>OZ010572.1:84217973-84317973 GCA_963932145.1 Acanthosepion lycidas | reverse complement strand
GAATCTACCCAAAAGAAAAGTAAAATAAAACAAGAAATGATATATATATATATATATATATATATATATATATATATATAGTGATTTGTTTTTCATTACAACTCCAATATAAAACATACTTAAGAGAGATATAAAATTAACCCCTCCCTATACTTTATATTGTCTGGTTAACTACCACTCTCAACCCCCTCTATTAAATTACAAAAATTACACTACCCACCAATTTCTAATCCCATTTTTTTTCTCATTTCGTTGTTGGAAGATTTACCTGATGATCCTGAATCCTTAAAAAAGGATTTAGGTGAAATAAATTATCGTAATGGTACATTAAAGTGATTTGTTTTTCATTACATATTTATATATATATATATATATATATATATATATATATATATATATATATATATATATACTTGAAATACAAAGATGAATTTACTTTATAACATGGAAGACTTCAAGCTTATGTCTTTTCATGTTGAATTAAATATAGTCTAATGTTAATTATGTTTTATGAATATATCCTGAAGATGGTCTACTAGACAGAAACGTCCTACGTTGACATTATATTAACATAAAAACAGCATAATTGCATATTAGGATTTTTGTTTTTTTTCCGTATATTTTTCTTCATATATATATGTACAAACAAATATGTGTATTAAACAACAAAAGAAATTGCACCAAATATATTAACGTGTGTGTGTGTGGAAATTTCGTGTTTCGATGAATTTTGTACGTTCGTGGGTGTATAATTTTCATAGCGTTTCCTACAAGAGGGAAGACGTAATCTTCTGCGAGAGCCTACATTGTCTTAGTGTCTGCTGCAAATGAACAGTGAAAAAGAGAGAGAACGAAGTATTCAAGTATTTATAGTTTAGGGGTAGCGTCCCCTAGGAAACAATATGGACAATTACGAAATTAAAGTGGAGTTAACTTCGACGTAGCAATGACTATTACGAACAGTCTCTACCCTCCCTTAATCCTTCCAAAAAGAAAAATATAAGAACTTGATAATATCTAAGATTTTTCCTTGTCTGTCATATTCAATGAAAAAAATGTTTAAAAGAATGTTTGCTGTCCGAATATATCATATTCTTTGTATTAGTACAGATGTTTCAAATAAAACCAGTAAACAAATAGGAGTCTGATTGGCAGAAAACAAAATCCAAACAGTGTTACCCACAGACATTTTATTGTTTTTTGTTGTAACGTCATCCACACTTGTATATATGTAAATATTGTGTGTCCTGGATATTTTGGTGTCTATTTCCCTTGTATTTGATGAATTGAAATAGTTATTTTTTTCAGCATTTACACAGCTGGCCTGCTAAGGCAAAAGACGAAATATACATCTAATAGTAAGGATTCATCAAAATACTAGTTGTAATATTCTAAGGAGCCTTCATTTATAAATATTAGATATTGGAAGGATTTAGGTAAGGGCCGCTGCAAAGATCTCGTGGCCCCACTTCTCTACTACAGTTCAATTTTCATAAGGTATTATTCATATAAAATACAAATTTTATTGTAGCCGATGTACGATATGATAGACTTCTATACCACGAAAACACACACAACTATATATACATACATACACTTGTCCCACGTAGAGAGTAATATATCACATATATCTACATAAAGATCAGGATATAAGGAGAAACAAAAAGGAATAATATGGAGATACTCCTGTGTCTGGAGAAGCCATGTTTAGGACTCGAGATTCAACCGGATTAATTTACTATGTCCCAAGCGAGGACATATTCCATGAAGGTGAAACGACTAGTCTTGAGGACCGTGAGCCGGAGGTTATTTCTATATCTGAGGTAATATATCCCTGAAGGGAATCAGCACCATGTGCTTGTAAACTGTTAGTGGAGGTAGCTTTAGTTTCAGCACGGGTTTCTGAGGAGGCACGTTGGATAACGGCTCGGATTGAGGAATCGGAAGCCAAGTTCGATTTCCAGTCGAATCCATTACACTCACTTACGCGTTAATACCCTTGGGAAAGGTATGAATCCTCTTCTTACACTAGCTATGGATAAATATTAGAACAGACCGGGTTCTATAGCCTTGGATGGCAACTGGTCTACCGCAGAAAGAAATCGCAACCTACTGTGAGAAAAAAAAATCTGCCTCGTCAGTCATGTATCGAAGGATATATGATCGCCTGTATCACACATGGCACATAACTGACTGACAGGTCTTCTGGCCCAGGCTAAAAATACAACCACTCGGTTTGGCTGCTATAAGCAAAACGAAGTAACTGACCGCTCTCCTTACCGCATGACGTGACGTCACTAAGCGGCTGACCCATGTGACTTATCTCCTTCCGGATCCAAACAAGAATATAACTATGTATGTAATTCCTGTAGACTACTTTGCGGAGCTTAGGGACACAGTCCCAGCTCACTAAGCGATGCTGCTGTTGTTTCTGAAGCAAGTAGGTTTTAGTGGTGTGACGCCACCGTTAAAACTTACTTGCTGTAAGAAGACAGAATGTATGGTTGTCAGTAAAAGAAACGGCCCAACACGCAACTTACAAATTGGAGATACCAAAACTAAACAAGTGCAAAAGGTTAAATAACCAGTAAGCATTTTAACAGAGGATGGAAAATACTACACCAAAATCTGAAGTCTCATTTGGATAGCGAAAGGTGCCTTCTAAAAGCTAAGCCTATTATTAAGAAGCAGGAAAATGTCATTGGAAACAAATAAAAAGGTACTAAACTGTTATGTCATATCAGCACTCCTATATGGCAGTGAACAGACGCAACAGAAATGTGGTTCTACAGAAGGATGCTGAGAATAACATGGACTGAACACGTGAATAAGTATAAATTCATCGAGAAAATGAAATAAAAGATGATCAGCGTAGCACCAGCAAAAGTCAGCTGAACTTTCTAGGGCACGAGTTAGGAGATAATAAAATGTCGGTGGATAACACCGTTTGGATTTTGTTTGCTGCCAACCAGACTCCTATTTGTTTACTGGTTTTATTTAAAACATCTGTACTAACACAAAGAATATTATTGTTTTACCAACATATCTACCTTTGTGGTTTTTGTGATGTCAAAGAACACTCGTCGCCTTTATTTTAATGTCAACGAATACTCGTTGTCACTTTCGTAATGCTCGTTGTAGTAGAGACTTTGTAATCGCAGATATAACTATAGTACGCCATTGAACAATGCTGGTGTCAGACGCCTTCGAATATCACTCATTAATAGTACTTGTTAAATAATACTCGCTCGAATAGTAATCCGTATAGTGACCCTAACAGAGAAATACTATAGTGAACCGAGTAGAGAATAGCGGTCCGTATATTAATAGAGGATAGAGTAGAAATAACGTTCCGAATAGTAATAGACGACAGACTTGAATAGCAATCGTTTAGACGTCACACTACTTTCTAGATATATGCGTTTCCTCCATGGTCACTTAATTCAATAATGGGATCGCCCGTTTTTGCCGACTGGCGATCTATGTTCAAACTCAAGTGCCGGCAGTGACACTTTATTCTTATATAACAATGGTTCATTTAATGCATAAAATATAATTTTTATTCTATAATATTTTGGAAAGTAAAGTTTTATAATTCATGGAGTATAGTTTGCAAGAGGGCTTGGAAAATTTGACACTCACAGAACATATTGAAGGCAAGAGGTAGAGTAAGAAAGTAGGGCATAACTTAACTAACCGTCAGGAAGTTGTGGAGAGCCATAATCACCTATGTTCTGAAGGGATACAGCAAATAGAAGAAAAGTGTATTGTGAAGGAACGATCAGAAGAACTAAGGAAGAGATGAAAAAAATGAATCGGAAAAAAACTCTTATAATAAGCGAATCAATTTATCTAATGGACAGGAAGTTGTGGAGAGCCATAATCACCTATGTTCTGAAGGGATACAGCAAATAGAAGAAAAGTATATTGTGAAGGAATGATCAGAAGAACTAAGGAAGAGATGAAAGAAATGAATCTGAAAATAACTCCTATATTAAGCGAATCAGACGTGAGAAAGCAAGCTTGTTTTGCCACAATATAAAGCCACCCTATAAAAATAACATTCATGTTGAATGTTTTATCGAAAATAAAATAAAATAAAATTACAAAAACACTAATAAAATACACCAAAATATTTTAATGAGCTATAGAAAGTTGGGAAACTTAAAAAAAATCTCTCACCCTGTATATATACAGCCAACGCCTCATCGCCGGACGGCATAGACGAAACCTTTTGAAAACTGTCTCTTCAAATGATTTATGGGGAATGAAATTATCTGATGCACTTTTTTTTTTAAAATTCCTCTACAGGATAAAATCTTTTCAAGAAGTCAATAAACCAACACACAAACTACAATTTCCGAATGCTCAGCTCGTCAAAATCCAAACTCTAATGGAATAGAGCGGAAATAGCACATGAACAGTGTGGTTTTCTTATAGGCGATGCATCAAGAAATGCAACATTTATGATCAGAATCGACAGAGAGAGAGATAACTACAGAAGTATGTATACCTATGCTTGATCCAAGGTGGAAGTTGGTTGGAATAAAGAAACAAATTAGCTACTAGTTTGAAGAAATTCGCTAAGATTTATTTTTATTTATAAGACCTGGAAATGTGTCTGGTAAGTCGTATAGTGTAGCGTTCGAATGTACGGTGTAAAGGAGTGAAATCAGAGCGTGAAAAAGGAGTAAACTTAAACCAGCTGACTGCTTGTTGGCTTTTGGTTTGGGCTTGTCGCGCCGATAGTGAAGTCTCTTCTCTTTCTGTGTTCACAGGAGTTAATTTTCTCAGCCTAATGGTCGGACTGGTAATCAGCCGGGCTCTCAAGTATCCTCTATGGTTAGTGTGTGTGAATGTGTGTATCTATAAATGAAGTCACTCTGTTTGACCGGCTTCTCTTATAGCTTATATAAGGGAAACGCACTAACGTAATTGTAGACATCTGTGGAAAGCGAGAGTCGCGTCGATAATGGCCATCACTCTGGTATATTTGTTTAAAAATTTGTTATGGGTAGAGTACGACGTGTGTGTGATTTAGCTAGAAGAAAATTAGTGTGTAGTTAGATATATATATATATTTTCTAATAATTGTATGACAATTTCCTCACATGTAGTAGATGCTGGAGGCAACAGAGGTGTGGTTCCACGCCCGGTGCAAGGGTTTTCTGGCCACCTCTGAATGTATGCTACGGAGCCCCCACTCTACTACATATCAATTTTCATAAGGTAGTAATCATATGAACTAAAATTTTATTATAACCTAATTATGCATAACAATGCATCATATGCATTCAAAATTAAAAATAAATACAATGTATCCAACTAAAAATTAGACCTGTCATAATAAATCATTCTAACTTAAATAAATCAACACTTTTCTGTGGGAATTTTTAAGAACTTGAGATTTTTCTTGCTAAAAAATTAAATAAGTTTAACACATTCAACATTATAGATGAAAAATAGTGAATTTTATGTAGCGTTTTTCAAGACTTAGCATGAACAAATCAAATTCATAGAGTCGGTGGGAGGGGAAGGAGAAACCAGAATGACGTCAAAATCAACAAAAACTTTTCATTTACCGTACTTCCCCCATGTATAATATGCATTTTTTCTAAAAATTAATAAGTAAAATCAGGGGTGCGTATTATGCACAGCTACAAAAAGGTTTTAAAAAATTGCCGGAAAATAAGATAATAATAATCATAAAACTAAATTAGAATAAATATATTCTATGTTTAAAACTATTTTTTTTAAATAAGAGTAGGAAACGCTGACCCTAATGAAATTGGAGAGGTACAATTTATAGGGTTTGATTACCAAGCTAGTGGGTTCGTATTATGCGTGAGCAGACGCATTTTCCCCACACTTTCAGCATAATTTTAGGGGTGCGTATTATGAATGAAGGAGTATTATACATGGGGAATTACGTTAATGCTAATAGTCAGTTATGTTTAATTTAATTTGAAACGTGTATAAATGTAGGCAGTAAAAAAAAAGAAAATGTTGATAGCAAGAATCACAAAGCATTTCCCGGACCCCCAATCAGGTTTCTACCCGGTCGGGGTTTTGTGGATAGTAAGCACCGACCCTGTGTGGTTCTGTCGACGAATTTTGAGAATACAAAAGACTTGATGGTCCCCAATGAACAGTATTGAAGTTTCTTTGATTATTCGGTCAGTAGAAAACACTAGGTAATCACAGACCAGTCAAAATACTTTCTTGTAGATTGTGAGCAAGAAATTCAGATGCCATCATAATGATTAGTATTGATAACATGAGTGCTAGTAATCTTTGAATGAAACGTTCCAATTTGGCATAAATCCCCAAAAGTCCTTGCAACCATCATTTGAAAACATCTCGCTGAAATTTGTGTCAGGATGATTTCCGGTAGCATCTGTCACCTGAAATGCCCGTCAACCATCCTGACATTTTCAACTGCTTGTTCCCCATACTTGGTGACTATGATTCACTTTTTACATTATCATACGTGATACACACTTGGGCGATCATATATCTTACGATACATGACTGACGAGGCAGATTTTTTTTTTTCGCAGTAGCTTGCCATTTCTTTCTGCGGTAGACCAGTTGCCATCCAAGGCTATAGAACCCGGTCTGTCCTGCTACTTATAGCTGATAGCTGGGGGAGAAGAAGATTCATACCTTTCCCAAAGGCATTAGCACGTAAGTAAATGCAATGGATAAGACTGGAATTCCTCAATCTGAACCACTAACCATTACTCAACCGTAATACTAAGTATAAATATAGAAAAGTAAATTTCTCGCCTTAAATTGAATTTTAGATCCACAGTCAACCTTCAACACCACATTTTACTAACCCTAGTGTCACAATCTATAGTATAGAAGAGTCGATTATCTGTCCGACACACACAACCTACATCATGGCTTTCATTTGCGAGTGATTTACATGTGCTTGTGTTATTTAATGTACACACAAGTATTGGATTGGCCAGTAAGTTTATTTGATTTATTAAGTAAATTTTCGAACAAACATTTTGGCTAATTCAATACATAGGCATATTTGACACTAGTTGAGATAAGACATTCCCCTACCAATCAGTTTAGATAACACCTCCCCTGTGTTGAACAATAAAATATAGCTGTAGATAAGCTTTGTTAATAAAAGCACACACACACAAAAAGGTAATTTTTATTGGATTTATCGGAAATCACCTGCATAAGTATTATTTAACTTTTTTTTAAAAATTTGTAGAAATATTTTTAGTCATGTCATTGAATCAAAATATACATGTGAATATGTAGACGTACACACACGCAATTTGAATGAAGTTGGAAGGAACATCTGTATTGCGAGGTCTAATTTTCCTTTTTGTCTGGCAACAAACCCTGGGTAAGTGTACAAGAGTATAGGCTGAAATCTACTGCCGTTTGAATTTAAACTAAATATATTTTCTAGTAAAAAGAATAAACATATTAAATTTAAAAACTGATAATCTTACCCTCAGTGAAGCGACAGGTAGATAATTTTGGTTCTAAAATTAAAAATTCAATACGTTGTTAACGTCATCAGGTTAATCGAGCAATAAGTTTCTATATCATGAAACGGAGAATAAATAAATAAATACTAAACATTTCGGTGCATGGAACATTTATAAGAAATTTAGTATAGGCGATAAACAAATTAAACGGAATACGCTGCATCAAGGGTAGAAACAAAACATCAGCTTAAGAACGAGAGTCAACACGAATTCTCATTTGGATGCTATGCATGGTTTTTGAATTTCTGTGATGAGGAATGATTTGCATTTGGACAGGGTATACTTGGACACAGCGGAAACAGGACGAGGTCTCCTGGATATGACGATAAACTACATCCAACACCAAGGCTAATGACTGGGAGGTTTTGAAGAGCGTCGAACCACCACTTAATTGCTGTTGTTCTCAGGTTCACCCTGAAGCGGGTTGGTAACACTTGTTAGGTTCCCAGGTATGGGCAAACAGATGAAACCCAAAATAGGGCCAAAACAGTATGAATGTTTAAAAATATGTTTTTATAATAAAAATATTGGCAACAAATATTTAAAAGAAAAAAAAAATCAGCAATATATTTTAATAGTTAAAAAAAAGAAAGAAAATTACCAATGCTTCCAAGAAAATTAAATGTCGTCTTTAAATAACCCATTAGGAATTGAAATACTGTTAAAAAAAACAACCAGGTCGAGCTGTAACTAAACAGTACTAAAAATAAAAACTAGACGAGATATCCATAGAATTGGACAGTGGAACGAGAATAGTCAAACCTCGCAGATGAAATAAAAGACTTAAATTCGGGATTCCATTTAGGTTAACCGGATCGGCATACACTTGATGAAGGCCGGAAGGCAAAACGACTGAAACTTTGTGATAGCAACGAAGATGCATAAAATAGTGCGCATGTCTATAATAATTCATCGTGTCTAACTCGTTCAGAAATGTCAAAACTCTCAGATGTGTATAAACGTTATTAAGAATGGTTTCGAGAGATGAACCACGTGGATCTTAGAGAGGAGTATACTTCATCAGATCTCGTGGATTGTCGCTACAGAATCACAAAAAAAAATATGACTAAATAACAAACCAAATGACCTGAAGGTTTACCAGCAACTAAAATGGATAAATCATGCATCTCGAAGAGAAAATGCTATCTGATTGATCAACGAATGCCGAATGTTTCCATATAAGGAAACTGATGATCTCGCCATTACCAGAATTTATAGCTCGCAGAATAGATTTTATGAAACTTTTTTTTTAAGTATACTTTCCATTGACCTGTGCAATCGTTCAATCACTTGTAATACTATTGTATACATTGACCTTGCTAAGATAGAAGGTCTGCCCTGGCAACAGCAACAACAATCAACAGCTGTTGCAGCATCGTCTCTGTAAGCAGTAGTTTTCCACTTGATATGGATCGTATATTAAATGTGAAAGTATTGAATGGCTATTAACTCGACTAACACACGCAGTACCAAGAGCGGCAGTATTTTTGTGTGATGAAGCTTTAACGATCTTTATCAATATTATTCCTTTTGAATCATTTATTTTCCTCTTATAACTCTAGTTCCTTCGTTCAAACAGCGATTAGGTAATAAGGGATAGTCTCTAGACTGAACACACGCCCACCCCCTTAATTGGGGAAATCAGGTAAGACACAGCAACAGAGATGACTTTGAATTTAGTTCTGCGTTCTGTATTGATCGATTTTCTTTTTTTTACAGATTATCAACCCTTTACAAGTGATTTAAAGTTTGAAAACATTTTAGATTCTAAGATTTTTTCTCATAGCTGTGGAAAATGAGGTGGATTCATATCTTCCCGAAGGATATTTGCGCGTAAGAGAATATAATGAACTCGCCTGGAATTAGAACTTTGTTCTCCGATCTCCAATTCCGAGCCATTATCTATTACACCACCGCACATCCAAGCTTGCTGCAAATGTAGCCGTCTCTTCTACTCCAATAGCTTCATGTCTCGTACCTCTCGCCTGTGGAACTCCCTTCCCTATTCCAGTTTTCATGACAGCTATAATCTCCAACTATTCAAATGTAATGTCAATCGACATCTCCAGTTGCCTTGATCTATCCACTATCCTTCTCCTCATCCTTTCGTCTATCACTCCTATCTGATCTTGCTCCAAATCTTCTGTAACCCCTTGCGTCCTAGTGGCTTCCCGCCTTGCTTGGGGTGAAACGCTTAAAAAAAAACTGGCTCGGCGTTGGTTAACTTGATATGGCCGTAAGTCCCTGTGTTCTGTAGGACACTCACAATCGGTTAAAGCAGTCCGTGCGTTCAATTAAGTTTCTATGAGGCAAAAGTGACAAGAATTCGAGTGGTGACAGAAATTTGAATGTTACCAGAGTACCCTCAATTTTCGATCTGCGCACTACTCGTGGTTGTAGATCGGCAGCTTCAGTAACATTAAAATAAAAAGCAATTTAAAAAAATAAGATGAAAAATGAATATTAATCAAAATCAATAATAAAATGTATTCATAATGGAGAGTAAATGAGGAGCAGCCTGACCAGGTGTCAAGAGCGGTTGTTTTTGGAAGTTGGATAGGATGATGCGGTCGGCCACAGTAACTTGGGAGTCATATCTCAATATTTGAAAAAGCCGTCTAAGCAGACTCTTACCTGACATGAAGTTATTTCCATCTGATCAGGCTTACAAGATTATGAGCTGCTTTTAGCAAAACCTGTCACCATATTGCGCATATTTGGCTGTGAGGCATGTGTTTGGTATAACCTTATCAAACTGAGTGTCCTGATGATTATATATTGGACTTAGAATTTTTTGTACGTCGGCGTCATTGTTGATTACAAAATTATAAATAAGCTAAAATTTATGTCTGTAGCGACTATATTTTAAATTAACACAATCTAGTTCTAAAAAAAAAATAATTTTGCAAATAAAAAAAATCTAGTAGTAATAAATATTCCCTCTTCTGTTGGACAATCTTTTCTTGTAACATAACCTGCTATATGTAAAAGTGAGATTTTAGTATCTTTAGGAATGCTAGTTTCAAGGTCTGGTAAGTTATCAAATATTTGGCCTCACATTTCACCCAACAAATGTTCACATTTTGTGCAATTATGACCTGGATTAAAATTGTATTCTTTGGCATCAACATTTAAGAAGTAGTTTAGTATTTTCAACATGAAAATTTTCAATAACATTTTGAAGTGTTATGAAATATGCATATCTAGGTCTTCGTTTTAATTTTCCAAATTCATTTTCTAAATAATCTCTGGTAAAATCATCAAGCATAACAGAATTAAATCCATTGTTTAGCAGATATCTGCAAACACCAATTAAGCCATTGCAAGTATGTTCAATAACACAACTAGTATCTCTTGTTAATGATTCCATTCTTTTTTCTTTGCTTCCTCGCCCATTCTTTGTCATTTTACCAAAATAAAAAAAAATAAAAAAAGTAACAGCTGTTCATCATCTAAACCTGATACCACTTTTTTCAGAGGGATCATTTTTCTTAGTGTCACCATATACTTCTTTGACACGAACAATAGTTTAAAATTTTAAAACCTTTTCAATGAAATGAACTGTTTCTACAGTAATCTCTCCATTTAATAATGTCAATTACAGTTTGATCACACACACACAAACTTTTTAAGCAATGGGAGACATTTTGTCGCTCAACAGGTTTTGAGTATCTGCCTATATTTCTAACACATGGCCAAGTGGATAAAAGCGTTGGTTGAAGTAATCCAAAAAGGGATTTGGATGAAAGTAGTTGTGAGTTCAATACCTGGCCACAGTAGAGGGAGGGAGGAGCAACTTAGAGAATTGAGTAGCTAAAGGGAATTAACTGAGAAAATGCATGGTACGTTAAATTAGAACTAAATTAAGGGGATCGGTTCGAGATTCTATCGTATAACATCTGAATGAGGCCGTAGCATACAACAGCCGAAATTTCGGGAATATGGCAATAAAGATGAAGCCTAGTGTTCGAACGATATATATAGGTTTTGAGTAAACTACTACATCAGTTAGTTGCGACAGCTTAAATTGAGGGGTTTTTTTCATAATCAAAAAAGCCCTTTTACTATTTCCCATTTTGGTGTCATCTATTTGCCTTCAGAGGAAAGCAGTAATTTAGATGGTAAACTGTGATGCTAACAACGTCGACAGAGACTACTGTAAGATAGACGCACTGCAAAGTAGCCTCTTATAAGTGTACTGAAGACGCTATATTATTTTTCATTAAATAATTCAATATTTTTACGCTGTTTAATTGTAGAATTTGATAAATATTTTTCATGTTTGAAACTGAGTTATTTTTAACTGTTCTCACATTAAGAATTTCATCTTCTTTCTAAACCAAATGTAGATTTAATATTTTTCACATTTAGCTTTTATCTTAAATCGACTTATGCACGAACACATACGGTAACTACAAACACATTAATCTTTAAAACATATGGCAAATTATTTACTGTGTTTATATTGTTCGAATTAAAGTCCTCATCTTTGTCGTCATATTCATGACGTTTTAGCTGTTGTATGCTCCAGCCTTCTCAGGTGATTGAAATTTCGAACTAAACTCTTTATTTCGTCCACGATGGGGGAGATTTATCTAGTTCCACGTGCCACGACTCTTTCGGATATCTAGGTTTCAGTTATTACCCTTTAGTAACTAAGCTCTCCAAGTTTTTTCTTCAATTCTGCTGTGGCCAGGTGTTGAACTCACAACTCAAGTCACCGGATTACTTCAACCAACGCGTTTACTCACTGATCCATGTGTCAGCATTCCAGCCATCTGAAGGCCGGAGCGCACAACGGCCAAAACGTAGTGAATATGACAACAAAGAGGAGAACAACAGTGCCAGAAATGTAAGTAGTGTAAATAGTTAGAATACCTCATCTCAGAAATATAGACATATATCTGGCAAATTCTTCGTCTATGTGTGAAAGTGAATTAAAAATCCTACTTTTTTTTTAACAGGACGAACTACGACAAATGTTTCCCCAACAAGTAATCACAGGAAGTCGAACTAAAAAACTCAACAGTTTCCATCAAACCACTTTTTACCCATACGCTATCAATCTGGGACGAGTAGTCCCGTTGCTGAGGAGACAGTTTTATCCATGACCAAGCGTTAAAACACACGCCACTCGATGCCAGTCAGTCTGTGTCAACAGCGCCGTTCAACAGTCGATAGTGAAAGTCTATCGATCGACTCTTTTTCGAGCAGTGTCTTTGTCTATACAGATATTTTTCACAATCGATCCGTGTGGACAGTTCCGCTCTCCTAGCTTACAAAAATTGTTCTCGCCCAAACCCCATTATTACAGTCAAGACCTTGTCTTGCGCAAGAAGTAATAATCGAGACCTGAGGCAAATATCTTTTAAAACTTTCATCTCGTAGGGATTTACGGGTTTATTTGCTTCAACCAAAATTAACAGAAGATTCTATTACTTCGAAAGATTTTATAGAAGAAATCTATGCAGATTAAATTCGTAAAACAAAGCATTAGCATTCTCTGAATCTAACACTAATTGTTAATATAAAGCAAACTACATTACAATCTGTCTGCTTCTGAAAGTAGACGTTAATCTTTAAATTAAATAGATTCTTCTCAGTTTATCCTGTTATTGGTAATATTTTAGGAAGCATTGATTACAAAAATTCTTGAAGCTATACTGCATTGAAAGACCTATTTTCGTTAGATCCCTGAATTTAACCAATGTTGACACTGGTCTGTATCCAGATAAGTGACCACTTGGGAATACCACGTGATGCAAGCTTGGATGTGTAAGTAATGTGAAGGATAATGGCAAGGAATGAGAAACATTTATTTACGCGCAAATGCGCTTGTGTAAAGATATGAATACAATTATTCTTCACTTCCCTCTGGCTAAGGATTAAATAGCGGGATAGACTGGATCCTTTAGCCTTGACTGACGACCAGTCTACGGGAGTCAACTGCAGAAATTCTTCTGCCAAGTCAATCATAAATCGAAAAAGAGACATGATCGCCCAATCGTGTCACATCCGCTACTACCACGGCACATTGGGCCAACGCAGTATGGTAATATCCCATTCCTCCCCATGACGGCAAAGATGACGAGATTTGGAGACAACCTACGCGCATCAAATCACCTTCACAAGAAGACTGCAAAAATACATTGGCGAAAAAACCAGAATGTTGTATCCTCAAAGAGGTTACTAACAGACAAAAGGTGGTACTCAAGTGAAGGAACAGCAGCTCGCGAGTACATAAAAGAAAGAGAAATTTATTATACACTACTGAATGACTGGAAATCGGTTAGCGGGATAGTAATTCCCGAAGCAAGGTTATTTATTTTACCTCCCCGCGAGGCAGGATGTAGCGCAAGGTCGTTTTTTAATGCGGGGTAAAACCGAGTCCGTAGGCCCAGGCAAAAATTCCCTGTAGACCCTGTATACACGGGGTCGGTAGCTATCTACCACCCCAGACGAAACCCTAACCTTTGGCATAGCCTCGTCTGGGTTCCTCTCTGTTCGAAGGCAGAGAGTTCGACCAGCACAGCTGGAGACGAATCTCCAACTAATTTTGGCGTATTCTCGAAGCAAGGATATTTGCCAACTGCCCCAGGCGGTCAGATGTGGCACAAGGCTGAATTTAACGTGGGGTATCCGAGCCCGTAGGCGCGGGCAAAAATTCCGCCTAGTCCCCGTAAAAAACAGAGTTAGGTAGCTGTCTACCACCCCAGATGAGACTTCTCTTCGGCATAGCCTCGTCTGAGTTCCTCTCTGCCCGAAGGCAGAAAGTTCAACCAGCTTAGTTGTAGACGAAACTCCAACTAATTCCCGAAGCAAAACCCCCAGGTATATCCTGTGCTCACTATATATATCTACTGATATAGTCAGTCCACATAGGCGACTGAGAGTGTGGGATATTCCATTTCAACACCTCCCTCTGAGCTAATTTTCCCATGAAATTTTTCTCAAACCTCTTCTTTTTGGGGTCAGGACATAATTGTTTGACATTTTCCGTCTTCCTAGTCTCACCAGCACAAAGTAGAAATATAATGGGAAGAATACACGAACATAAAAATGGGACTTAAAAACACGGTCACTGATTTTATTGAATTTGTATGCCACTGGGGCTTATGTGTGAACAACTATGAACTACAAAACGGCGTTTCAATGAAAAAAATGAATACAGACGAAGAAAAGTGCCATGATCTATTAGACCCCCACGATCGATGTACAATTTCTGTTTATCGCCCGCGCTTATTAAATTGGGAAAGAAACAATGAGTTTTGAGAGAACTGGAACCAGTTCAGGAACACATTTCTTACGGAAGACGGCAGAAATCTTGTCACATCCTCTTGCATTGTGGGTATGTGAATGATAAGTAATATAAGAAACAATGCACTCAGTAGAGACTTCATTCGAAGCGGGTGGGGAATCTGGCAAAGCTACTCCACATGAGTCGAGAGTGGAGTTGGAAGAGAACCTCCGAGCAAAACACTACCTTTTCCGCAATAGATGTCAATACTTCAAATTGATTGAAGAGACGAGGGACTGGCTATTGATCAGCCCATTTCTTCAGAGTTAGCAGTAACCCCTAGAACCAAACCTGTGAGACTCTATACCGGGTCCAATTCTATTAGCAAATAGCGACTTTGCTTCTTTGAGGTCACGCTTGCACTTACTACCAGCAATTACAAAGAGACGTCTGTTACAATAAGCCTAAAATAAATAAATAAATAAATAACGTGATGTGGTTTCCATCTGTCTTTTCTCTATATATTCTATATATATTTTCATAGCAATTATTCTAATGAGATTTCCTCCTTGGCAACTCGAGCGCATGAATTTAAGCATACAAGATTAGTAACTTATTCTCATCGTTTAACTGTTGAATAAGTTAAATGTAAGTACTATTTTAATAGGTTCTTTCTCACACTTCTCGTCTGTGGGTCTCCCTTCTAATTTTTTTGCTTCCTGTCGCTTAAAATGTTCAAAAATTTAGATGCGACGTTAATCGCAATTTTGTCTTCCTGAATTCTGTTTTTTTTTATTGTCATTTTTCTTTACTAAAGTCTTCTATTTTACTCCCAGTCACCTTTTGCTTAGCGATGAAAATATTAAATAAATGAAAAAATTTAAAAAAAAAGTACAAGTGAAAACTGTTGGAATTACTTAATTTCGATAACAATACAGACAAGTTAACATGACGCGCTTAGCTCCTAAATGCGAATCATTTTGTCTAGCTTAATGCAGATTGTGTTTTGTGAAGAACAAAATCTAATAACGACAGATTATAGGCGAAATATGTCAAAATTTAAGTTTCCCAAATGATCATATATATTCTATCGGTTTCTCATCCAACTTTCTTCATATAATTTTACTTGCAAATTATTTTCTCAAACTTGTGTTCGTTGCCATTTGTTAATTTCGATCTCCTCGTTCTTTAAAGCTGGTTTCGTTGATCAGTTTTAATAAGTTATGAATTTGACCCAGACCTGTGAAAAAACCAAATTAATCTTACATGAATATGCCTTCATAAAAGTAAAAATCTCTCATCAACGGAATAATAGGGGAAGAGTTGGTCCGTTAAAGCCCATTGTCTATAGATGGGAAGGAATTATTTTTTTTTTAGTTATTAGGTTGGTGCAAAAATAATGACGTAATAATGTCGTTTTTTGACGTTAAAAAATACGTCAAAAAACGATATTATTATGTCATTATTTTTGCACCAACCTAATATAAAACCACTATAGTAACTACCGGTAGTTATGATCACAATGTAAATACGATAAATATGTATATATAGAATAAATAAATACATATTTAATATATTAATCATTATTAATACTTAATGTATTAATCAAAATAACAAAAAAATATAGATTTCTAGCAACTACTTTCTCACGCACGAAGTATTGTACTTCCTGTTTTTGTTCACAAGTGAAAGGCTCGCCACTACCACCAAGCGGTCACTTTGAGAACTAATAAGACTCGTTCCGCTAATCCCACAAATTTTTAAATATATCGCTGACGATTTGGAAGTTTTTTTTTCCTGCTGATTTTTTTTTTTATTTTGCCTCCAGATTTTTTCCGTTACATCCGAAGTCCATTGGTGAGGGGAGTCCGTAGATGAGAGGTTTGTCTGTATATATTCATCAAAGAAAATCTTATTCTTCTAATCCAGTCATATGTATACTCATGTTATACGTTGATATTCGTCTGACTCGAGACCAGAGTATAGCGCAGATCGTTACAGGTCTTGAAGTTATGTCGATCTCCGGCTGCTCAAACGTCTAGATCCCCATGCCAGTGTTGACGGTAATGTAGAAAGGAAGCGATAAACCAATACGGTTTTGCACACATACCGTCCGCCATCCACTCACCATCGTGGCTCGAATCGGGATTTCTGAAAAACCTTTCTTCGAAAATACCGACAAGGCAGTGAAGATTATAATTCAGTTTGCCATCTCTTAGAATGGTAACCACGTAAGAAAATTTAGCTGAATCCGTAAAAGTCAGCTATGCGTTTTCTAACAGCATTAGTGAGAGTATATGCGTTAAAAACTCATCGTTCCTTCAGAGTTAAAACGAAAATGTCATTCTTCTATGTACCCAGTCCGTTCAAAATGTTGGCGATCATGGCTCTCCACATTTTCCTCATTTTTGCAGCTCTTAATAATTTTTCTCTTTTTTGTTATCTCTCCTAAACCCAGTTTTATCATCCATTTATTAAGGCTGACTAGGTATGTTATACTTTGTTTTCCGGTCCGTCTTGCCTTCAATCGGTCCTGTGTGTATCATATTTTCTTAATCCTCTTTCCTCGTTAATTGCCCCAGAAGTTTCAACAGTCTATTTTTTATGTTAAATGTAAGTGTACTTATTACTTCCATTTTCTCTAAAACTTCAGCGTTGATCACATGTTCGGTCCATGGTATTCTCAGCGTCTTTCTGTAGAAACGCATTTTTTCATACAAGCAACTGAACATAGTGTCTCGTGAGGACACACAGTCAATATAATGTGCTCTGACGGGGTTTGCGCATAAATGTGTTTTGTTTTAGAAAAGTAATGAGCAAAGTCGGGTTAGAAATGTTTGACACTCATAAGACAAAAAGGACAGAAGAAAGAAGCATATAACGTACCTAAGGAACTTGTGTAAATGGTTGGCAGAATAGGGATAAGGAGAAATAGCGAAAAGACAAAGTAGAAAGCTACGAAGAGCAAGAAATTGTAAAGACCTATGATTGGCGAAGTCTTGAAGGGACAAGGCGCATAGAACGATAACGCTCCTCTCCTTTAGGAACGCTCTGAACTCTCAAGGCTGGGAGTAGTTTATGTCTAATGGTGCTGTAGGAGTGGCTTATAATTTGAACAGAACTTCATTTATGTAAGTTTTCACATCTGCGGATATAGCTGGCCACTCGTATTCGAGGATACACGTCTTCTAGTGCGGCTAGTAATTCCCAATTGCAGACGCTTGGTCATGTGCATTTGTGTTTATTCAACACCCACAGAGCCTCCCTGTGTTTTATACTGCAACCTTAGTTACAGTTGAACAAGGCCAGCACGCTCAAACCCTCAGCACCTTCGTGCTTACACGTCTATCGACGGCAACCGAAGGGTTCCGTCTACAGAATACACTTTCAGGCACTTTTCAAAGGTCTCCTTTCTGACAAATCGACCATGATGTTATTCGAACCCGGGTCTATGGTCAGAATGCGAACGTTCTAACCACTCGGCCACGTGCCCATATCTGCAGACAGCGTAACGGTTATTGGCGCATAAAGTAGCACCAACAAGCCAAGTAAAATTTCCGGTCTGTTCTGTTGCAATAACTTCAGCATTAATGCACTAAGGAAATACACGAGTCTTTCTCTTCTCGCCTCAGTAAAACCAGCCTAGAAAGACTAATTGGGTGGCAGCCAGTCTAGTAGAAAAAAATGCTCTAAATTCAAAACAGTAGACAAGACAATAGAAAACTACGCCATTATCTTTCACAAGAAGCAATCTATCCATAATAAAGAAAACGAAATTTTGAAGATTCATGATCCTTTATGACTTATGTCATTAAAAATATTACATGTGCAGAAAATCGTTGAACTCTCACGGGATCATTTCGCATTTTATATGCGTCTTTGTTCATATTTCTGACTTTATATTCAGAAATTAATACGCATTATAAATATCTATATGCAAATCCATTATTTGTGTGGAGCTAAAAACCTCTAAAGACTGACAACCGCGTTGCTCCAAATCGGTGACCGTAGCTTGCCTATTCCCGTCGCATCTAACATCCGATGGTAAACACATGATATCAACTGATCAACGCATTTAACATCCGATGGTAAATACATAATATCAATGCAATTTTAATATAGAGGACGCAAATATCGGTAAATTGGTTCTGGGAACAAAAGTCTAAGAACGGTTGTTTTAGAGGATTAATAATATATTTTTTTACCTATGAATATCACATTTCATGTTCAAAGAGAATAGAAGTCGGAGATTAAAATACCATTGCAAGAGATGTGAATATACAATATCCCCTGAAGCAGTGACACTGTATACGCATTAATGAAGTATTTTGCTTAATACCGAAATTTGGACAAATTAAGTTGCACATCCTTCACAGTGCGGAAGCGGCTCTGTTCAAACTAATTAGATGAAACAAAAACAACCAGAAATAAATAATTTATAAAAAAAAAACAAAATAAAATAGGAAGGGTCGAAAACGGAGCCGGCAGCATAATTTATTGGATCGTTATAGTGAATGTTAGTTTGCCACAAGAATGAATGCTTTATTTGTTTCTTGTTTCTTCAATTCTCATTGAAATTTAATTCAAATTTGGCACTAACCTAATCAGCAAGAGCATTTTACCGCGAGTTTATTCCTTTGCATTTTCATTTTATACAATTTAATTCCAAGTCATCTTTGTATTTTGGGCTTGCTTAAATGTAACGCATTTTCGGTAATATTTAATACTTTTATTATCATTAATATTATTGCAAATTGTATTAATTCGCCTCATTATTATTATTATTCACCATTTATTTTATCATTTATATAATTCATCATTGATATTATCATTCAAACTATCCAGCTGCCATTACATTTTGTATTCATTATTATCGTAATAGCCACTTCTTTATTATCGACGGGATTATTAACGTCATCTAATTTTGCTTGTTCCTTCGTACGTACATTACGCCCTGGCATAACCTAGTAAATAATGGACTATTCCGTTTAGATCGTGAGGAAAGACGAGAAATATATCAGAGACGCTGCCAAGAGAACTGATAACGTACAAATATTTTAAATGCCTTATGCGGTTCTGTCAATAGAAGCAAAGACAAAAGAAGAGAACATGAGGAGAAAGAGGCAGCACAAAAAGACAACGTGGAAGGAAAAGAAGAGAGGAAAGAGAAACGGGGAGAAAGGAAGGAAAGAGGTAAAGAAAAGAAAGAGGAAAAGAAAGGGGAAAAGAAAGAAGAAAAGAAAGGAAAGAGGAAAAGAAAGAGGAAAAGAAAAGAAAGAGGAAAAGGAAGAGGAAAAGAAAAGAAAGAGGAAAAGAAAAGAAAGAGGAAAAGTAAGGGAAGAGGAAAAGAAAAGAAAGAGGAAAGAAAGAAGAAAAGAAAAGAAAGAGGAAAAGAAAAGAAAGAGGAAAAGAAAAGAAAGAGGAAAAGAAAGGAAAGAGAAAAAGAAAAGAAAGAGGAAAAGAAAGAAGAAAAGAAAACAAAAGAGGAAAAGAAAAGAAATCGGAAAAGAAAGGGAAGAGGAAAAGAAAGGGTAGAGGAAAAGAAAAGAAAGAGGAAAAGAAAGGAAAGAGGAAAAGAAAGGAAAGAGAAAAAGAAAAGAAAATGGAAAAGAAAGAAAAGAAAAGAAAGAGGAAAAGAAAAGAAATCGAAAAAGAAAGGAAAGAGGAAAAGAAAAGAAATCGGAAAAGAAAGAAGAAAAGAAAAGAAAGAAGAATAGAAAGGAATGAGGAAAAGAAAAGAAAGAGGAAAAGAAAGAAGAAAAGAAAGGAAAGAGGAAAAGAAAGGGAGAGAGAAAAGGAACAAAAATGAATAAAAACAAAATGAGAAAACGAAGAAGAAAAGAAGAAAGGAAAGAGTGAAGCGAGACAAAGAGAAAAAAAGAAGCTGATAAAAGAACGAAATGGATGTCATAATGCAAAAACTAATATGTCTGAAATTGAACGCGTTAAGCGACGAGTGATATAACGGATGGAGGAAATGAAGAGTATTCGTGGTAATGAAGTCGTTAGTGGTGGCCTACGGATATTATGAGACCCTGTGTTCTATTAATCACTGTTCATTATGTTAATGAGGGTCATTGGGGACAGGGAGAAAAGGCTGGTAATTGTTGTGGGGGGGGTGATATGTGGTTGGTTGGTTTGGCGATTTTGTTACAAACTTACAAGAAGTAGACGGATACGCATACCCTGAGAGAGAAAGTGGGGCGGAAAGAAAGACGATTAAAGAGAGAATGAAAGTTCCGAAGTATGGAGCATATGTCACTTTTGCCAAGAGTTTGGCTTAAAAAGACGGTTAGTACAGATGTATTTGTGTATGTTAATTCTTTGAATAGCGACATAGAGTTCGATTAGTGAAAATGTGGGAAGGACTTTTACCAAACATCTGCAGTCTGCATATTTTCTCTTCTCTAATACACTCGATGCTCAAAAGTAACGGAGTGCTTTTTGAAATGTAGCCAATACGGCCAGTGCATCAGTAGAAATGAAATACTTTTGAAGCTAACAGATTATTTCTTACCGTAGAAATAAATGAGAGATTAAAGATAAACTAAAAACACAGCAGCAAAATAGAAAGAAGATAGATTCAAGTAATTAAAAATTGCAATTGAGACGAAAGTCAATATAAGGCTAGGAAACTTTATGACTATTATTATTTTCAAGAAAGCTTATATTTAAAAATATAGAATTATAAAATTAAGAAGGCCTCTTTATTAAACGATTTTGCTTAAAGATGTCCACGAATTTGCCGAAAAAAATAGCATGCAATAGTAAGAAAAAGGCCCCAAACTTGCCGAAAAAACTAAGTTTCTTCGTCAAATCAAAATCTTTACGTTATTATTAAGTGGAAAGAGAAACAAAGGAATGGACAAAGTATTAGGTTGGTGCAAAAATAATATCGTTTTTTCACGTATTTTTTAACGCCAAAAAACGATCTTATTTTTGCACCAACCTAATATTAGGTTGGTGCAAAAATAATGTCGTTTTCTGACATAGTAACAGATGTGAGAAAACGACAACCTAATAACTATAAGCAAAATATTGGTGACGCTATTTTTCGTTCACGACACTAGTATTTTTCAAAAGTTTGTATTGGCGAATGCGCATGGCAAATAACAGTTGCTTATTTCAACATATTTGTCAGCTTTCAAGGAGGTAGAATAAAATAAAACATTTCCACTAAATTCAGCAACCTCTATTCCCCCCCCAAAAAAAACAAAACAAAAAAACCCCCCAAAAAACGGAAAATTATATTTAGGAAGTCATTATCTAAGTTCAGAAGCACCATAGCATTAACAAAAAATTAAGTATGGGAAAACAGATCTTTACATACTATTACATAGATATTGATTTTCGTTAATCATATAGCGATGAAGCACCGGTTCCCGATCACCGAAGTTAAGCCACATCGAACCTGATTAGTAGCTAGATGGGTGACCGCTTGGAAATGGTTCAGAATTGTAAATCAGAGGGCCGAGCTCCAATTTTAGTTCGTTTCGTTGTATTCACTTACGCTCTTACCTTGGGAAAGGTGCAAATCCATCTCTTCTGCCCCCAGCTATGTGTTAAGAATCATATCACTAAATCGTTATATCAGCTATATCTGGCTTTAAATAAATTAGAAAGGGTTGATAAAACGTAGAAAACGAATTTAAGAAAGATCAACCGACTTGAATAAAATAAAGCAAATGACAATGTTGAGATTAACAGTTTCCATACAGAAAACATTAAAAATTCATCGAAGGAACAGTTAGAGTTCTCATAAAATAGTTTTTCATGAAAATAGACTTCTCAAAACCTCCAGTAGCTGTTATCACTCTTTCTAGTATTGATGGGAGTTTCTTTCGAAACATTTTGTTTAGGGTAGTGTGGAAAGTCAACATTAATGATTATATCCTTCTTTCTGCTTCTAGGTGTTGCCCATTTTTGTTGCTCTTGTCTTCAAGTGACGTAATTTATTGTAATTGGTAAAGATCTTTGTAGGTTATAGTCGTAAGTAGCTTATTTTTCATTTGGTTGAAGCCATTTTTAATCATTGATTTATAAAGTCGATTACTCTTATATAGGAATAAAGTTTCGCTGCCAACACTGGAGTTTGAACACAGATCACCAGAGAGCAAACACCGGCGATCCCATTTTGAATAAGTAGATCACGTGATGGAAAATGAAATGTATATATGGGAATTAGCTTGGCGTCTAAGTGATCACTATCTGAATTCGGAGGTGTGCTTGTCGAACTCTCTGCCTTTGGGCAGAGAGGAACCCAGACGAGGCTATGCCAAAGGGTAGAGTCTCGTCTGGGGTGGTAGACAGCTACCCGACCTCGTTTTTTACGGGGTCTACGGGGAATTTTTGCCCGAGCCTACGGGCTCGGATACACCACAATAAACGCTTTCTTGTGCTACATCCGACCGCGTGGTGCGGTTAGTGAATATCATCCCTATCCAGATTACTTAGGAAGTGGGCTTGTCAAACTCTTTGCTTCCGGGCAGAGAGGAACCCAGACGAGGCTGTCTTGAAGAGCATAGTCTTGTCTCGGATGGTAGACAGCTACCCGACCCCGTTTTTTTACGGGGTCTACGGTGAATGTTTAACCAATCCCACGGGCTCTGATACCCCACAATAAGCTCGGCTTTGTACCACATCCGACCGCGATTACTATTTGAGCGAGTATTATCGAGCAAATACTATTAGTACGAGTGTTATTCGAAGGCGCCTGACACCAGTATTGTTCAACCATAGTTGTATCTGCGATTACAAAGTCTCTACTACAACGAGCATTCGACGACATCACAAAAGTGGCAACGAGTGTTCGTTGACATCACAAAAATTACAATTCAACTTTTGCTCGAAGAGGGTTGAGAATTTTTGTAAACTACTAATAAACCTTAAACACGCGATGAGGAAAACTTTGGTGTTCTGCGTTTTGTGCTACAAGTATTAATATAGTTGGGTAAATCATTCGTTAGTGCAGTGAGTTTGTTTAGCACTGGGTATGCCGAAACTGTTCTTGTCTACCAGATTTATAAAATGGCTAGTCACATATTTGTTGCGTTTTCTCAATGCTGACAGAAGTCTCGAATACTGATTTTCAAGGCAGAAAAGTCTTCCAAACATTGATGACTGGTAAATCCTATTCTCTAAAACATTGTGATTGAAATTTATGCATGCCCCATAATTTTAAGAAAGCAGCGTTTGAGATTGTGTAAAAGGCTCAATGGCGAAAGCTGAATTTTAAGATAGGCCCTTGTTCCTGAGAAGAAAGATCTTCTTCATTCATTCTATTTATGCTACCTGTGCTAGCAATTTTCAGATTATTATTTTTAAACTGAGTCAATTAGTTTATTAATGTTCTTTGGAAATGTGAGTACAGTTTTTGGAGAGCTTGTGAAAAAACGCCATAAAAGCTATAAACACAAAAACGTATTTCTGTTTTAACAATAAATTATCCGTTGGAATTACAAGTTTTTATTCTTTTTAATTCAACTTCACCAATGGATCAAGCGCTTTTACAAACATGTATTTCGTTTAAATCTTATTCGTTCTTAGAGAAGCTATTTATATATTACAAGAATGAACCATTTTTATAGCATTTAAAATTTTCTCGGGTCAAGAATGCCATTAAAACTGGCAACTGTCTAGTCATTAACAAACCTTTACTTTTTGTTTAGTATTAGTTCTGAATATTTTTATCCAAATGAATAATGTCTTTACTAATGACTCATTAACATCAAATTTAACGGTATATCATAAAACCAGTCATGTTTTCTCAGCAACAGCTAATTAATTTAAATGATTTAACATCACTATTCACGAAATCTAACCAGTTTTAACCCCCCCTTCTAGGTTTTAGAAAAGTTGACGTGTGAATTTCTCCCAAATTTCCTTAATCATCTGTGATAAATGCTGTCTAGAATGCCGCATTTCTTTAAGCGAGTCTAATGGGACATTTTGAAACACGTTCATTCATTCATGATTGAATTTGTTCGAATTTTATGTTTTTCTACCAAATTAATATTTTTTAAATAAAAAATAACATTATATATATATATATATATATATATATATATATATATATATATATATATATATCAATTATAGGTGCAATTATAATTTAGAAATTCATGAATCATTAATACAAAAAAAAAACAAATATAGAAGTTAATGATTTAAATGGCGAGAATACATCTTCGCAAACAATATCAATAGGATACACCAACCCCGAACCTGTATATGAATGATATGATCCCTGTTTATAAGTTCCAGTTTTTTAGTTTTTACAAGCTTGTAGAAACTAAAAAAGACCTTATGAAACTGGAATTTATAAACAGGGATCATATCATTCATATACAAAAGTACACAAAAGTAGTCAATTATTATATCTGTGCTGAATTTGAAAAGATAGCCTGCAGAATGCTCAATACCGTTAACTTTCATGAAGAACTGCATGCACCACTGTTTTCCCCAACCCGCACACACACACACACACACACACACACACACACACACACACACACACAAACCGGTTTCATTCTGAGATACCCTTGGACTTTCCATACAGAATTTTAAGAAATTGGCTCTGCTAAATCTTATGAAGGTTTCTGCGTGAGGTAATGAGGCCGTCTGGTTAGGCATGATTATTGATTAGTCAGTTTGAACCTCAGGGGGCGCCCAATACAAAATTGGACATTAAATAACACTAGAGGAGTTGATATGTAAATATCAACCAAGCTAAACTAAATATTCGATTTCAAATGGATTTTTGCCTCCTTCAGCCAGTGTTTGTAGTTACGATTTTGAAAACATATTTTAGACACTGGGGACGAAACGTTCTTCTTGCACACTTGCAAAGTTTAAATAAAATACCAATAATAACGTTCTAAAATTTTATAGGACATTTCTTCAGACAAGACATTCAGTTAATTTGTACTTGTAGTCTAGTTATTTATCAATCTACCGATGGCCAATCAAAAAGATTACTTAGAGAGTCAATCTCTGCGTGTGGCACTTTTGAAAAGTGAGTGAAATCCTCACCACGGGTTGATTCAAGCATTTTGAGTGAAACTGGATAGACGAAATTGTTCATCGGTAGTTGTGTTAGCAGGAAGTTACAAGTCATCGTGACCGAGTGTTTGAGCGTACTGGCCTTGTTCAAACTGGTGATCACTCTAGGCGAAACTGTAAATAAGGCCTGCTCAGTAGAGTTTCAGTATAAACAAGTGGGTCGGTTCAGGGTGTTGAACAAATAGATCTGCATGAGCAGACGTCTGCAACATGGACTGTTCAGTCTCCCTAACTAACAAACATATCCGTATAGGAACGGTCAGACATAATCCTCGCCGCAAACCTATGTGTCAGTATGAGAGATCGCTTCCGATTTAGTTTCGGCCCTCATTACACGTCGATAAACCAAAAGAAAATGAATCCAAATTCACATATCAATACAATCGAAGTAAGCATATAATAGCCTTTTTATCTCGGGACCGATTGCCTTAATTGCTGATCCCATAATAACCATTTCCTATTTTTAATACGATTTGAGAGTAAATTCATTGTAATATACGTCTGTTGTCAAATTATTTCAATAGTAAAACCATTAGTAATTGAAAAAAAAAAAACTATGCAAATTGATATGCAGATTTTTTTTTCATTTTTTCCTGATACATAAATAGTACAACTGTGTTAGTAACAGTCACACCTCAGTATCGTGAGGGGACTTATGGCCTAAGCACACTGAAACACTGGTTCTTGTTTGATCACCGGAGTTAAGCAGTATTGAGCTCGATTAGTGTTTAGATAAGGGGCCGATCGAGAATAAAACCGATTGGACATTTGCCTACCAACTTCATCCTGTAAAAACTTAGCTGTTACGGAAACCATAGCAACAGGCCTACTGTTGTTCAGATATGCGGGCCATACTCCTCAGTGGAGTCTACAGGACTTGAGACAAAGATAGATAGATAAATATGGATAGGTAGACAGGCAGATAAATATAGATAGAGATAGATAGCGATATAGAGATAGAGATAGATAGCGATATAGAGATAGAGATAGACTGATATATTAGGTTGGTGCAAAATAATGACGTAATAATGTCGTTTTTTGACGTTAAAAATACGTCAAAAAACGACATTATTACGTCATTATTTTTGCACCAACCTAATAGATAGAGAGAGGTAGACAGAGGTATATAGACAGAGATAGGCAGGCAGAGATATATAGAATCTTGATCAGATACACTAGCTTCGATTAGATAAGCCGAAGGGCTTGACTACTCATATGAAGTTCAAATGCAGCCAGCGTTAGGATTTGATAGTGAATATCATTTTGTCTTTCTACTAAATATTCCGTTTGAATGAATAAAAAGTAACCTATATGTTGAATAAATCATATCCGTGATATAATTTCTTCTATATGCTATTGGGCTTCAGTAAATAGCTGATCATGGTTCTCCTATCTTCTTGCTGCTCTATGTCGCTTTTAACTCGTTGCCATCTCTCTTTAACTTTGTTCATCCGTTCAAACAAATTCGTTAAGTAGGTTACTCGTTTCCAATGTCCTGCATCTCTTACTTTCATTATGCCTTGTGAGTGTAAAATTCCTGAAATTCCATTTGTCTCATTCTGATTGTAAGTATCTTTTCCCCTCCTTAGAATGTTCTTTATCCGCCTATGGCATTTTCCACATTCGTAAGTAGTACCTGATCTTTGGGGTTTGAAATCACTTCATCTATTGAAAGAATTGCCGAATGCAATGCCATATACGGAATCTATGATTTAATACGTTACTGAAACTAGTTATTGTACTTTTTTTTATTATTTCGTTGGAAAACTTTTATGACTACGTTCATAATAGCGAGGCGAATGCACAATGCCTTTTTTGCCTTAAAATCCATTTGTTAAAGAGCTCCAGACTGTTGTGGGGAAATACATGACAGATTATACTTAGTTAATGAGCCCCACCAACGGGTTGCAGGGGAAAAACTCTTGACCTCCCAGCCTCTTCTACCGATCACCAACGAACGGGTTTCTGCACACAATAACATTCGTGCTGATCTATTGTGTTACATGTGGCTTGCGACGCTTGATTGGGTTTAACATTAAGCTTTCATGGGGACTTTCCGGTAAAACAGAAGCTTACTGGCTGGCCTCGATGACTGCGACGCAGTCATAGAGAAACTTCCGGTAGATTGGTTGAGTGGAGATATTCTAAAGTCACCATGGCGACATTTTCTTTTCATCGGTAGTGCACTGTCGACAAGTGACAGCAGAGAACCAACAATAGGCTGACGTGGGTAAAACGAGTGTTTTTGCCGTTCGTTAGTTGTACGTTATCAGCCATTAACATTAGTTATTGACATTTATTTGTGTTAGGGTTAGGTATAGTTAAAGACATTCTATAGTTGTCTTCTTTTCCTCTTATAAGTAAGTAAGATAAATAAAAATCTTGCGTTTTATTTCATCTAGAATGCAGTTGATGTATGCGAATAGAGCATCCAAACTTGAATTTTCTCTCTTCAGTAAAATATGTTACTTAGATTTAATGCGCAAATGTCAGTTTTTGTTGCAAGATTTTGGGCTCAAAAGATATGTTGTTAGAGATATCGTGTAGTAATATTGGTTGAGAGTGAACGCATCTGTTGAAAAGAACGAGTAACAGACATCCAATCACAAAACTAAAATCTTTCCTAACTTCAAAATTTAAAGCCTCAACCAACTGGTCAATGCAGATTAATATCGTTATTATTATAAGGTGAAGGAGAAGGAGAAAGAGAAGTTGAAAAAGAAAGAGGTTGAAAGAGAATGAGAAAAAGAAGGTGAAGGCGTAGTTGAAGGAGAGGTTGAAAGTGAAAGAGAGAGAAAGAGAAGTCGAAAAAGGAGAAAGAGAATTTGTAAAAGGAGAAAGAGAAGATGAAAAAGGAGAAAGAGAAGATGAAAAAGGAGAAAGAGAAATTGAAAAAGGAGAAAGAGAAGATGAAAAAGGAGAAAGAGAAGGGAAAGGAGAAAATGGAGAAAGAGAAGGGAAAGGAGAAAGAGAAGGAAAAGGAGAAAAAGGAAAAAGAGAAGGGAAAGGAGAAAAAAGAGAAAGTGAAGGGAAAGGAGAAAAAGGAAAAAGAAAAGGGAAAGGAGTAAAAGAAGAAAGAGAAGGGAAAAGAGTAAAAGGAGAAAGAGAAGGGAAAGGAGAAAATGGAGAAAGAGAAGGGAAAGGAGAAAAAGGAGAAAGAGAAGGGAGAGGAGAAAAAGGAGAAAGAGAAGGGAAAAGAGAAAATGGAGAAAGAGAAGGGAGAGGACAAAAAGGAGAAAGAGAAGGGAAAAGAGAAAATGGAGAAAGAGGAGGGAAAGTATAAAAAGAGAAAGAGAAGGGAAAGGAGAAAGAGAAGGAGACGTTGAAAGAGAAGGAGAAAGACAAGTTGAGGATGAAAGAGAATTTGAAGGTGAAAAAGAAGGAGAAGATGAAGGTGAAGAAGTAGGTGAAGGTGAAGGAGAATATGAAGAAATTCTAGGACTAGAAAGATTTGTTCCCGAGAAGTCTATTTTAATAAATTATACGCGATAGGTTAGCGGCAAGATCTCACCATTTTACATGACTAGGTGGAACCGTAAATTCTATGATCACAGTTATTTTCTTGCTTATGGAACTCTCTTCCGTCTTGTTGCTTTCTAGTCAAGCGTGATCTTCAAAATTTTAAATGCTTCTGTCTCCTTAATTTCTGTGCTTTTTCCCTTTCTTTCCTTAATAATGTTTTTCTTTTTCTTATAATCTCTCACATTCAGCAACTCGCTGCGTCTTAGTGGCTTTATTGTCTTGCTTAAGACGTAAATGATTAAGAAAAAGAACGTCTCAACTTACAAACTTTTTTCCGAAATATAAAATTAAAGCACAAAGCAACTCTTTTTGAGAGAAGAAAATCTATCTACATATCGATCTGTAAGTTAAATGTTCACTTATCTTGTGCCCGATCAGAGTTTCCTGAAATTATATCCACTCTTCAGGAGACTTGACGAGTATGTAATTACGCGAAACTGAGTAGATTTCATTTTATTTTTATATTAATGCTCAAAAAGAGCACGATAATTAAAAAGGGAAACTGTTTGCCTTTGAAAATATTACCTTCCTGAAATAAACGTGTCTATTGTTTTTTGTTCCAGATGGACGTTCATCTCATGAAAATATTTATCTGCCGTTTGGCAGGGGGTTGCTTTTAATCCCGCTGGGTGTCTAGCTGCCATACTCGCTAAAAAAAAAAAAAAAAAAAAAAGCTTGGTGGAGGAGCCAGTTTAGTCGCCGGCAACCCGACCATACAGAAGTTAATAGTGGGTTACAGAGGACACATGAACAGGACACACACACTATATATTACGATACAAATAAAATTTTAAGGTACTCGCCCTTGCATGGAGTACTACTGCCATATATGGTCTGGGGTACCTTCTGTTTACCTCGGAGTTCTTGACAAGATCCAGAGACGGATATGTAATATAATTGGCCCTGATCTGGTGTCTATTCTACAGTCACTCTCTCACAGACGCGCCGTCGCCTCTCTCTGTCTTTTCTACAAATACTTTCATGGTAATTACTCCGATGAGCTGCTTTCACTGGTTACCAGACTCCATGAATTCAAGCGCCCTACGAGGCTGGCATCCCGCTTCTAACCTTACACTGTAGAAACTTTTAAATGTAGCCGCCTCTTCCACTCCAAAAGCTTCATATCTCGCTCCTCTCGCCTGTGAAACACCCTTCCCTATTACTGTTTCCCTGAGGGCTATAATGTCCAACTATTCAAATGTAATGTCAATCGACATCTCCAGTTACCTTGATCTATCCACTATCCCTCTCCTCATCCTTTCTTCTATCACTCCTATCTGAACTTGCTCCAAATCTTCTGCAACCCCCTGCATCCTAGTGGCTTCACGCCTTGCTCGGGGAATAATGCTTAAAAAAAAAAGAAGCTATATTTATGGGTAAAAGAGATCATTATCATGGAGAGAGCGTATGAAAATATAAAAGTAGACACTGAAGTCAACATGAACCGGCGACAGTGTTTCATGCACAAACTCGATTGTCTGAGCATGAGATGTTGAATTTAGTGTCCACTTTTATAATCTATGTACGTATGTATGGGAGTGTGAAAACATTCAAACAACAACAACAATAATAATAATAATAATAATAATAATAATAATAATAATAATAAGTTTTTGTTTTGTCGTTTGTCTGTTTTTTAGATAGTTTTTTTTTTTTTTTTTTTTTTTTACAATAATGCTTCCCTTGTACAAGGTATGGAGTTACTAATTCAAAGTTAAGAGGGACACTTTATAATGATATTTGGGTAAGATAACGGTTATAGTAAAGCATACTCTTGGGACTTGGTTTCACAAAGTATCGGTTCGTGGAAAGAAGCCGTTTCAAGTTAAAAAAAAAAAAAAAAAAAAAAAAAAAAACTTACGAATATATATGATCTTGTAAAAATTTGTAAAACTACATAAAAATATGAGTAATCAAACTCAACAATACGCGATTAAACACGTGAAAAATAATAATAATAATAATAATACAAAAAGAATCTGAATTAAAAAAGGAAAAACAATCAAATATGCAAACTCGACAAAATTCTTTACGAGGAGAGAGAGAGAGAGAGAGAGAGAGAGAGAGAGAGAGAGAGAGAGAGAGAGAGAGAGAGAGAGAGAGAAATAAAGCAAAACAATCTTAAAAATAATTCTCCATATTAATTTTTCATAGTTACATAAATTGTCCATGAAATTTCCGACCGGGTCTGATAACTGGAATATATTTTTTCCAGTATACCTTTAAAAATGTTTTGTTATATATATATATATATATATATATATATATATATATATATATATATATATATATATATATATATATATATATATATATATATATATATATATATATATATATATATATATGTGTGTGTGTGTGTATGTATGTGCGCGCGCATGCGCATTTTTTTTAATCATAATTCCGGCGCCGACGCGAGCGGGAGTCTTATTACAACAAACTTCCTTCCCTCTTGAGTATCAGTTGCCTATTTAACATGAGAAGCATCTTGCTTTATACATAAGTCGAACTTTATATTTCGGCAACAAAAAGAGAAAAATATCTAAACGACTTTCCGATGTTAATTCTATGGTTCATGTTCTTTATCCTCCGCACACAACCCTCAATCTCCTGCCAGGAAAAATGTTTAATCGCCAATTTAATACTGGTTATTCAAGATAAAGGAAACTGTGTGTAAGCCATCCACTGTTCTGAACAGATATTTCCATTGGATAAATTATACCATGGTTATGCTGTTTATATATGATATGAGACCAGCCCATATTTCTTACCTTACATAATACGAGCTGGTTGGCCGTCTTTGTATTCAGAGAAGTCACCTACTTTTCTGAAAAACTCGGGTTTCCTGAAATAATAAACTGTTCAGAAAGGAATGTTATTAGGTTGGTGCAAAAATAATGACGTAACAATGTCGTTTTTGACGTATTTTTTAACGTCAAAAAACGACATTATTACGTCATTATTTTTGCACCAGCCTAATATATTTTGACATGCGAAATAAAGTTTTTTTTTTAACTCATATTCGGCCAATACAAAGAGACCTTCAAAATAGAGGATTACTAAATGAGGAGATCGAAATAGGAGCATATTATGAGGATACGTAGAGTAGATAAAGGTTGACCCTAGATTAAAGAGGTGAGGATTGTAGTAATCCGTTGGTTGTTTTTATTTAGCGGCATATCAACACATCTATGGATTATTTAATGCCGAAATCTAAATATTTTGTATACAATTTTATTATACATTTTGGAGATAATAACGGTTTAAGATATGCAAGGCTTTCCCAAGGGTACTTGCGTGTAAATGAATAAGACGAACCCAATAGAACGTGGAACTCGGCGCTCCAATTAACAATTCCTACCCATTATATTACTCGCATATCCAAGCTTACAACAATAAGTATTCACAAGCGGTCACCCAACTAAGTACTGGCCTGGCTTGATGTTGCTTAACTTCGGTGATCATACGGGAACCAATGTTTCAACGTGATCTGGCAGTAAGCAATCGTGATCGGGGAAGCAACTGTATACAGTTTTCCACAATGTAACAGTTCTGGGGGGAAAAAAAAGCTGACAGAGTTGAATTACTTCTTACAAATGGAATAGAAAAGAAAATGAGAATGATTCAACTGTATACGCGGAATGAATGGTCCTAACTCTCGGCGTCTGTAAACCAATATTTGTCAAGAATATCATTAACAACAGAAGTGACAAAATGCCATTACATTTGGACGAAAAAATATACCCCATCTATATAAATTAGTATTTACTCCCGCGTCACCAAGATGACGATGTGCTGCCTGTGGGATATGATAAATTATTTTTATTCCTATAGACTCCTGTGGAATATTTTGACAAGTCCTTACCACACTAAGGTTTGCTGCTCTTCTCACAAGATTTTTTTTATTTACTCGTCCCAACACACTATTTTCGAATTCTGACTTCTTATTCTTGAAGAATTCTCAACCAAAGATAGATAGCAAAGTCTACCTTACTATTAAATTGAAGCTTGGTGAAGAAAAACTTGATTCATACGTTTCCAAGTTTATTCGTACGAAAAAGAAAAAAAAAAGGAAAAAAGAGAATCGAGACAAAAAAGATAAAAAAAGAGACAAAAAAAGAAAAAGAGAAAAATTAGACGAAAAAAGAGGAAAAAAGAAAGAAAATGGAAATAAAGAGAAAAAAGGAAAACCAGAAAAAGAAAAAAAAGAAGCCACGTCATCGGCTGGAGTTTGAACTCGATAACACAATAACATTTTCAATGTTCATAAACCGTTACGCTACCCACACATCTTTTTCAAATATAACGAACGTTAAATGTTTTTCAAAGATAGAATCACCATTAGTCATGTGAAAATGCCGCTATGAAAAGAATTCTTTCAATTTTTAAATTAGGGAATCTGGAAAAAGTATGGAAAATCTAAATCAAATTTTACTAAGAAATGTTTTATCTTGAAATATTTTGGAAGGATGAAGAAGCTACACTGAGATCAAGTCGCCTACGTACGAATAGTAAATGAATTCAGTAAACTCACAAACATAGAAAGGGGTGTAAGACAAAGATGTGCTTTCTCAGCGAACCTATTCGACCTATACCGTGAGGCAATTCCGAGAGCATTAGAAGTCATAAAAGCATTCATTATTGGCGGTCACAATCTTATCAACGGGATATATGCAGACGACAATGTTGAGAGCGGGAACAGAAGGGAAACTACAAGAACTCCAAAGGAAACGAAGGAAAGCGAGAAGAAACAGATTAAACATCAACTGCAAGAAGATAGAATGCATGGCTGTTGGCAAAAGGGGCAGCCCAGCATGCAAATTGCAAATTGCAAACTGAAGATACCAAAATGAAATAAGCACAACAATGTAAATATCTGGGAAGTGTTTTAACGGAGGACCGAAATCCGAATATGCATTGGGATAGCGAAAGATGCCTACCAAAAGGCCAAGTAAAATATGGAAGTCAATTATGTGCCATGCGTGATACACTCTTAGGCGATCATGTATCTTTCGAAACATGACTGACGAGGCAATTTTTTCCGGCAGTGGGTTGCTATTTCCTTCTGCTGTAGACCATTACCATCCAAGTCTATATATAGAACCCGGTCTGTCCTGCTATTTACCCACAGCTGGTGGCGGGGGAGAAGAGGCTTTATAATACCAATGATATTAGCACGTAAGTGAATGTAATGGATTCGACTGGAAATCGAACTCGGCTCTCCGATTCCTCAATCCGAGCCGCTATCCATTACTCCACCGTAGAAACGGAAATTTCGTTAGAAACAGCGAAAAGAGTACTGAAGTGTTATGTAATATCAGTACTCGTATATGGAAGTGAATGCTTGGCAATCTCTTCACAAATGAAGAAACTTGAAACAATATGAGGGAAGTGGTTTTGGAAAATTTGAAACTGATGGGAGAGGGACAAAAAAAAAACAACAAAAACAGTGCATAACCTACCTAACGAACTTGTGAAAATGGATGGCAAAACAGGGTTTAAGAGAGAGAATAAAAAAACAAAATTTATTACCAGCTACAAAGGACACGGAATTATGGAGAACCATAATCGCTAACGTCGTGAAGGATCATAGCGTATAAGAATAAGAAGATAACTAGCTGTTACTGGAATACAGTGGATTTCGACAATTACCGGCTCTTAAAATTAGGCAAGACAATGTGTGCAATTCTGTTCTAAATCATTCGTTAAGAGTGTATCATTTTGCATAATGCCAATGCAAATCACCAGCTAGTAAAATAGACTCAAAGAAAAAACAGGATTAATATTTTCATTTTTTCCGGTTTTTTTTTTTTGCTACTAAAGTGGAACTCACTGAAGTCAGACTTTTTTCTACCAAAATAATGAAATACCAGGTGACATATGTTAACATGCATTTTTCATTTGCTTATTGTATTTTTTCTGTTTCTCAGCGGAGTTCAATTCATTTGGTCAAGAGAGAAGCCATGTTTTTCGTTTAAAAACATGCGAAGAAATTATTGTTGTTGTTGGGAAGGCTAACGTGTAATTGGAATCTTGGATGTTTAGACTTAGAAGTTGAATGACAAGCTTTGCTAAAAGGGGGAGGCGAAAAACAAGATTAATACTTATTTATTTTTATAAATTTTAGTATCTTGGGCACGTCGACGTCGTATGATGATTGGCTAGCTTATCTTGCGAGATAATTTTTTTGTTTTTAAACATTTCCCACCAAGCAAGACAACAACACCACTAAGATGCGAGGGGTTAATGACTCTGAAAGGACATAAAAAGAAAACATTAACGAGCAAGAACAATTAAAATATAAGATGGAAGATAACGACTGACATTGAATTTAAATCTTTGAAGATCAATGTTGACTGGAAAGTAAGAAGATGAAAAAGAGATCCACAATTTCAGGATCAATAGCATTTCATATGCATCTTTGGATTTTTTCTAGAATTTTTAAATACATAGCAGAAGCACTAGATCAGATGTAACAGCAATATTCAATGCATTGTCGAATGGTAGGCTTATAAATATGTAAAATAGATTCTGGCAAGAAAAATTGTCTAAAATAACAAAGTGAACCAATTTCCTAGCAACGGATCTAGCAATATAATGTATCCAATTTTTTCCAGCGGAAATATCAGGAGAAATATTAAAATGGTTTATTATTTTTATTTACAGTGTAACCCGGATATTAGAGAGTTGTCGGGACCGGAGAAGATCCGGGTTTCTCTTATATCCGGGTTTGGTCTATTTTGTTTAGGTAAGTATGGCTCTAATTTGGGACCAGAGAAAATCTCACTCATATCCGAGTTTCTCTTATATCCGGGTCTCTTATATACGGGTTACACTGTATTTTAGAACTTTTTTTTTTTTTTTTAAATCTGGTAAAAAAGCAAGCTCATGAACAAAGAGTAATACATTTCAACCAAGATAAATATCGTTGTTCCGGAAATTAATAGTGGGCCAATTCGAAGAGGGCTCAAAAATAGAAAATTAGTAGTGGGCCAATTTGAAGAGGGCTCAAAAATAGAAAATTAACAGTGGGCCAATTCAAAGAGGGCCCAAAAATCGTTAAAAATTAGTAGTGGGCCAATTTGAAGAGGGCTCAAAAATAGAAAATTAGTAGTGGGCCAATTCGAAGAGGGCTCAAAAATAGAAAATTAGTAGTGGGACAATTTGAAGAGGGCTCAAAAATAGAAAATTAATAGTGGGCCAATTCGAAGAGGGCTCAAAAATCGTTAAAAATTAGTAGTGGGCCAATTCGAAGAGGGCTCAAAAATAGAAAATTAGTAGTGGGCCAATTCGAAGAGGGCTCAATAATAGAAAATTAGTAGTGGGCCAATTTGAAGAGGGCTCAAAAATAGAAAATTTTAAGAGCATCACAAACAATCGCAGCTGTCGCAAAACTAAATCCATCTATAAAAAAAAGTAACAAAAATCAGGAACATCTGCATGAAATCAAAGATCAAACTGTTACGTGCATAGGGTTTTTCCATCCCTCTGTATATTTGCGAACCTTGGATATTACAGTGAAGAATTCAAGCATTAGAAATTAGATGCTCCCAAATCATTCTAGGCATCTACATAGGCCGCAACAGAATTCATAGAAGCCTGTGTTAAACTGTTTTGGAATAGGGGACAATTTGCCTGTTGCTGTAGACAGAACATTGCATTGTGAACCATGCGTATTATAGGTAAATATTACCTAATATTTTTTAAATGACACTTTCAAATATCACACATTTTGATAATTTTTTGTAATGTCTTTCTACCGCAACCACATTCGCATAGCAATTTTCTTCAAAGAAAGCTATATTCTTTTTGTGCCCAGCGCTTGCAAATTTTCTAATTCACATCTAAGCTTTCGCTTACCAGACGGAAACTTATTTCTATTTTGCTTCTCAGAAAGGGAATTGTACGTGACCATAATCAATCCTAATTGGAATAGATTGCTCCGTGTCTATTGTTGTCTTGCTACCTACCTTGGCTTCTCTGGGGAAACATTTTTTGTGGTAAATCTACACTCGGACATTCTAAAACGGGTGGGTTACGGAGTCAGACCACTACTCGTTCAGTACATTAATATATCTTAATAAAAATAATTGTAGTAATTTACTTCATAGATCAGAATCTTTCCGAAAATCAATAAGAATAACAAAGATTTACTCTTCTTTTTCTTATGTGATATTTCGAATATTAAAAAAAGTAGTTTAGTACATGTAAAAAAAAAAATAGCTTACCCGTTATTAAAATAAATTAAGATAAAAAAAATGAATAAAAACGATTTCAATTATTTAAGAATTAGAAATAAAAATAGAATAGAGAAAGCGAAAGTAGAAAGGCAGCAGCTGGTTACGCATGAAATCATGTGACTGACTCAAGGGTGCGTAAAGGGAAGTGAAAGTAGCCGTAGATGATCCGATGTCAGATAGGTTATTCTTTACGAGTTTGAATGCATGGACAGTGAAGGCAGTAAGAGATGCTTTGGAAAGAAAAAGAGAAAAAGAAAGAAAGAAAAAGAGAAAGAAAAAGAGAGAAAGAAAAAAGTAAAAGAAAAAGGAAAAAGAGAAGAAAGAAAGGGAAAAGAGAAAGAAAGAAAGACGAAAAGAGAAAGAAAGAAAGAAGAAAGAAAGAAAGAAAGAGAAAAGAGTGAGAAAGAGAAAAGAGAAAGAAAGAGAAAAGAGAAAGAAAGAAAGAGAGAAGAGAAAGAAAGAAAGAGGAAAAGAAAAAGAAAAAAGAGAGAAAGAGAAAAGAGAAAGAAAGAGAAAAAGAGAAAGAAAGAAGGAGAAAGAAAGAGAAAAGAGAAAGAAAGAAAGAGGAAAAGAGAAAGAAAGAAAGAGAAAAGAGAAAGAAAGAGAAAAGAGAAAGAAAGAAAGAGAAAAGAGAAAGAAAGAAAGAGAAAAGAGAAAGAAAGAGAAAAGAGAAAGAAAGAGAAAAGACCACAAAACTAACAATGAAACAAAAAAATGGAACAAAGTGTGTTGCGTAAATATTATGAGTGTTTAACCTGAATGAAAAGTACAGACACTTTTTCACTCTCATACCTTTGTTTGTTAGGGCATATATATATATATATATATATATATATATATATATATATATATATATATATATATATATATGTGTGTGTGTGTGTGTGTGTGTGTGTGTGTGTGTGTGTGTGTGTGTGTAAATAAATAAATAAAGACAAAACGAAACCTTACATCTTTTTACAGATATATTTTTAGTTATATCTGAATTTTCACACATACACGTCTTTAATATGCCTATATAAACTAAATCAATAATATTCATGTCAATAAATCGCTTATATTTATCTAGAATGCATTTAACTGCTATCATTCTTTATCTTTTATTATCAATGCGTAAAACAGGACAAGCACTTGAATCAATAAATGTGTCACCTGACACGCGAATGAAGTTGGATCAGAAATTTTCACTATATAATGTTACATCTATATGATTGTTATTCATCACTGAATTGATAAAAGGGATTATGATGTGTTATACACATTTACACGCTTTAAGTGTTTGTCTTTTTATTCGGTAAGCTACAGACTGAGATTATCTCTCTCCCCATCATTATATATATATATATATATATATATATATATATATATATATATATGATAAAGAGAGAGAGAAGAGAGACGTGTCACCCAAATATTTATTTCTCCTCACAATTTTCCACCGATTTTGGGGTATCCGAATTTTATTTCTGAATTCGTATCTGTTTTATGATATTTATTTGAGTGTTCGTTAATTTCCTATTTATCTATTTCATTCGCTTTCCTCATTCATTTATCTCCGTTCATTATTGCTTTTCTGTTTGTCTCTAACGACATTGTCTACACCTATCGATACATACGCATTTCTTTCTTCTTGCAATCTTTGGCAATTACAATTCTTTTTATTGATCAGTTCTTAACTTTCTCTTTCGGCATTTCCTGCTATTTTTCCAGACAATCTTCTGTTTTTCTCTAGATATCTGAAGTTCTCGTCATTCGTATCATTCTCTGCGTTTCATTTTTGATTTCGAAACAACGATTAGAAGGAAAAAGCATTTGGTACAAAACGTTAGATACATTGTACGCTGAACAGTTTAGCAAAAGGAATCAATCAAAAATATCAATGCAAATGGCTATGTAATAATTAAACGATATAAAAGAAAATGAATCAATGAAAGCAGTGAGAGGGGAAATAGGAAACATTTAAAAAAACCTAAAAAAAACGGTACAAAAATCATAATTAAAAATAATTTAAAATTTTCCGATAAATCCAAAAAGTAAAAAAAAAATATTGGATCCATGAGAGATTTTTTTTGTTTTTAAAAAAAAAAAAAAAAAAAATCAATAAAAATGCAGATTAAAATTAAAATTGAAATTGGGAAATAAAAAAGAAAAAGGTCGAAATTATTAGAAAAAATTTCGGTAGAGAATAAAAGGAAAAAAAAAAACAAAAAACGAAAAACGAAATTGAAAACTCAATTTTAGAATAGCACTGTTGAAATGAACTAATAAAATGGTTTGGATTTTATAGCAGCAAGATGAAAACCTGGAAAGGATGTAACGATTCAATGTCTATGTATAAATATGTGTGTGTAAAAATATCTATCTTTCAGAAACCATAAAAATATCTACGTACACATGTTTATTTATACGAAAATTTTTCTTATCATTATATATGTGTGAGAGTATTCGTGGATTTCGCAATCCATGTAAGTATAAGACACTTCGTTTTAATATACATATTTTGCACTTGAATATAAAAAAAAACAGTTATGGGAACGCGTCTCGATGTACGTAAATATAAATACATATATACATAAAGTGATTTACATTCGAGCATAAATCCTTCCGGGATGCAATATATTACACAACAAATTAGTTACTTCGTAAATAGTAACGTTGAAATTAGGAGTTCCTTACATTGATTCATTTGTTTTTTTTTTATGATCTATCAACCTTTTCGGGTTATTTAAAGCCAGAAAATATTTTTAGAATGTACGAATTTTTGGAGATACTAATACAGTATTCGAGAATTGGAAAATTACAATAAAAATGAAATAAATTCAACGGACAAAGTCTAACAAAACTTGTTTGGGTAAACTCTTGCTGCCTAAATACATACACAGACAATATAAATATATCTAGCTTAAGAATTAATAGATTTATTTTCATCCGACATTAATTCAAACGTTATTGCTAGTGGATAACCGTGTTTGAGTAGACATCCCGTTTTTCAAACAGCATATATCATATCTCACAGCTTGTACAGACCTGCAGATAATACACATTGTTTAAAAAAACAGGGTCCATTCAATCACGAGTATCCACTAAAAATAATTTGTTATATTTACGCAGAAAGACCTACGACAAGGATTTTTAATTTCGAGTTTTTCTTGTTTGCGTACGAAAGAACGATGGTCCAGAATTTATGGGCGTAATTTTCGAAACATTTTGTTCATCTTCATTATCAGAATCAGATAATTAAAAAGACAAAAACTTGACATTTTGTCGGTTCTTTTTTGTTTTTAATTCGGCATTGCAAAGTGTATGATGACGTTTATGATTGGTGTACTAAGGAGCTTTTGCAATGGATAAAATCGTTCTGTCAGTTGTTAAATCAATTCAAAATCAGAGTGCGTACACTGAAGATCTTATTTAGCTTGGATCATTTAAGTTCATGGATGTGCGCCTAGCGTAGAAATTATCTACATTGAATGTGGATCGACATGCCAAGTTCAAATTCCGAGCGAAATAATTGCATTTACTTTCCCACGATTGAAAAATGGTTGTATATTACTTTTGCTGCCGGCTATGGAAAAAATAGCAGGGCTGACTGAGCCATGCATCTTGGTTTGGCAACCAGTCTAAGAGAAAGAAAAAAATCTTGAATTCAATATCGGTCGGACGCGCGGCTGGCAACTCCACTCCGTAAAAATACAACTTACTATGAAAATCACAGAATTAACACTAGCGTTGGGAGACTGTTGTCATATACACTACAGTGGTATTTCACTTTTATAAGAACTTAAGAAAATCTTAAGCTTTTTAGATGAGTATTGTTTAGGTCAATTTGGTGCATACTAGTTACCACGCAATCTATGTTCATCAGTACGAATTCTAATGGTACTTTGACGAGACAAAATCTAATTAATTTATGGGATAAAGTGATAGTTGCATATTCAACATACCAATGAGATGCTTGAGAATATATTTTACAAAAAAATTGTTAAAAACTAAAAAATGATCTCGGTCAGGTCAAATATATATACCTTATAAAATAAAAAGGTAATGTAGTTTTGGAAGCCATTTCATACAGATAAGATTTAAAAACATTTGATCGTTAATTCAAGCAGAATGATAAGAAACTTTATCATGGAGATGGTAACAGCTTTATTTTTTTTTTCTGTTGTAACTCTATTTTAGTAAGATTTAAAAGGGAAAGTTTACAGAATGTTTTCCAATATATGGATTATTTATTTAGCTGTGGGTGTAGAAAACCTGGATATATCAATGTAATAAATAAAAGAGTGAATTAAAAAATACAAAATATCTCAAGGATAGACTCTTGGGACCTTAGCTACGACATGTGTCAAGTTATTTTTCTTGGCCGATAAAAAAGTATAAGCTAAGTCTATTTGGTGGGTTGAAATTGAGAGCCAAGCGCCTCACAGTGGGAGAGTGCGGCTGCAACGAATTTCAAAATTTATTCGCCCGTTATTTTTTACGCTATTGTTTGTCCAATACAATACCTAAGAGCCACTCAAGGTAGAGGGTTACTGGAAAAGTAGTTTTATGGACGTAAGAGAGGAAGATAGTAGAGAATGAGATTATAGATGACAGATAGAAATTTAATGAAGAAAGCCATTTTCGTGTGGAACAACGTTCAGGAAGACCAAGCATCGTGTCTGTGTGAACGAAAAGGGCACTGAAGAGGGAAATCATCAGAAACCGTTGTCAGAACGTCAAAGATGTCGCCAACAGCATGGAAACATCGCCATATGTGGTGAGAAAGACTTTGAAAGAACTAAGTTATCAAAGAAGTTGCAAGAAAGAAGCCCTTGATTTCAGAGATTATCAGGAAGAGGCGTATGGACTAGGCGAGAGAATTCAAGAGCAAAGATTATGAATTTTCGCATTTTGTAATTTGGACAGATGAAAGTAAATTCTGCTAGTATTCGAATCCAAGACAGGTTTATGTTTGGAGAAATCAGAATGAGACTGCAGGCAACCGTGAAACATGGAGGATTGGAGTAATGGTGTGAGACACTGTGTGGTTTGGATGGAAATCAAAGTTGATTCTTGTTGATGAGTCATTTAATCGTCCAAAATACTGTCAAGTATTAGCGAAAGGACTACTCCCACTATTTGAAACCAATTAGATTTACAAGAATGTCTACCTTTGTCAAGAAGATGGAGCGCCATGTCATGCGAGTAATGTAGCAAACGCCTGGAAAGAATCGTAAGGAATCAAGTCACAGACATGGGTCGCCCAAAATCCTGATAGGAATTCAATAGAATACGTTTGGGAGCACCTTCACTGAAAACGTCGAGAGCGTGCAACCAAAATCACATAAGTGGTAACCCTTAAAGAAACATTGCTAAAAGAGTGGCAAAATATGGATCAGACGATTGTTGATAACTTGATCAAATACATGAAAAATCGAATACACGTACTGAAACAACCAATTGGAGGACCTACTCTATACTATACTATACTATACTAGTTCCGAATACTGTTTATTTGTATTGAGTAGGGAATACGTAATTAGATTTTGAAACTGGATGTAGTTTATTTCTCCTGGCTAAAAAACTTTTCTTAGGCCACAGTATATTAATGAGAAGTACTGTTACAACCGAGTCGTGAGTTAGATTCAGGGTGTTACTTAATCTCGACCTCGTGCCACAGATTAGCTACGCGTTCTAAGTCACTAGAAAAACAGATTGTCTATTTAATAGCTCAAACAGATCCAACATTATACAGTGAAACTTTCGGCTCATAATTCACAAGTCTAGCTACGGTATTAGCGATGCACCTTCATCTATGATAACACTTCTTCCATATGCCATATCCGTTCATGGCTCTCCACATTTTCCTGTCCTTTGTAGCTCTTAGTAAATTTTTATCTTTGTTATCACTTAAAACGTCTTCCATCCATTAACATCAACTCGTTAGGTAAGTTATGTGTTGTTTTTTTGTCCATATTGTTTTCAATCTGTATCAGATTTCCAAGCCTTCTTTCCTCATTATTTGCTCTAACAATTACAAATGACATGTTCTGATTTTAAGTGTAAGTGTCCTTTGAGGTTCCATTTTATTTGAAACTTCGTCGTTGTTCACATGTTCATTCAAAGGTATTCTCAGCATGCTTCTGGAGAACCATATTTCAGCTACTTCAAGTTTTCTTTATCTTAGATTAGATTTTACAGTATTCACTGCCATATAGGAGGAATGATATTAAGTGACAGTTCAATACTCTTCTTTGTTTCTAACGATATTTTCCTGTTCCTTAATAATTTATTTATCTTTTGGAAGGCAGCATTCGATATCGCTTTTCGTCCTCTGTTCTAACACTTCTAAGATATTTAAATTGTTGTACTTGCATGATAACACATAGGAATCGATATTATAGAGCCAGACATTAAGAATCCAGAGTGGAATGTCACCAACTTATTTTACATGTACGCGGAATTGTTCTTTTAGCAGGTGGATTTTCTTATCAGATATTAATAAGCTACCATAAAATGAAGATTTTGGCAATTATGAAATCAATGAATAAGAGTCCCCTAATTTAATAAAATAATAGCGAAGCTCATCAAGGCAGCAAAACCACCCCTCCCGTCGACTAATGCTCGACTCGCCCTTTCCCAACGCGAACTTAGAGCAACCTAAAAGATGTTGTCCACGGATTTGTTTTAATGTACCTTAGACGAAGATGTTTCATTAACGTTGATTGGGACAATTTAAAACTAATTACGGAGATGACCGAATTATCGATTCCCTTATCTAGTAAATAACTTCAACTCACTTCCTCTGAAAGTGGCAAGGAGGAGGAAAGAATAAAAGAGAAAAATGGACGAAAGAAAAAAGAAAGGAGCATGGTGCGAAAGGAGAAGGTTTGAAGAAATGACGTAAAGGAGAATGGGAAATTAAAATAAAGAATAAATTCTAGTAATTGAGGAGAGAGAGAGAGAGAGAGAGAGAGAAGGAGGTAAACGTTATTTAAATAAAAACCGAATACAAAAAGAAAAAAAGAAAGAGGCTTAAGATTGAATAGAAAGTGGATAAAATGAATAAGATCATGGCAAAGGACAAAGGAGGAAAGAAAGGACAAAGCAAAGAACAAAGGACGAGGAAAATGAAAAAAACAAGGAAAATGAAAAAAACAAGGAAAATGAAAAAAAAAAACTAGGAAAAGTGGAAAAAACAAGGAAAAGGAAAAACAAGGAAAAGGAACAAAACAAGGGAAACAAGAATGTAAAAAAGGAAAGGAAAAAAACAATGAAACACGAAATGAATGGCGGCGGGCAAAAGAGAAAAGAAAGAAGACGACCAAATGAGAAAAGAAAGAAGACGAGCGAAAGAGAAAAGAAAGAAGCCGAGCGAAAGAGAAAAAGAAAGAAGACGAGCAAAAGAGAAAAGCAAGAAGACGACCAAAGGAGAATCGAAAGGCGGCAAGCAAAAGAGAAATCAAAGATGAAAAGAGGCAAACAAAGTATCTAGTTGTGATAGAAATATAAAGAATACAATGTAGCTGAAAAAAAGTATACGAAGAGGTCACACGGCGAAAAGAAGGGAAACACAATTAGAAGTGATGGAAAAAATTAAAAAAAGAAACAATGAAAAGCGAAAAAAGAAGACAGTATTGTTTATATATGGATGAATGACTGGTCAATTAAAGGAGTTAAGAAAAAAATGCAGAATTGAATAACATAGGTCATGACAAAGAAATGGAGGTTGAAGGGCAAGCCAGTTACAAAGAGGAAAACATCGATCATGTAAAAGAGATAAACTCTAAGGAAGAATAACGAGATAGAAAGTAAACGTATGAGATCGATGGAAGAAGAAAAATGAATAAAAAAACAAGAGTCGATAAAGAAAGATGGTGTCGATAAAGAAAGAAAAAAAAGTATATATATATATATATATATATATATATATATATATGGAAGAAAACAGACAGAACCGCTGCTGAATAAAGTAGGTGGATCAAAATAAAGAAATGAATAGATATGAAAGTTTGACCAATTGAAAGAGAGAGAGAGAGAGAGGGGGGAGGATAATATAATAGCAGATAAAAAGCTTTGACGGAGACACAATGTGTGTGTGGGTGTGTCTATATATATATATATATATATATATATATATATATATAGCTGGCCACTCATGATCAAGAGGACTGTCTAATAGGGCGGTTAGCCAATCGCTATTGCAGACGACCGCTCAAGTATATATATATATATATATATATATATATATATATATATATATATATATATATATATATATGTGTGTGTGTGTGTGTGTGTGTCTTTGTGTGTGTATATATATATATATATATATATATAAAAATCAAAAAGTCAAAAACGGTTAAATAAAAAAGCGCTCTTTACTATTTTCAATTTTGTTTACGGCCCAACGATAACACGGCAGTAGGAAGAATATATATATATATATATATATATATATATATATATATATATATATATATATGGCTATTCTTATTTTTCTAAGGTCACCTGCAAGGATAGTTAGGGAATCCCTGTTTTAAACGCCTGCTCAGGCACATTTTGTCTTTCTTCATGTAATCCGTAGGTGAAGGCCAGTGCGCTGAGAATTAGTTTTGAAAATATAGAGTTTTTAACTTTTCGGTTGGTATCCCTTCAGGAACTGGGCGATCATATCCACAACTTCCTGTTCCTCTGACAACGTTTGTCCCCTTATCATCCCTCACTGGTGCTGCCCTGACATCGATTTACACTGCCTATTTTTTCTTCAATATATCCTGTTAGCTTAAAATTCTCCAAGTCCTCCTTCCTCATTATGTATTTCCGGAATTTCAACTGTCTATTTCTCATTCTAAACTGATCAGCGTTCGCAGTTTTTCTCCCAAGCGTCGTGACTTTAACATGCGCACACATGTTCCTAATAGAGTTAAGATTTAGCGACTAACCAAGCCAAGATATCACGGACAAAGAACACCGCATGATTGTTTTTGCAGTGCGCGATGGCGCATCCTATTCTAGGTCAATAGCATCTTGTTATTTATTTCTACTCTACAAAAGCAATTTCTTTTTTTTAGTACATTTTGTTATTCCTTCATATTAATGGATTTAGCAGATTATACCATCATGCAGAAAATGCCTGCAGATCCTAATTCTACGTCCTGAATGCTTCACTTTGGTAAACAGGAATTTGGGGGTTGAACCTCTCACCTGACCTTCAGGCACAGCGCCACGAACAGCATTAGTAAGTTCAAATATGACTTATAATTCCATAGGATAAGTTCAAGACAATAATCATTATGACAATGATGAATTTTGAGTATGTCTGCGACGTTATTTATCGACAACAAATGTTGTTTTTTAAATTTTGTAAGATTGTGTAGCGCCAATTTTGCTACGGTGCTTTAGAATAATTATTTTCTCCTCGCTGTCATCTTGGCTTGTTTTCATTTTAGGTCTGACACGGCCTTCTTTCAGTGCCACAGAGCCTGTCATTGAAAAGGTGTGTTCCACAGAATTTGGATAATTTCAAATTTGAATAGACGCTTGAATATTCTTAGAAAACTTCATTGTGTAACGGATATCAGCAATTCAGCTTTTGAATTCAACAACTGAATTCGGCTTTTGAATTCAGCAGCCGAGTGAAATTTAAACATTTAAGATATTCACTCTTTAGGAACAATGTGACAATGATAAGCATGTAATGCTCTGACGCCAAGGTCAAGATTTTAAAGGTCATGGCAAGTCACCTTGTCAGTTTGGTTTGTTAATTCACTTTATATTTCCGCGAAATGACAAGCGCACGTCTTTTGTCTCTATTACTACCATGAATCTACCATTTCGATCTAGACAAATCAAAATCTTAACGACTTATGCAAAACACGACAGATGAAGTGTAATTAAAATGTTGATGTCAATAAATATCTTATTTTTAAATTTTCTTAAAAAAATCTTAGACGAATAATTTCAAATATGCCTGCGCACAAACCTAAATTTATTGTATATTATTCACACGTTTTGACATTTTTTTTTGTTTGTTTGTTTTTTTTCTCTCAATAAAACAACAATTCAATTGCACAAAAGATGATGAAAAGCATTTACACTGCTTTTTGATCCGGTACTTTAAATATCTCAGAAATGTTTTAACATAGGATAGAAAATTCGGCACCGAAATTCGAACCCGTAACGAATGATAAAAAAAAAAAAAGCATATCAATAGCTAAACAATGTATGAACATATGAGATTTTCCTTAGAAACTAATAAATCCTCTTGTGTGGCAGTGAATGCTCAATAATTTCTCGATAGACAAAGAGAAAACTGGAGGCAACAGAATTGAATTTCTGTGGAAGGACGGAGCGAGTAATCAACGAGGAAATCTTAAAAAAAAGAAAGAAAAAAAAATTCTACCTAGAATCAGGAGATACCTGAAATTTTTTGGACACAAAATGAAGGAGCATAACTTTGAAAATTTAATCCTCACAGGACATACAAAGAGCAAGAGAGATGTAAAGAAGATAGTGGCCACCTACCTGATGTGAAACGAGAGGGATGGCAAAGTGGGAAACCCTGCCAAGGGCCACAAGGGACAGGGATCGCGAACGCCCTAAAGGAATATGGCATATAGAAAAAGAGCATATGCAGAAACCTATTTTATCAAAATTTCAATTATAACTACTAGCATATATATATATATATATATATATATATATATATATATATATGTATATCGTAGACCTAAGAACCTAAAAGAAATCATAGGTAGTAACCACATTTCAGGGGACAAGGTAATCCGTAATAAACTAAGAACAAAAACATCAGGATTTTCCCAACCATGCAACAACAAAAGAAGTTTATGTTGCAACCATGTTGAAAACACGAATTCATTCACTAGCTCAGTCACTAAATCTACTTTCAAAATCTACCACGATTCTAACTGTAGAAGTCATAACATAATTTACCTCCTAGAATGCACACTATGCCAGAAACAATATGTAGGAAAATCTGAATGGCCCTTTCACTACAGAATTAACAATTATCGTAAACGAATTAAGTCGACTCCCCATGAAAAATTGTTACCTGTAGAACAACATTTCCGCCTGGAAAAACACGATTTCAAAACCCATGCCAAATTCACAATAATTGAGAGAATAGAAAAGTTCAGAGCAGATAACATTAGAAAGATTTTAGAGTCGCATGAAAATAAGTGGATACAACGTCTAAAAACAAAATATCCAGCCGGGCTAAATCATAAATTTAACAATATATAGATTAAATCAACAAATAAAAAAAACTACCCACATTTCTCACCAACACAAGACAGACAGGCTTGCGGAGGTGTGGAGGCCTCACACTTATACACTCACCCACACGAATAGACACACTTACACACATCATACGCACTCACTCCCTAATGAGCCAAATGATAACACACACCCACAGCAATACACACGCTTACACATATCATACTCACTCACTCCCTAAGAACCAAATAACACACACACACAAACAAACACTAAACAGAGACACATCCCCTCACCAAGTCCAATAAAACTGTCAAACTGACCAGAGAATTCATAGCAGCATCCAGCTCTTATCTCAAATAACAACTTAAAAGAGACTGTTTGACCAACACAAGGAATGTTAAAAGATTCATGTTAAAAAGATAAAAAAATAAAAAAACAAATGAAAACTACAGACAAAAGTTCATTTTCTCCATCAAGACATTCATTTCTGTAGTTTAGTGCTAGCAGCAAGCAGAAATATTTCTCCTCCCGATGATGGCCATTTCGGCCGAAACTAGTCGAGGAATCTAAATGGAATAATAATAAAAAAACGAAAGAATATTAATCTACAACCCAGTGTGTCTGAGGATTTAAATTTTTTAATTTTTTAATTTTTATTGTTCAATATATATATATATATATATATATATATATATATATATATATATATATATATATGGGGGTGGTTTGGTTTGGTTAATCAACCTAAATGGTTTATTTAATGCAGACAATTTGTTTTGCTGGTAATACTTTTTTTTTTACAAAGTATTTCTGGCAATGAAAGCTATTTTTTATACTTTCTTGGTGTTTTGACCCCAGTTTGGGGGTTAACTATTTTGCCCATACTTGGGACCCTAACAGGTAAGGGTGGACCTGGGAACATCAGCAATTAAGAGGTGGTTCCACGATCTTCAAAACCTCCTGATCGGAAGCCTTGCTGCTAAACGTAGTTTATCGTCTTGCCCAGGACGCGGATGTAGTTTATCGTCTTACCCCGGACACGGATGTAGTTTATCGTCAGATTCAGGACGGATATTATGTGCCTGTGTGTGTTCTTATACATAAATATGTTAATATCAGACGCATCTTCGCAAAATCCATGACATATCAGACGAATCTTCGCAATATCCTATAACAGAACAATTTTCTGGAAAATTATGACATATAATTAAATCCATTATCAGCACACTAGCGTATAGCATTCTTCTTGCATCAGCTATGGCTTAAATAGTAGGATACGTATATACAATGAATTATTGTTAGTCTAAAGAACCCCCCCCCAAAAAAAAAATCAAAAAATTTTCTTACCAATCTAACATATGATCCGTCTTGTGAATCCATCTTATATCCGGGTCTCTTATATCCGGGTTACACTGTACAAATATTTATATCTAACAAAGACGTATACGAGTGGATGCTGAAATGTTCTCAACCCTATCCTCTTTGAAATCAAGTTTTTAAATAACTAAATATCAGAATAATGACTCTGGGAAATTGACTGTGCGGAAAACCTTTCTGCACCTCTTTTTATCCACATGCAAAAGAAGTACTGTTATATGTATGCATAGAATATATATATATATATATATATATATATATATATATATATATATATATATATATATGAACACACGTGCACATTCTTTCAACTTCTTGATCTCTCTCTAAACCCCAGCGCTCTCTCTCACTCTCGCACATATACACACAAAGTATCGCTAATATAGATACAAAGAGACATCTCCTCAAAGATAAGCCCAGAGAACATGTGAATGTTTATATTCACAACATATAAGTGCTTTACATTAGACGTGAAGAAAAGCGTAGAGAAGTCGTTATCTGCTTTTCAAAGACTGACAAGATAAAACAAATGTACAAGAATTCATACAGCAAAATAATAATAAGTTTGGGAACAAGAGTTGAGATATGGCTGATCATTCTTGGGGGCCAAAAATCATCAAATCTTCCATCTGACTAAGACGACGCGCATAATTCTGTCTCACCACACCCATCCTCAGCGCAGCATTTTAAAGACAATTCTTATCACGTCAATCTAACGTCTCCTCTCTCTCTCTCTCTCTCTCTCTCTCTCTATCTCTATCTCCCTGTATAACTTCTCTAGATTTTGCTCTTTTCATTGTGCAATCATTACATTATCTTCCTCTCTCAATATCTGTCTTTCCACACATCTCTCTCCGTCTTTTTATTGTCTCTCCATAGATTGCTTACCCTCTATCAATCAGTCTCTCTCATTCTGGTGTTGTATTTAAAAAAAAAGGAACATGTACGTGTATTTCTGTAGTTTCTAACTTTTGATGAATCCGAAAATGTTTCCTACAGTAATCTTGGGTGTAGTTACACTGGCAGGTTTGACCAAAGACCGCTGAATATGTTCTCTTATGTGCCATGCGTGATACACGCTTAGGCGATCATGTATTTTTCGATACATGCCTGACGAGGTAGATTTTTTCCCGCAGTAGTTGCCATTTCTTTCTACAGTAGACCAGTTGCCGTCCAAGGCTATAGAACCCGGTCTGTCCTGCTATTTTCCCATAGCCTCATACCTTTTCCAAGGGCAGTAGCACAAGTGAATATAACGGATTCGACAGGAAATCGAACTCGGCCCTCCGATTCCACAGTTCGAACAGGTATCTATTACTCTATCGTACTCTTAATAGCTGAACCAATTCATCGGTAATGGTGGGCTACGAGCAAAGCTTACTAACTATTGTTCTATAGTAGGCCCCCAAGTATCTGTACATGTATAGAGTTTAACATTTGCTAGATTTATAGATAAGTGCTCATTATCAGAGAGAGAGAGGTAGAGAGAGAGAGGTAGAGAGAGAGTTAAAGAGAGAGAGAGCGTTTACAAACGTCTATAACGTCATATACAAATCTATATCAGATAATGAGGAAAGTACAGACAAAAAATATAAACAGATGATAGTGTGTATACACAGTTGTGTGTGTGTGTATATATTGTGTGAGTGAGAGAGATGTGTTTATATATATTCTATTTATCTTATTTAGACACATACACACGCACTGTGAGATGGGTAAATTGTTGTCATTTATATTTTGAATTTCGCGCATGCGCGTTGTTTGTTTTTGATTTTGTCAGTATAGGAGGATCAAATTTGGACACCGTCAGTGATAAAAAGGCCACCATGACGCAATACACAATTGGAAAACGGCATGCTGTACTGCTTGACATTCGAGCAGGAAGCTCCAGTACGAACATTTCAGAGTGTTTGGGTGTCAATCTGATGACAGTACAGAGGATTCGGAAAGTGTTGGATGAGTTTAATAGTGATTACAAATGTACTGCAGTTAGGAAAACTGATCGTTCTGATAAGAAAAGAATTCCCAAATTTGTTGGTGAGCGCCTCATACTCAACACGGAGGCCTACATCAAGTGCCCTGAGGAGGTTGTGCTGCCCCCAAACTTCTTGTAATACCAAAGATGAACTGAAGGCAAGGATTATGGCTGCATCCACCAACTTAAATAAGGAAACCATCCAGAAGAGATGCAGGAGTTTCCGAAGTGTGTGTGTGTGTGTGTATCAGTGTCACCCCAAGCAAGGTACTACACCCACTAAGGGGTTACAGGGTGTTGAGAAATTATAACAGAAATATTAGTAATGAGAAGAAAGCGAAAAGAGATAGTAGAGAGTGATTGGCTTTGAATTTAGATTCTTGCTGATTAAAGTTCACTGGATAGCATGGAACCGGAAGGGAGTTCCAGAACCGTGAGGTGCGAGAATCGAATCTGTTAGCGTAGAGGTTCCAGGTACATTTAGCTAGTTCAAGTGTAAATTGATACTATCTCGCCGCTAGTCTAGTATTGTGCTTAAATTCATATAGTCTGTATACCATAGCAAAGAGCTCATCCGAACATGGAAGTAAAGGGTCAACATTACGGCGGTAGGCAAGTGACTGAAGCTGAACTAACGGATCATGACCAATAATAGTTTTATAGATATGCAAGACAGATTCAGGAGAGAAGAAATGTCTCGCCCGATACTGTGAACCGACTTTCTTAGCAGCTGACCTAGCAAAGTTTTCTCTGTCTGCCTTACTGAAAGAATCATTGACCTTATTAAAAGAATGAGGTGGAAAACTTTTTTCTACCATAATCCTAGAAATGACCAAGAATTAAATTCTGAAACGTTTAACCTGAAATCCCAAAAAACTCCACCGTGTGACAAGCTACTTATACCGTTCGAAGGGGATCTGATCGATTTAATTAAAAAGATTAAGTTCAAGAATCATAACAACTACTTCCTGACTAAAATTGGTAGAGACATTAAAAACATAAAAAAATCCAATAAATTATGGATTAAAGCCGACAAATCTAAAAATTTCTATAAAGTTACACCTTCTGAATACGACAAAATCGTCACTGACAAAATTACCAGCTCTTATAAAAAAGACAAAGACAATAGTACCTTATCATCTATCAATGAAGACATCTGCAAATTTGCTAACAAATGTGGAGTTGCTGACAGAATGGGCAAATTTGGTTTGAAAGATGCATACATTCTCTTCAAAGACCATAAGCCGAACTTCATCAATGGCTTGCAGTCCCGTCTAATTAATCCCTCCAAATCTGAGTTGGGATTAATTTCTAAGAGTATTATTTAGAAAATTACTTCATGTGTCCTGGAGAAATACCCTGCTAACCTTTGGAAAGACTCGGCCGAGACGATTAAATGGTTCCGAAAGATCCCTAACAAGAGAAGAGCCACTTTCATCCAATTTGACATCTTGGATTTTTACCCTTCTATTTCGGAGGAACTATTAAGTAACAGCCTTAATTTCGCCAAAGGATATACTGATATAACGGATAATGATCTGAACATCATTTTAGCGTCAAGAAGATCAATTCTTGCATACAATGACGCTACTTGGGTGAAGAAAAATAATGGTAGTTTCGATGTACCTATGGGGGCCTTTGATTCCGCCCAAATTGCAGATCTGGTGGGCATATATATTCTCGACACCTTGAGTAGAGTAGTTAACCTTAGCCAAGTCGGAATTTATAGAGATGACGGCCTAATCATTGTCCCAAATAGCAATGGCCCCTTGACTTCTAGCTTACATAAGAAGATAATTAGGGCCTTCAAATACTTAGGCCTTAAAATTGAAATATCTTCCAACATGAAAATAGTCAACTTTTTGGATATTACACTAAATCTATCTAATGATACCTTTAAACCCTTCCATAAAGTTGATCAAACACCCCTATATATCAACGTCCACTCTAACCACCCTAAACATGTGATAGACCACATCCCTAAAACTGTGAATACTAGAATAAATAAGCTATCTTCTAGCCAAAAAGTCTTTGATGATAATAAATTTATATACAATCAGGCCCTCAAAAATAGTGGTTTTAGACAGGAATTAAACTATAACGGAGAACTTAGAAATCAGAACAATAACAGATCTAAAAATAGAAAGAGGAAGGTAATATGGTTCAACCCACCATATTGCAAGCTCTCTAATATTGACATAGGAGGTTTTTTTCTGAAATTAATTGATAAGCATTTTCACAGTAAACATCCATTAAGTAAAATTTTCAATAGGAAGACTCTGAAAATTAGTTACTCATGCGTTAGTAATATGGAGAAAATCATATCTTCCCATAATTGCAGAATACTTAGAAACTACCATTGTAATGTGACTCAATCAAGTAACCCTACCTGCAATTGTAGGAATAAAGATCATTGCCCTATCGGGGGTAAATGTAACTACAAAAATGTAATATACGAGGCAACTATCTTTCCCGAGGAAAATATAAACGAGAAAAAAAGATATATAGGTATATCCGCCGGTAATTGGAAGCAGCGTCTATACAACCATAGACACTCTTTTAGATATAGATGCCTTAGAAGTCAAACTTCCTTATCCAAACACTACTGGGATCTGGTGGATAAGGGGTTAACCCCAATTTTGAAATGGAGATACCTATCAAGAGCCAAAACACCTAATAACTTCCGCGATCGGTGTGATCTGTGCTTGGCGGAAAAAATTTTTATTATCAAAGATAAAAATCAAGATGAACTGTTGAATCTTCGTAATGAGATATTTTCTAAATGTAGACATAAGAAGAGATTCAAAACATAAACACCGTTTTGTAACTTTCTGTCATTTATGTCAGTTCCATCTTGGTTCAAAACATCGGGCATGACATTTTAACGGAATGACTATTATGTTTATTTTGTTTATCTCTATATAGATCATTGTGTGTTTTTGTGATGCGCTATGGGTTTTTTTTTTTTTTTTTTTTTTTTTTTTTTTTTTTTACGCCCAAATTGTTGAAATTTTACTTAGTTCTTAAATTCTAATTTATATGTATGTATTTGTACGTATTTGTATGAATGTGGGTATATGTGTATATATAAATTGTTGAAATTTTACTTATTTAGTTTTTAAATTCTAATTTATATGTATGTATTTGTATGTATGTGGGTATATATATATATATATATATATGTGTGTGTGTGTGTGTGTATATGTATGTATGTATGTATGTATGTACTTGACTACGGGTATATGTAGGTATATATTTAGGGGTGTGTGTATTTGTATATATGTGTATGTATATGTATGGATATGTGTGTATGTGTATATATTCATGTATACGTATGTGGGTGTAGGTATATATAGGAGAATATATATGTTGGGATGTGTGTATATGTATATATATGTGTATATATATGTATGTATATGTATGTGTGTGGGTGTGCGTATGTGTTGGTGTATATATGTACCCATATGTATGTATGTGTATATATATGTGTGTATGTGGGTATAGATGTGCGTGTATATGTGTATGTATGTATAGCTAAACGGATAGATATAGGGATACATTGTTTTTTTTTTTTTTTTTAATTGGTTAGAAATGTAAGGTTTTAGGTATATATGCTTATGCGCATGTTCATATGTACAAGTGTGTGTAAATGGGTAAGGAGTGGATGCCTATGGATGTATGTGTGTATATGTAGGTATATGTGTGTACATTTTTGTATGTATATATATGTATATATATATATGCATATATATATATATATATATATGTGTGTGTGTGCGTATATATATCTGGTTTTTGTATGTGTGTGTATGTATATATGTGTATGTGGGTGCATGTGTATTTATGTATATGTATGTGGAAAATGTGTGTATAGGGTATAGGTGGATATACGTGTATATATGTGTGCGTATGTATATGTATGTATATGTATGTGTATGTGTGTATGTATTTATATGTGTTTGTGTGTGTACATGTATATGTGTGTATGTGCATATATATGTATATATGTGTGTGTGTGTGTGTGTGTGTGTGTAGTATATACATGTATGTATGGTTTTGCATGCGTTTTGAACATAAAAATATAGGTCCTCGCCAGATTTGATAATCTTCATATTTATTGTTTATAATATTTTATTTGTAACCTGCAGTCGATATTATTTTTGTCAAATTTTCTCAATTACACAGCGTCCCTTGCAATTTTAATTTCACCCGCCCCATCTTTCTTCCCCACCACTTCCTTCCTTACCTCCCCCTCCTTCTTTAAGATTTGATCGGCCATGGTGTGTGTATTGTCACGTCGATGTGTATCCTTATACTGTTTTAGACATCCGTCAACAGTCTTTTTCCCCCTTCCACTCACACCTAATTTTAAATAAAACTCTCTCTGTTAAACCCCTCTCTTATAAACTAACATTCGTCCCACACTCTCATAATTACTCTCTCTCTAAATTCTTTTTTATTTCCGGAGTGGGTTTTTTTCTGTTTTCTTTTTGAATTTGTAGGTCTGATGAATTGGATCGTATTTACGATTCCAATGGAATAAATTATGACCATGGAATATTAGTGTTTAAGCCTTTTTATTATATCCTTACTCTGTCCTGGACATTGAGTTCTACCTGGATTTTATCCTCTCGGAATTTTTTATTCTAAATATACATGTGTATATATGCACCTGTGGATTTTGCATATATATGTATATTTACCACTAATATTATCTATATATATATATATATATATATATATATGAGAGAGAGAGAGAGTGAGACAGAGACAGAGAGACAGAGAGAGATAGGAGATAGTGATAAGAAAAATAAGAGAGACAGGAGATAGAGACCGGCAGGAGATGGGGGTGAGGGAGGGAGGCATAGAGGGTGAGGGAGGGACAGAGAGTGAATGGTGTGGAAAATAAGATCATGATAAAATTAATATTTATGATTTTCTGATGACTACCACAAACGACATTAAAAAGATGTCGTTTGAAAAGCATGTTATACGTGATATGGGTGATCACGGCCCTCCACAACTTCATATCTTTAATACTTCTGAGCAATAATTGACCCCTGTTATAATGAATGACACTTCCAGTCCCTATTCTGCCTTCCCTTTAAAACAAACTCTTTGTTTACCCACCCCACTTGTTGTCTTCATTATGTCCTTTTGAATATCAAAATTCTCCCATTATGTGATTCAGAAATTTCAACTCTTATTCTAAGTACAACTATTATTCTTAAAACTTCCAACTCGCTGACATGTTCCCGATATGATATCTCCTACCATCCTTCAGTCGGACAACATCCATTACATTATTTAGACTATTTTCCTCATATTTATCACAACGCTCCGGCCTTTTTCAGGTGGTTTGAATGTTGAACTGAACCCTTTATTTCGCTCTCTGGCGTAGACTATTCTAGTCCTACATGCCACGTCTAATAATAATTCCCCTTTTCAAGTTCTCTAGCGCCTTAACCAGCTATTGAACTTACACTCTTGGGGTCCTGTCACTGGATCTAACTGTGTCATTGAGGACATCTGTGTTTGAATTTCTGGGTATTATAAACCTGTCTTCAGAAATTATATTTTACCAGTACTCATATTGCAATTTTTGCTGTTATCATTACATTTTTTTTTTTTTTTTACCAAAGCTCATATTGAAATTTTCGTTGTTATTATTGCTTTTCTCTAGTACTCCTTATTACTGGTTCCCATATTGTATTCATTTCTATGCTTGGTCGACTTTAGTATTTTCATCTCTGAGGAAATTTTGCATCATTCAATATCACGTAGAATTTATATTACATAGCAGTCGAGCACTTTCCTTTGTTTCTTACGCAATTTTCCTGTTTCTTAATACGTTGTTTTCCTTTTGGAAAGCAACTTTCTCTATTACAATGCATATTCGGATTTCTGTCTCGCATTTTCCATAGTTAAATTCCTGGAATTTTTCGATTCTGACATCCCCGTATCGTAGCACATTTTTCTGGCTGTACCTCTTGCAGAGCCACATGTTCTCTTTTTATAATTGATGGTTAGTCTTTGATTCTCCTTTACTGTTAGGTTGGTGCAAAAATAATGTCGTTTTCTCACATATGTTACTATGTGAGAAAACGAAATGATTTTTGCACCAACCTAATATCTTATCTCTGTGTTCTTACAGTTTTGTTTGTCTCATCTACGTATGTTAAGATTCTTAATCCAACGCCATTAAAACAGTATTAAGAGCTTTCTTATGTCTCTTACTGTTGTAGGTTTTAAATAACGCCAACAATAAAAGTAGCATAATAATTATATTAATAATAATGTAATTATGCTGAAGAAGAATTGATATTATTAGCAAGTATGTAACAAGAATTAACATATCGATATTGATTGGGATAATGATTTCGACATTAATAATAGCCATAACAAAAGTACTTGATCATGTTCATTGTAAAGTTGACATCAAAAGCCCTTTGAAACTATATATTAAAAAAAACTGCTAAAACAAAACGAAACGAATATAATGTAGTGAGGCGAGATAACGTGAATGAAAACGAATATCAGAATTAAAAAAAAAATAGCAATTAATGAAGAATATTTGTTTAATGACTAATTTGTTGAAAGGTGTGAATATTTGGTGGGGGAATTTTCACTACACGAGAAACTAGGTTTAACAAATTAACGAACGATTACTTCAAATATCAAAACGTTGTTTTTGACCAACGGGGTTGTTGAGATGAATTGGATAAAACTCGTGGTCCAAGCTTTTCGCTTATTAAAAAGGCCAAACAGATCAATGTCTTGTCAGTTCGTCAAGTTCAAATTATCAAACATCGATAGTATATAGACACACTGCATATGCACACATTCGCATAAACGTATATTAAATTCTCTTTATTTTCGTTCATAAAATGTACACGCTAGTCGTCATTCATTTTGTTAAGATGTAAAAAGCGAAAATATAATTAATTAGCTTTTAAAATGTTGAGATTTCAGTTACTTGATAAAATTATATAGATGTTTTTTTTTCGGTGAATGTTTCTTTCATAAATTTTTGGTTAACAATTTATTAATAATAAATACAGTCTTCAGAATTACAAGGACCAGAAGTCGGTATTAAAAAATTCGCATAAGATGGGTCCGAGTATTAATTTTCGAAAAAAAAATAGGGTTTCCTCCATAGAACTGATTCCACCATTTTATTTCTTGTTATATGGCCTTGTGTTAAATGAAGTTAAGAAATCTCCCCATATATAGGCTATTTTTCTTGGTAAGAAAATAGTCTCTATAAGACTGGACTTTGAAAAAATAATGTAAAACACTTTATCTGCTGTTTTCAGTTTCTTTCCTTTATGGATGAGTTCGATATTTTTACAAGGTCAAAACTTTACCGCACAACCTTCTACACCCTATTAGACTTATGTTGGTTTGTCTTAAGTTTAATATATTCATTTATTACTCCAGTTGAAGCTACAGTGTATACAATTATAAGCTTATTCAAAAGAATTTTCTACGGTTTCAAATTTATGGTAAAAACACCGATCCTAATGAATTTCATCGTAAAAGCATATTTTCTCTTGTTTTGATGACACCAATTTCCACAATACTATTTTATTTTATATAAATTCTTGTTTTCTTTTTTTATTTCCTACAGATGTCTAAGGTTACCTAAACGTGTAATTGGTGATTTAATATTTAAATGAAATCTTTAAAAATAACGCAAATATATCCAAAATTAAGTAAAGTGTCAAATTTATGGAAGCTAACAGAATAACTTGATGCTGCCCGAAATAAAAAAAGAAATTCAATGAATAAGTCCATTATTAAACAAAATAAATCGAGTAATTTATTATTGTGATGAACATTATTTAAATATTTAATAAATGAAAATTTAGAATTATTAAATTTTAAAAATATAGTGATAAAAAATTCGCTACCATCGGTATTCCGTGTTTCATTTCCAAATGTTTTTAAAATGGAGAGATCATGGCTCTGGAGCAACGTTACCAACGCTTTTTGTGTGGAAGCTGCATAGACCTTATTCTCTAAATCGGAACCTTGAATGATATAAAATTCTATCGTCTGTAAGATATTTAGCATCATCCAGAGTACGGACACAAATGGTGGTTTATGTCTTTCAAGGTTCAGGCACAGGAAATTTTTCTTCCATGATGCGGAAAGTTAAAATTTGTAGAGGGTCGTACAAATTTTATTATCTGTAGCGTTGAGCCTTGGATTAATAAGTTAGATAAGTTTCTGACGTGGCTACTTGAGTGATCACTTAATGGATATTAACAAAACAACCCCACCTCAAAAAAAACAAAAAACAAATGTCTTGATCGAAAGGAGATCACGTTGACAAAAATCACGGATGACAATAAACAGCTGAAGAAATCAACTTGATTTATTCAAAATAGAGACGGGACGGGGGGGGGGAGAGGTTGTTATTAGGTTTCTAGTTTCTTCTAATGTTTCGCATCGTCTTTCATTCCCAGCAGCCCCTTGCGTCTTAGCGGCATTATTGTTCGTGGGTGAATGGATTAAAAAAAAAATCTGTTGGAAAGGGGTTGCAAGATGGAAAATAATTCATCACCCACAATCGAATCTGGAAAGTGAAAAGCAGGCAGCTACTGGGCTTATATGGTAACAGTACTCCATTTTCAATCTGATCTGGCTCTTGTAAAGGTAGAGGATAGTTGACTTTTGAAAAAAGGAGAAGTGAAGAGTGTCAGGTAGGTTTTTTTTTCCTCGTAGCACTGACCGGCAAGCTCTAACGCTACCTGGCCAAACCATTTCCTGTTTTATGGAGGCTGAACTCCTATCTTTCTACCAGCTTTTACAGGCGGATACGCTGGACTTAACAACGACGAAGTTTTAACGATTTTTTTTTTAGATGGAAGAACGTGAACAAAGAGTGAGGGGGGGTAAAGAATTTAAAAAATTACGAATTAAAAGGGACGGGAAGCTGTGGATAGCCTTGACCACCCACATTCTAAAGACATATAATGCACAGAAGAAATACTTTTACTAAAGTAAGGGTTTTAAATACCAGAAATTGTGGCGTACAAGTATAGTTTAGTATAAAATAGTAAACAAAGTCAATATTCAATTAACGCTACAGCTCTCATCGCGTCCAACAGCTAAACACTGACCAAAGCCTATATTTGTGAGTCGACCTATTCGGTAGGTAAAAGGCTAAGACAGAATTTTGAGCTAAAAATCTTGAGGTCGACTTGTATGCCGCAATTTACGGTATTTTTATTATAGAAATGCATTATCAATAATTGTACATTTGAAAACCTGGACGAAAAGAGGTTTTAATGATCATTTATTAATACAAACAGCTGAATGAATAGGGTTTGTGTGTGTGTGTGTGTGTGTGTGTGTGAGCACGCGACAGTGAGAGAACGTAAAGTGGTAGTCACTCATAAACCTCTCATCAAGTCATTATGACGATGAAAAAAGAATGAAAAAATACTTAAAACAATGCGAAGTAAATTTCGTAAGAGCACATGAAAGATTCCTTCTAACAATCTTTATCTCTCTCTCTTTCCTCTTCGCGACCGCCGATTTGAACATGAAAATATGCTTACGAAAGATGGTGTGACATTTTTATGAATTAGGAAATTTAATTTAATCTAATTAAAATTAATTGGATTTGATTTTGGCAAAGAAGTTTTGAAAATTGCGAGGAGGAGAAAAGAAATTGCGATGTATTCGGCAGATAAGCAGCTAATCAAGTAATAATTCTTGCTGGGGTGATTGGAAGCGACGAAAGAGCAGGGAGGTTTCGTGGAGGGCGGGTGAAGAGTCGAGGGAAGTGTGTGGGGGAGAGATGACTTGGGGTAGTTGTTACAGAAAGTGGGTGGGGGGAGTATGTAAGGGTTTGAACTTATTGGTGCTTCTTTGTGTCATACAGTTCTATCTCAGTATTTTCATATTTATCCGCCAATCTGTTTTCTCGTTCTCCGTCTTTTTCATATCTATCGCTCTCTGTTGATATCTGAATCTTTGAATTTCGATCTTCATATCTATTTAAATATCTCATTCTGTTCACCCAAAACTCTTCTCTATGTGCGTATATATCTGTGTCTGTTAAATTCTATTATGACTGAAGACAAATGTATATATACCAGATCTATGGGCATGTGGCCGTGTCGCTGGAACGTTCGCTTTCTGACCATGAGACCTGGGTCAGTTTCTCAGGAAAGTGACTTCTTGATGTTCCCGGTCTGCAAAATGCCTGAAAACTATACTACTAGTACACCCCAAAATTTTCAGTGAAATTGGATAGACGGAACCCTTGGGAACCGTCGGTGGTTTTGCTAGCACGAAGTCACAAGTCATCGTGAGTGAGAGTTTGAGTGTGCTGACCTTGTTCAAACAGTTGATCACGCTAGATAACGCGCTCTCTTCCACAAACTGGGGTAGTATAATGCAGTATAAACCATAGCTGGTCTCTGTGGGTGTTGAATAAACACAAATGTGCCTGAGCAGGCGTATGAAATGGGGGTTAGCTAGCCGCCCTAGTAGACTGGCATCCTCGGATACGAGTGGCTGCGCCATTTTTATAAAAGATCTAATTCTGTAAAAGTACTCACCCTCTCCTGCCTAGTAAGTCGAGAACTTTATTATTATTGAATTACCAATTATATCTACTTATTACTCCCCTAGCAACACTATATTAATAGTGATAAACTAAACGTAGCTTACATGTGGTAAAAGGTCGCAAGTATGTAGCAAGTAGGGAGGAACTCACTACTCAGGTGTGATCAAAATCTTTATAACCTATATGATCAGCTATGTTTATTCAACACCCACAGAGCCCACTTGCAATTTATACTGCAACCATTCTGAACAGATCTTAGTTACAGTTTCTGGAATAGAGCCTCTGTCAGGATCAACAGTTTGCACAACACAAGTACGTTCAAATCCTCGGTCAAGATGGCTTCTGTCTTCGTACTGGCACAACTATTGACGGTTTCTGAATAGTTCAGTCTTCCCTATTCTACTATGTTTGGGGTCAACCTATAACATGGTTGTCAGGCAATGCACTTGAGAAAACTATTTTTATGAAAAATTGTTTTAAAAGAAAGATTTTATAAATTTTAACCGAAAGCAATACTGGCTGCTCGATCAATGTATACCAGATTTTTCCTTTTAGGGAAACGGCTAATATTAATATTACCATTACTATATAACTGGTTGAAAAAAAATGTTTCGAGACGACCACTAGGCAGACTATCGCCAGGTTTACCGAGACGACCAATAGGCAGAATTATCGCCAGGTTTACCCAGACGACCAATAGGCAGAATTATCGCCAGGTTTACCGAGACGACAAATAGGCAGACTATCGCCAGATTTACCGAGACGACCAATAGGCAGAATTATCGCCAGGTTTACCGAGACGACCAATAGGCAGAATTATCGCCAGGTTTACCGAGACGACCAATAGGCAGAATTATCGCCAGGTTTACCGAGACGACAAATAGGCAGACTATCGCCAGGTTTACCGAGACGACCAATAGGCAGAATTATCGCCAGGTTTACCGAGACGACCAATAGGCAGAATTATCGCCAGGTTTACCGAGACGACCAATAGGCAGAATTATCGCCAGGTTTACCGAGACGACAAATAGGCAGACCATGTTTATGGATGGACTTCAAGGAAGTGAAAGACACAATTAAATTGGTCAAAAGAACACAAATCATCAAATATAATCATCAAACCAACTTATGCACGTGTTGAAATTTTACATTTCAAATTGGTTTTAGTACTATGGATAGTAGAATGAGAAAAATGTATCTTGTAAATCAAATAAAGTGTTTAGTTCGAAATTCGCTGAAGGTTAGCTGGGTCGTCAAGCACATGATGAAGATCATTTTGATCTTCATCATGTGCTTGACGACCCAACGGTCGTAACGTTGTGATAACAAAAAGGGCAATTGTGCGATTTCTTGATCTTAGAAATTTAGAGAATATTAGTATTATTTTATTGTTTAATGTGGCCATCATTTACCTTTAGCACATTTGCCTCTGGATCATACTTTAAACATATTTTATAGCATGTGTTTCATTATGCTTTTTCCTTCAGTTTCTTATAATAGAATTGCTTTATTTTTTACCGATGTCATAGTTTAAAGGAAGTCAGATAACAGATGGCGCACACTCACTCGCATCCAGAGGGAAAAAAAATTATTATTTGCCCTGCAGAAGCAAAGAACTGCAAGACATTGATAAAATGAAAAGAATATACAGAAACCCTTAAGGCATAGAATTAGCAGCTTTTTTTTCTTTAACTTCCAGTGAATACATGTCCATACATAGGTTTTCATATAAGGACATGTATTCTCGGTACTTGCCAGTTTGTGTGCGAAATGATTTATAATATTTGAAAATATACCGCATACATTTTTAGCTTGAACACAAAGAATATATACATACACAAACATCATTTAGACATCAAACGTAATCGATACAATCACTCAGTAAGTAATGATCATTATTTCTTCGAAAATGCATCATTCTTTCATTATCTCATTGATGTAGTATTTCGCCTCTTCCTCAATCCCTTTTCATTCAGATAGTTAGTCCTTCCGCTCCAAGCAAGGAAGTAAAGATACAAGGGGGTTACTGAATCCGAGAAAATATAAAAAAAATATCAAGCTAATAAGGAGATAGAACAGGAATTAAAGAAGACAGCAGAGAACGATTATTATTGCGTTTAAATTTTTGAATTTAACTGGGAAGCAAGAAGCCGGAACAAAGTTTCACAAGCGAGAAGTACGAGAGAAGAAACTTGACATAGAAGTTATAGTTACATTTAGCCATTTCGACTATAAATTGATGAGACCTTTCTGCCAATCTAGTACTGCGCTTAAACTCAAAATCTAGTTACCATAGAGAAAAGTTCATCAGTACAATTACCATGAAAATATTTGTAGAAAAGGCACAAGGCATTACGTCCGTGGGAAAGTGACAGAAGCATGCATTTCTTCAAAAGATTTTTTGTTTTTAGTTTATATCCGCATTTGAAATAGACACCCAGTTTTATTTTAAACAGTGCGTATTACCTCTATCGGACTGTGCACTGGAGAAATTCTTGGGAAAATGTGCACTTTGACTTACTTATGCATATATTCTTTATGCTAAAATATCGGAACGCTCGATCACAGAGAGCATCAGTGCACCAAGGTTTTGTTTTCCCTTTTAAAATACGCCGGATAAAACAGTAGTTTCTCCTACAAAGGAAGAACCAGGTTCGAACCCTGCCGAACATCACACGGGGAGATCTTTAAGTTTTCTCGAGTGTGCAAGCCAATAGATGTAAAGTATGCTGCTTAAAATAAAATAAAAAAAAACAGGACGTCTATACTGGAGCAAAGGGCGGTTTTTTCCTAGAAGAGTAACCAAGTGATTTCAGTTATTTGTTTCGCCAATTTCAAGATCTAAATACAGTGGAAACTCTGGTCACGAATGACCCTCATGTCGAACACATTTTCGAAATAAAAAAAGCGTCTCGAGCGACGAACACGCAAGCTGGTGAAATTTGTGCAAAGTTTCCTGGAATGATATCATCCTGAAAAAGCACTAACAAGTCGCAGTATAATCTTTTTCAACCATATCTCACTTTAGAAACATTTTAAAACGTAAAGCAAAAACAAATCTCAGACAATCTTTTAGGGAGCCAAGCTCAGTGAGTCTAGAGCAAAAACAAGTAGTGCTAAGAGAAACAAAAGAGAAAGAATACACGCTGAAAAAAAAACTGTTACTCTAATCTATTTTTTATGGAAGGAGGGCTCCCCTTTCAAACAATAACATCTCTTCCCATCCTCACCAACTTCCCTCTGCGCCATCATCTCTCCCCCGTACAGGTACAGTAAAATTAAATTCCGTTTTCAATTATATTTTATCTGCTTAGTATTATGTTTATCTGTTTAGTATTGTGTTACATTTAATGATTTCATTGGTTTTGTGTAGGAACTTGTGCACAAAGTAATTTTGTAAAAGTTTAAATAGGCACTCATCTGGGGTCAGGGAACGGATTAATCTAGTTTTCATTGATTCTTATGTGAAAAATAGTTTCACTTTACAAACATTTCGGGCCATGAACGGCCTTCAGAAACTAATTCGTCAACGGAGGTTTCAATTTACTTAATTGTTTGGTGGAAAAATCTATTGATAAATGTTCTTTTTATTCGGTCTCAAAATATCGGTATAATGTAATTACATAAGAAAGACTGGTTAGATTCCAGTCAAAATTTACTATGAGAGTAACAACTTCGCTGTTATTCTCTTGAAACTTCAGGTAATTTTTAGTCACGTGATTACACAAACGAACTTGTCATATCAATGACAATATATTTTATCTAGATATATAGTTCTAAGCGTACATTTCTTTCCTCAGATAGATTTATACAATGACAATCTAATTAATATCAGCTGAAATTAAAACACGATTTACCCATTACGATGCTGGTAATATTTACGCCACCTGTACAGTTCCACGTTCTTTCTTGATTATATATATATATATATATATATATATATATATATATATATATATATATATATATATATATATATATATATAATCTCGATACTTAATTATGAGTGAAAAAATAACATTTTATGAAAATTTCTAATCAGACAATAACCATTTCTCCCCACAGTTAGCGGTTAATAGTAGGACAGGCTGGTCTCTCTAGCTTAGTTTGGAAGCCACTCGAGAAAGACAACTAAAGCTAGCAATTCCACCCTGTAAAAAAAGAAGAAAAAAGCTTGATACGGAAACCACATCAGCAACCTAGTGATGCTATGGTTCTGTAATCCATAGATGAGTTTACAAGATTTACACGCAAGTTTTACAAGATAATTGACCCAAACTGCTAGTTTAATGATGCCGAAGATTCGGATACGCCAAACAGATGCTGATCAATAAACGAAAAATTAGAATTAACCTATTACCCATCACATAAGTTTCATTACAGTATTTTCCAACAATTGTCGCTTTATTATGTCATTGCTAACTAATATTCTGACTAAATTACAAAGACGTTATATATATATATATATAATGAAATGGACAAAGTCCGACAATTATTTAAAGACATTTTTATGTTTAACATTATTTTTTATAGATACAAGTATTTAAGTAAATGCTCTGTTTATAAAAAACAGTATTAAATAACATTTACCTTACCAGCCGAACGATCCTTTGTGGCCGATCGGTAAAGCACGTCAGGCTATATGACGGTTCCGTATAGGATACAGGTTCGAATCCTGCCGAAGGACGAATATTTTCTATGAAAATTTCTCGGACATTCAGGTCGGTAAATGTTATTTAATACTGTTTATTATAAACAGACCATTTACTTAAATACTTGTATCTATAAAAAGAATGTTAAACATATAAATGTCTTTATATATATATATATATATATATATATATATATATATAATTTGAAAAACCGAGCGAATATATGGTTTGTAATTATATAGTTTCAAGCATCCGCTTCTGTCTTGGAACATATACTTCATGCATAAATTGAGAGGGATAGACGTAGAGATAGATAAAGATAGACGTAAAGACCGATAGAGATAGATGTAGAGTGGGAGAGAACTAGAGAGAGACGCTTCCTACTCATGCCACAAAAATTTATTTTCAGTTACTATATCTTTGACAATGACTCCTAGACATAGTGTGCCTTCATTTCTTTTTCTCCATGAAACGTGCCCGTGTGTATAAATATGTCTGCCTGTGCTTCGCCAGTATCGTAAACGAGTAGGATTTGTTCTCAACTGTTTAACTCTAGTAGAGAAAAGTTTAAATAAAATAAAAACGATAGTTGTCAGAGTTCGGCTCCAGGGCTCTCTTCGAAGATCAAGTTTGTGGTTGTGGGTGGAGGGTATCGATGAAATTTCGCGGGAAATAAATAATAGGAAAAAAGACTTAAAAGAAGGCAAGAGAAATAAAATTGCCCTCTGCAAACAAACTGTATTGAGTAAAGCAAAACACAACTCCTTCAAGATTCGAATAACAACAAAAAGAAATAAATCACAGCTGAGGAGATCCAATATAATAAATAAAATCGAAGGAAAAACGAATAAATAATAGCATCCTCAATAATAATAATAATAATAAAGGCTAATAATTAAAAGGAAATGATTCCTACGGGAATTTTCATTCGATAAAAAGAAGCAGTCATTATCTGTATACATAGATGGCATGAGATTCACCTAAACATACGCCTGCCTACACACAAATTACACGCATGCGCACGCACGCACGCACACACAAAGGTGCAATGGGTAAATTGTCACCATTTTATATTTTAATTTCGCGCATGTGCATTGATTGTTTTGATTTTATCGACTGTACAGTAGAGTAAGGTCAGTTGGGCAACATCTGAAAAAGACCAGCGTGGCACAATTCACTTCGCCAGAAATTTGGAAACGGTATGTTGTACTGCTTGGCATTCACGCCGGAAGCTTCAATACGAACATTTCAGAGTGTTTGGGCGACAATCTGAGGACAGTGCAGAAGATTCGGAAAGAGTTGGAGTCTAATGAAGATTACGAAAGTACAGCAGCTCGGAAAACTCACTCGGATAAGAAAAGAAATCCCGAATTTGTTGGTGAGGGCCTCAGACTCAACGCAGAGGCCGACATTTAGTGCTTTGATGAGGTAGTGCTGAGTCAAGAGTCTGACTGTTGATAGACCCTTTGTCTAGCAACAGGACACTGCACCACGCCACACAAGCAGGGGAACTCAGTCATGGATGTCAGAAAATTTCGGCGATCACATCACATCTGGCCACCTAACACACCAGACTGCAACTCCCTTGATTATTAGGTGTGGAACACAGTTGAGCGAAAGACCATCCAAACCACTTGTAACTCCAAAGATTAACTGAAGGCAAGGATTATGGTAGCATTCACCAAGGAGACCATCCAGAAGAGTTGTAAGAGATTCCGAAGTCGTCTGGTGGTCGTAGTAGGGATTTTATTGAACCAAGTTAGTCTTAATATTTTAAGATATTTGTATAATTTTGGTAAATATATCTATTAAAGTGAGATGTTAGCGTTATTTTCACTATTGCATAACTTAGAGAATTTGTATGTTTGTGTATAATATTTTGTGTTTGGTCAGCAAACCATATTTTATGTGTTTTGTTAAAACCGACTGACATATTTTCTTTTTCTTTTCACGGCATAAATAATATAAAATTTGTCCAAATGTTTTATATATCCAATCGCTTTCGGCGATACTTTTAGCTATTATCAAGGTTGAATTTTATTTTTATTTAATTGAATATATGAACTGTTTTATGTAGAGTTATAGGAATATTTAATTTTCCAAACACGGTCAGCAGATTGTGGTCGTGTTCATAGTAAATATTGAGTGTTGTTTTTTCTTCTTATTTTTAAAAAATTAATAATGCTTCCTCTAATTTATCCCTTCTTTAATGTGGCTGAGGCTACTATATTTCTGTTACCAATCTGTATGTTACAGATGGAGTTTGATAGGTCTCCCTGTGTATTTAAATGAAACCTAATTGAGCTAAGATCAGAGAGATGTAACGCCAGTCTTCTTGCTAAGCATGTTGTAGTATATCCAATATAATTATTTACGAATTTGGATATTTTAACGAAACTTGCATATTATATATATATATATATATATATATATATATATATATATATATATATATATATAGCGCATTCTTATATTTGTTTTAGCTAATTCGAGTCCTTCCCTTTCATGTCTAATACATATTTAATATAAATCCCAAACGGCTACTTTGTGGAACCGACTCCTCAAAAATGCTTCCTTGATTACTATAGTCTTCACCTCTTCCAGTCTAGGATCAAATATTATCTTCCCCACACATCTCTATAAACATTGCCTCTTACTATGTCACCCGCTACCTCTAGTGGCGCTTGGGCCTTGTACGGGGTAATCATCAGGGTAGAAAATTACACAAACACACACATTATATATATATATATATATATATATATATATATATATATATATATATGTGTGTGTGTGTGTGTGTGTGTGTGTGTGTGTGTGTCTGTGTGTGTGTCTGTGTGTGTGTCTGAGAGAGAGAGATTTATGGAATGAAGGGTCATCTTTATTTACATGCGGACAATTTTCCTCACATTTGTAATCACCTGATGAAAACCGGAGAGCACAACGGTCGAAACGATTGCGATTAAAAAAAAGGATGAGTACAATAGTACCATGTATTAGCTTGGTGCAAAAATAATGACGGTTTTTGACGTTAAAAAATACGTCAAAAACCGTCATCATTTTCGCACCAACCTAATAAAATATGTAGAGAGAGAGAGAGAATGTTTAATTTATGTAGTAATCTTTTACGTGCCAAATATTTTAGGACTTAGGCGATCACGGCTCTCTGCAAGTTCCCAACTTTCGTGTCACCAAGTAATTTTTGACAATAATATTACTATTAAAAAAATCTCTACATTTCAGAAATATCTTCCTTCGTTCTGACATTGAAATCGTTTACAAATTATTTGGCTTTCATTTCTTTAAATTATTTTCCTTCTTTATCGTTTTCTTTTCTCTCTGGCAATTAGGTTTTTTTTTTCGTTGCACGTACAACCATTTTCTTTTCATTCGTTCGGTTTTATCTCAGCTTTTTTTATATTAAGTTGAATTTCAACTTTTTCGGTCCTATCTCTCTCATTCCACCTGCAAAAGCACTTAACTTTCTTCCTTGTTTCTAATCATTTTAACTCTTTCAGACAAGTTGAACTTCTTTACTCCTTCATTGGAAAATACTTCTTTGCCTGCAAACTATATTTTCATCCTGTAAACTTTTATTATTTTTATAAAGGATCTATTACTACGCCTTCAGGCATACAAATAAGTTTCAAAACGAACTCCTCATGGTAAGACGAAAGAATAGATGAACGAGCAAATTGACAGACATTGAAATAGCTCTTCGTTCACTTACCACCACCACAGTTCCGATAAGAATAAATAAATATCTAGAAAAGAAAGGGGAAAAAAATCGAAGTATGGAAAGAGCGGGATAAATTTAAGGGTGACATGTCGGCGGAAGTGGACACACACCTCGCCTCTTAACTTCGATTATCAATCGGAATATTTCTTTTTCTTTTCTTTTTTTTTTTTTTAATACGAACCTGAAAGAATACATGAAGATTATAATCTTTAAAATTTTCATCCTGGTTCATTTTTTTTTATTCATTTTGAAAAAAGAATAAAAAATGGAAAAGTCTTTTCAACTTTTATCTTCAAATGATAATCGATAACTGACATTATAGGCCCAAAGGCTCTTTTTCTCCCCATTTTCATTGACAAGAAAGGGAATCGGGAATTACATTTATTTTTTTTTTTATCATCAGTGTTTCTGTGATTGCTATTTACAACGAGGATATGAAAAATAACTATTTGTTATACGCGTTGCTATGTTCTTATTCATCACCATTAGTAAAATTAGTGGAATAAATACTAAAGATCAAATACCTCGGGTATTGATCAGTAATAAAAAATAACAAAGGAGATAAGGAAATTGAACAGAGTATAAGCTGCGCGTGGGATAGTTTCGCAGAATACCACAACTTGCTACAAATCCAAAACAACAAAACAAAACAAAAACAATCATGTTCTTACATAGACTCACATTCATCGTTTAACAATTTATAAAGAAAGAAATATAAAAACAATTTTTTAATCATAAATTTATAAACATATACAATTATTAAAAGATGTGAGTCAGTTATCAGGAAATTCTTACATTTTACGATGTGTTGCCAAATCATTACAATAAACAATAGTGTAAATATCGTGCAAATTTTGAATCCTGTGACCCATCGGGGTTGTAAGGGCACCGCATGCACTGCGTAGCAGTAAAAGTGGTGTTTCTTGGGCAAAATAGCCTGGTGGAGCCTAATTCACTCCAGGATTTTGAATTCAGAGCTTTTCCTTAGACCGGTTGCAAAGGCTATAGAAGTCAGACAGTCCTGCTATTTACCCATAGCTAAGGGATGAAGAAGAGGATTCATACCTTTCCCAAGGGTATTAGCACGTAAGTGAATGTAATCGATCTGACTGGAATTCGAACTCAGCTCTCAGATTCCTCAATCCGAGCCATGCCTCCTAAATAAATAAGCAATCAATTATAAATAGTGTTAGTTTTGTTGTAAATTCTCGAACAAAATGATGAATAAATACAATTCTAATCATCGACAATGAGTGAAGGTAGTTAAAATAATAGCGGTATCAATGAAAAAAAAACTTCCTTTTCGACATCTTGCCTGCAAAAAAAAACCCCAAAAAACGGAGTGTTTTTCTTGCAGGCAAGATGATCCAGGTTTATCTATATATATATATATATATATATATATATATATATATATATATATATATATATATATATATATATATTAAAGACATTTTTATGTTTAACGTTATAGATACAAGTATAGATAACAGGATTCGAATCCTGTCAAAGAACGAATATTTTCTATGAAAATTTCTCGGACATTCAGGCCGGTAAATGTTATTTAATACTGTTTATTATAAACAGAGCATTTACTTAAATACTTGTATCTATAACGTTAAACATAAAAATGTCTTTAATAAATAAATTGTCGGACTTTGTCCATTTCGTAATATATATATATATATATATATATATATATATATATATATATATATATATATATATATATGTATGTATGTATGTTTTGTCCAGTATTTTGCTCTGTTCCTTTTTTTTTCTTTTACTTCCTCTTAAGGTTTGAGAACTTTTTAAATTCCGAGAATTGAGAATTTTGTCAATTGCACGTAATCATGTCTGCTTATTGTACACAATTTATGTATTTACTCTGTTTATATTAACTTTTTTCATTATTATTAGGTTGGTGCAAAAATAATATCGTTTTTTGACGTTAAAAAATACGTCAAAAAACGATATTATTTTTGCACCAACCTAATATTATCATATTCACAACGTTTCGGCCGTTGTACGCTCCGGCCTTCTTCAGGTGACAGAAACTGAAATTTCGAACAAAACCCTTTATTTTGTCCACCGATTTCACGAAAAACCACTTTCAGTTACATCCTTTTAATAACTCAACTCTCCAATTTTTTGTTCACCTCTGCTGTGGATATGTATTGAACTCACAACTGTTTGGGTCAAGTCACTGGATTACTTCAACCAACGCTTTTAACCACTGGGTCATGCGTTTTTGAGGAAATTCCAACTTATACCATCTGAAGAAGAAGCGAGCGTACAATGATCGAAACGTTTTGAATGTGGTAATAAAGATGATGACAACAGCCTGAACAATGTAAATAGTGTAAATATTTACAATACTTCATCTTAGAAATATAGTCAGAAAATTTATCTAATTTTTCGTCATTACTAAAAGTTCAATTTTTTTCTTTTTTTCGTGACTGCTTCTTGGTGTTTGGAGCCCTTTTATCAAGAGCATGTTTTCCATCTTGCCAACCATGGCGTTAATTTTCCTTTTTGCAAATCGCAACAAGATAAATAAGAAAAGGTTGTTTCAAAATATATATGGTGAGATTTCCACTGTTATTTCATTAGGGTTAAATTATAGACTGAACTTACAAAAACGACAATAAAGAGAACTATTTTTTTTTGCAAGGCATCTATATTTCTATGAAGTTGTTGAAAATGAAAGATCACGAAGACAGGAGAATCAATATTTACAACTTTGAATAACAAATTCATCCGAGGAGTTTTTTGCAGTATTAATCTCATTCATTTATTTTGTTGTTAATCCAACGAGAGAGACCAACACTTCGTAATCGGCTGTATTGCTAGACACCTTGACGATTAACTCAATGTGTTTGTCAGATGAATATGTTTACCGCCATTTTTTTAAAACTGTTTTCAGTGATTAAAAGAATAGATTTATAGACAATCTCTCCTTCCGTAAAGATTTGCGCATCAAAGGAAGTTAGAAAATACAAAAAAATCTCAATACTACAGGGAGCCCTTGCGTGGAGTATTGCTGCCATATATGGTCTGGAGCCCCTTCTGTTTGCCTCAGGGTTCTTGGTAAGATCCCGAGACGGATATGCAATTTAATTGGCCCTGATCTGGCAACTCGTCTCCAGTCGCTCTCTCACAGACGTGCCGTCGCCTTTCTCTGTTTTTTTTACAAATACTTTCATGGTAATTGCTCCGATGAGCTGCTTTCTCTGGTTCCCAGACTCTGTGAATTCAAGCGTCCTACGAGGCTGGCATCCCGCTCTCACCCTTTCACTGTTGAAACTGTTAAATGTAGCTGCCTCTTCTACTCCAATAGCTTGCACCTCTCGCCTATGGAACTACCTTCCCTTTTCCTGTTTCCAGACGACTACAAAGATTTCTGTTTATATTTCTGAGATGATGTATTGTAACTATTTGCACTATTCACATTGTTCGGACTTTTGTCCTAATCTTTATTCTCATATTCATATTTTTGCCGTTGTACACTCGGGACTTCTTCATGTGATATACTGTGGGGATTTCGAACCGGACCCTTTATTTCGTCTACTGAAGTATATTGTTCTAGTTCCCCGTGCCATGCCTTTTCTGGATATCTCATTTTGAGTAATTTCCAACGTATATCACCCGAAGAAGGACGGAACATTCAACGGCCGAATCGTCGTGAACATGACAATATAAATGAGGACAATAGCTCGAACAACGTAGTGTAAATTTACCGCAAATGTTATTTTCAATTTTTTCTCTCAGCGATAAAATAATTATAGATCGGTGAACGCTTATAACAATATATACTACTATAATTCTGCTTGTCCCTCGGTTAGCACGACCGTTATTCCCTGCCAATAGCTCATAAATAAGGAACTGACAAAATATATGTTGACAAATTGTATTATGCAAGTCAATGTCTTCACAATAAATTCGGTATTCACCAACCGATATTATAGTAAAAACAATAGCTTACATAATAAACACTGATATAGTGCGTAGTTATTAAATAGATCATTAATTTTTATGAATCGTATATTCTCGAGTATACTGCTAGTTTTTGTGATTTTAGTAATATATAAGAGACTAAATGGCATAGCTAAAATATAGACTAGAGAAATACTCAAGCAGTAAGGGTAGAGCAGTACTTTGCATACAAGTTTAGTGTGCTAACCGGCAGAGGGTTTCGCTCTTCCGCCAATAATATTCGCTCAAGTCCCAGGTAAATGCAGTACCCCAGTATCGAGAGGGGCTAGGTTTATTGCTTGGCGCTTAAGGCGTCTCCAAAATGGGGAAGTGCCGAGAGGGCTTGACAGTTTTCTTGCGTCAAATTCGGTAGCGACGTGAGCACACTGAAACGACAAGCACTCAGTATGCGAGATAAACAACTACCGCCGGGCTGATGAAATACGAAGGAAATCACACTTCATAATAATGAAAAAAATAAAATAAGGAGACGCACTATACACAGATAATCTTTTTTTTTTTTTTTTAAGAAGAAGTTAAATATTATTTAGTGAGCGGTTGCATTATATAAAAGTTATTTTTTTCTGGAAGGGTTAAAATTCATGCAAAAAAATTATACATATCCAACTATACATGAATTCGATCTATAAACATGTATATATGATATCAATTAGATATAGTGCATAATGCTGTTAAAACTTTTATATATATATAAAATTTTTATTTATCATTGATATCATAGAAAATATAACGCTAGTAATCATATTATGAATATTGAAATTATTTGTTTTTGATTAAGTATAGCTTTGTGATGTCAACGAACACTCGTTGACACCTTTGTGATGTCAACGAATAGTTGCAATTTTCTTACCGCTCGTTGTAGTAGAGACTTTGTAATCGTAGATATAGTAACACCATTGAACAATACTGGTGTCAGACGCCTCCGAATAACACTAGCTCGATAATACTCGCTCCGAATGCTAAGCCGTATAGTGATTAATATAGAGAATAGCGTACAGAAGAGAAAAGCGATCCGTATAGTAATAAAGGATAGTGTAGAAATGGTGATCGTATAGAAATAGAGGATAGATCAGAAATGGTGATCAATTAGACGCCACGTTAATTCCTATATATACATTTTTTTTACGATCACATGGCCTACTTATTCAAAATGCGATAGCCTGTGTTGGCTCTCTGGTGATCTGTATTCAAACTTCAATGTCAGTAGCGACACTTTATTCTTATATGACTTATATAATAAGTGTATCAATATAAATGTGAGTTATTACTATAAGTACGTATTGATTTCTGAATTATAACTATTCCGATAAAGAGTTCTTTTATGTATTTTCTGAAACAATAGAAATTCTACAGATGATAGTTTCGTCTGTCGTACGGTTTACACTCCTCGCTTGTCATTTGAACAGGAGTAGATTTATACATCGTCCCTGTTTGATATTGTGTTTCCGGTTATTTATAAATTCATTTCATTGTCTTTCACTCACAGTAGCCACTTGAGTTTTAGTGACATCATCGCCTTTCTTAGGATGAGTTGATAAAAAAAGAAAGAATTGTAAGCATTCATTAAATAATACATATAGTCATTTAATACAAATTACGTTAGAGCTTTTCAAATGGGTATTTATCAGATCTATTTCCTTTAGTCATGTAGACCGGGACCAGTGGAAATTATTTTTTTTTTCTTTTATTAGTGAAAGTAATCATTTCGTGCTGATATATTTTATATGCCTATATCATTTCAACGAGTTCTGGGTATGACGATAAATTACATTCGTCACCAAAGCCTCTGATTGGGAGATTAGATGTATTGAGGAGCATGGAACCATCTCTTAATTGCTGTTGTTCGCAGGTCCACACGGACCCGGGGTGGTAGCACCTGGTAGGGTCTCAGCTACGGGCAAATAGTGAACCCCCACACAAAAATGAAAATATTAGAAAAATATAAAATGTACATTTTTATAGTAAAAATAAGAGAAATACATGTTGAGAAAAACGTTACCAACAATACATATTTGCAGTGAAATTACCAGCAATACATTTTCATAGCGAAATGAACAACAATAGAACAATAAAAAAAATAGTATAAAAATACATTTTTATCATCTATAAACTAAATAACTAAATAAAACATACGTTTATCATGAAAGTATAAAATTATGTATAAAATATCTGTTGAAAAAAAAAAAAAAAAATATATATATATATATATATATATATATATATATATATATATATATATATATATACACTGCGTGCCAAATTATTATCGTGATAACTTTTTTTCTAATATTTCAAAAACCGTCCAATCAATTCACACAGAATTTTCACCCAATGTTGGCAACACTGATCTGCGCAATCCCTTGATTGGTAAGTCCAGGATTCGTTGTAGTCTCTCGTTTAAGTCGTGACATGAGACGACGTAAAATAAACCTCGGCTTGCCTGTATCTGCCCTATTGCGTAATTGTGTAGGGTCGGCGGTGAACATTTTCACTGTTTGATGACACCTCCCTATCATTTTAGAAATTTCTAGGATAGATTTACCTTTTGAGAGTTCTGAGGTGATAATTTTCTTTTCAGCATCACTTAAACTGCTTTTACGGCCGATCATTTCACTAAATTCTTAGACTTTTCTAATAATTTGGCACGCTCAAATCACCGTGCTGATAACAAATATGGCGCCAGTTTGTTTACATTGCGCAGATCAGTACAAAAATTTGAATGATTGCGCAGGTTAGTGTTGCCAACATTGTGTGAAATGTTTGTGTGAATTAATTGGACGGTTTTTGAAATATTAGAAAAAAAGTTATCTCGATAATAATTTGGAACGCAGTGTATATATATATATATATATATATATATATATATATATATATATATATATATATACATATGTACACACGCACATATATATACATATATACACATATAAACACACATATATACACACACATACACACACATATATATATATTTATATCTAGAGAGAGATAGAGAGGAGGGGAGATAGAGAGGGAGGGAGAATGGGGGAGAGAGGGAGGGAGAATGTGAGAGAGAGATGAGAAAACGATATAAAAAAATTATATATCAGAACCATTTTAGGAAAGTCTATGACGCTCTAAAAATATTCGTGTGACGCGTTGCTTCCTTTAGGATTTCATGGGAGAAAAATAAAGTTTACTTTGATGTTATTACAGATTGGACAAAGAGAAGTGAGGACGCTGAAATTTATTTTTTCTTTTGTTAATTATGTGTTTGGATATATAGCCTAGCCTATTTCATTTATGTTTATAGGTAAATATAAATATATACACAAAAATATATTTCAAAAAATTAATATTAGTGACCGATATTTTTCGGTTGTAGGTTTAGTCACATCAACGAAAACCTCACTTTATTCCGATGATGTCATAAACGATGAAATGCGTCACACGAAAATGTTTTTCCACTTTGTCATAGATGTTTTTATTCTGTTTATAAATACTTTTAAAATATATTCCTTATATTTGTCTTGATGAAGTACAACAGAGGGCGAAAAGCGACGGTAAAGAAAAGTTTTTTTTTTTTTTTTTTTATCATATATAGGGTGCGGTGTGTAAATTGTCGCCATTTTATGTTTTTAATTTCGCGCATGCGCGTCGTTTACTTATTATTTTGTTAACTGCACAGTACTGTATGGTCAGTTGGCAACCGTCTGTGAAAAAAAAGAAAAAAAAAAAGAAAAAAAAAAAAGAAAAAAGATTACTATGACGCAATTCACTCCACCAGACATTTGGAAACGGCTTGCTACACTGCTCGGCATTCATGTCGGAAGCTCCCATACGAATATTTCAGAGTGTTTAGGTTTCAATCTAAAGAGAGTGCAAAGAATTCGGATGAGTCTAATAGGGATTATGAAGGGGCTGATCACTGGCGACGTTATACCTCCCTTCATCTTCCTACAGTACCTCAGACTCGACACGGAGCCCAACATTAAGTACCTTGAGGATGTAATGCTGCCCTGGGTCGAGATGGTGGATGCTTATAGACCCTATGTCTGGCAACAGGATACTGCAGGAGAACTCAGTCATTCCAGTCAAAGAATTTCTGCGACCACATCATCGCTTATATCTCCCCAGACTACAACGCCCTTGAGGCACCGTTGAGCAAGAGACCAGGAAAATTCCTAGTAACACCAAAGATGACCTGAAGGCAAGGATTATGAGAGCATTCACCAACTTAAACAAGAAGACCGTCCAGAAGACATGCAGGAGATTCCGAAATTGTCTGGTTTCAGTGGTTGAGGCCTATGGCGATTTTATTGAATAAATTTACTCTTTTCAATTTATTTTTTGTGTAATTTTGGTAAATATAACTGTTAAAATAACATTTCAGCTTTATTTTCATTTTTGCGTAATTTAGACAATTTATCCATTCTACTATATATATATATATATATATATATATATATATATATATATATATATATATATATATATATATCGGAGACGAGAGACCAAAATACAATAGAGTGAAGGGAAAAAAAGGTAACAAAGAGAAATAAATCGAGGAAAGTAAGAATAAAAAGAAATTGAACAAGAAAAGAAAAAACAAACAAACAAAAAAAGCCCAAAGAAGCCATATGAGAAAGGAAGCAAAGAAAAGATAAAATAAAAAGGAAAAAAAAAAAATAAAAAGGAAAATGAATAAAAATAAAAATAAAAAGAATGAAAGCAAATTAAAAGAAAACTGAATGCTGAAATATCCGAATAAAAAAAGATAAAAGCAACTCGATAAAGGGATAAATAATGTATCAGAGAAAACTTATAAGGAACTATATTATAAAAAAGGAAAGTAAAAGAAAAAACGACTAAAATATCTGATAAAGAAAAGGTAAACAAGAAATCTACTTCCTGGCGGTAGGGAGAAGATTTTGGTAATAACTGAATGGTGGGAAATTAAGTGATGATCGACACGCAAATGTACATGCATGGATCTGCTCCCTTCGGCCAGGGACAATCACACTGACAGAAAGAGTTAATGTGTATAAACATTGATATTGTTAGTGTCTGTAGTGGGTGGCGAGAAGACGAGAAAGTAAATGGTGCCATTGGAACTGACAAGTAGGTCAAGCTTTTATTATAAAGAGAGAAAAAAGAAAACCGGCGGGGGTCGGGGGTGGAAAGGAAAGCGGAGAAATAAAAGAAAGAAACAAATAAGTGAGAAAGTGAAGGAGGGAAAGCTACGGTAAAAATTGTAGTAAAGAAATGAAAAGAAAGAAAGAAAGAAAGAAAGAAAGAAAATGAAGAAAACATGAGAAACAAAGGCGAAAGAAAAAAAAGGGAGAAACAACGATAAACTAAACGAGAGAAAAGAAACATGAAAGAAATAAACGGATAAAACTAAGAGTGTGAGAAAGAGAAGCAATTATAAGAGAGATTATATAATAGGAAATACCAATAAAACTTGTTAAAAATGTACGAGAAAGCATAAAAAATATGGCTTTTAGGTGAAGGTATTATTTTGAAAAGTCATGTTCCTTCAGGATGTAGATAATCATCGCTGTCTTGAATCATTTTCTTTATTATCTGTGAATAAGCATGTCTTTTGTTGAACATTAGTGAAATTCCCCGTGTTTTGTCCACGGTTTTAAGGTGGGATCATCTCTTAGACTTGATGCCACCCACATCAATTGCCCAATCTACCTCGTTGTGGGAGAGAAGATATGGATTTCCGAAGAGAATTAGAAAGAATGTAAACGCAGCCGATGTGATCGGACTTTGAACACGGGCCGCTAATCCCACATTCTGATAACGATTTCTTTTTACTCGAATTCACCCCAAACAAAGCAGTAAAACCATTAAGACAAAGGGTTACTGTATGTAGAAGAATTAGAAAATAGAAACATTACTACTGGAACAATAGAAGAGTAATCAGGAAGACAGCGATTGACATTGTATTTAAATTTTTAAAAATTAAAGTTGGCTGGAAAGCATGGAGAGAGAAGGGACTTCCACCAGCGAGTAAAGAAAATGTTAGCATAAAACTTACGGGTACCTCAAACCAACTCAACTATAAATTGATGAGATCTTGTTGTCAGTCTAGTACTGCACTTAAATTAAAAAAAGTCTAGGTACCACAGGGAAGAGAGCATCAGAACAATTACCATAAATATATTTATAGAAAATGCAAAGGGAGGTAACTTTATGGCGGTAGGAAAATGGCTGAAGTCGAGACGCCATGTCAGGACCAATAATGTTGCTAATATTAATACCAATAATAAGATTAACGTAAAAAGTGACAAATCTAAATGGGTAAGCTAAGAGGAATTCAGTTAAAAATCTGAAAAATAGAAAACGACATATTAAAGCTTATTCTATACGGTGGAGTAATGGATAGCAGCTCGGACTGAGGAATCGAAGAGCCGAGTTCGAATTCCAGTTGAATGCATTACATTTACTTACGTGCTAATACCCTGGGGAAAGGTATGAATCTCTTCTTCTCCCCCAGCTATGGGTAAATAGCAGGACAGACTGGGTTCTATAGCCATAGATGTAAATTGGTCTGTCGCAGACGGAAATGACAACCTGCTGCGGAAAAATCTGCCTCGTCAGTCATATATCGAAAGATACACGATCGCATACGCGTGTCTCACGCATGGCGCATAACTGACTGACTATATATTTTTATTCTAATTTAATCGTATTTAGTCGGTCACTCTATCTCCTGACCCTTTTCGGTTTTCTAAAGTATGCCGATCCCTTATCATGCTTTTCTCCTGTCAGGTACATCACATCCTATGCTTCTTGCGCTATTGGAGCTATCCTACCTAGAGTACCAATAAATTAGCGTGAATAGTAAACCAATATATACTATATTATAGTTATATGTTATCGAGAGAGAGAAAAAAATCAGAGATAACACTGGTCTGATGAATATGAATAGCAACTGTGAACAAAAGTGTGTGCATTAGGGACAGACCTCATGACCAGATTAGAGAGATAATAAGGAATCAATGAAAGTAATCAGGAGTAGGAAGACCACATGCGGTGAAAAAAGATTAAAGAGCTTGGGAGACAACGAGCGGACCAAAATAGAGGAGGACAGAGTTAGAGAGAATAAAAAAAACTCGGGATTATTTTACGAAGGAGTTCTGAAATATGACTAAAATTCATCATTCTGAATTTTCCCGTCATTTTCGACGTATGTGGGTACAGGTAAGCTACTCGGACATACGATTATAGTGGTGAAGGCTTGTACAAAATCACCCATACTTTTTGGAAGAGTCGAATACAGAGAACTCGTGTACAGTGTGCAACAATGTCCACAAAGCGACGTTCCTCAAATTTTGAATTCAGAATAGTAGTTCTAGTCCGAATGCCACAGAAGACCACAGTACCAAGTCTGCCCTGCTATTTAGCTAGAACAGAAGGAAAGCAAGATGGATTTACACCTATCCTAAGGGTATTTGCTCACAATTAAATGTAAGGAACTCTGCTGGAATTCGAACTCAGCTCTCCAATTCATCAATCGCTACCTCACCGTCTCTCATAAGCACACACACACACACATACACATACACACGCACACATATGTGTGTGTGTGTGTGTGCGTGTGTGTGTGTGTGCGCGTGCATTTAAGCAATAAATTCTCTTTAAGGCATGTCTGATCGAATAAATTGCAGACTTAATGTCTGTTCATTTTTAACAAAATCCGTTCATACTCACGAATAACCTTCTGTGTATTAAAGGATGAGGGAAATGTGCTATAACTGTTTACATTTCTTTTATTTCCATTTCCCAAGTGCTTTTGATCTTCTTCCAATCTTCAGGGGTGTAAATAGTACTAAATTATATATTGTTCAGGCGTACAAATATTTATACCAAACTGTGCTTTGCTATCCATTACCGTAATTTTTCATTATGCTTTTAAATTCAAACGGTTGACAATATTCTGAGTAAGAATAAGATCGTAAAAAAATCATCAATTATGGACATTTTTTCCTCTGTGTTATAATACCATGGCCATGCGCGCATTAAAGCTTGAAAAACTGTTCCTTTATAGGCATTTCAGAACATTACTGCAGTATTCATAGTTAATTCTGTTCAGTGCCTGCTTTATTTTTTTTAATATAAATTGCTTCTATGATCTGTAGCTTGAATTTATTATTTTCTTGTTGTAGGATAGTTGTGTTGTCGATCAGTAATTTTTTATATTGTGAATGTGGGCAGGGATGTTGTTGTAGATGTCTCACAATGGATAAATGGTTAGACATATGTAGTGTAAAATGTGTTTGTGTGCGTGTAAGTGAGTGCCGTTTGGTTTTCTGGTGTTGCTGCTGTAATTGAGCACTTTGCCTACATATATGTCTCTTTTAGTTTTTGTGGTTTATTCCCTAATTCCTCTTTTTGTCTCTTTTTCTTTTTGTCTTTTATTTTCCTTTTGTCTGGCTTAGTATTGGTGGTGTTGTATTCTTTTTAGCTTTAACCAACTGTTGGTTTGTTTATATCTAAAACACACACACACACACACACACACACACACACGGAAATATAAAAAAAAATATTACGTGTGTCTATATAAATTGAAAGCTGTTTTCATGCCACTTTCGAATACCCCAATGCTAGAGTGAGTGAAATAGGACGAAGTTCGAGTTACAATAATCACGCAAGGAGAATGTACCTGCGCCCTCACTTGAAAAAAAAAAAAGTAAAGAAAAGCCATATGCATATGAAGCTGGAATAAGTTCGTAGCCTCACAGAGGGTTATTGTCTATAGAGATCTAAATATTTCTTTTCAAATTTACTTCGTCAGGCCATAGCACAACATATAACATTTTGGAAATAGGCCAACACCATGGGCAAAATAAAAACATTCTGAGGCGGATCCAGACCGGCAATCTTGAAAGTTTGGATACCCATGTTTTCATTAATGAGATTGTTTTCAGTAACTTTTGCGAAAATTTTCTTTTTTTCTGCGCTAACAATTTTTATGAATTGGAAATAAATTTTGAAATAATTGAAATTGCGAAATCCAGCGATAGTCAACCATGAAATAAAAATAATTGTTTGTCCGCAAAGTTAGGACATCAATTTGTCTTTAAGTGGCATCAGAAGAATAATTGTTGAACTTTTAAACGGTAATTTTAAATATTAACGCAATGCTTAAATACAACGATTAATTTTGAGTGCTTCTATAGTTTATTGTTGCCTATTTACTCCTCACTACCTACTGTGATGAAGGCCCAATCAAGAACACTCCACATAAATGCCGCCCAACAGAGCGACTTTTGAGCTAGTAAGATATATATAACATAATTATAAACGTTATATATATATATATATATATATATATATATATATATATATATATATATATCTTATAATTATAAACGTTATATATCTATAACTTATAATTATAAACGTTATATATATATATATATATATATATATATATATATATATATATATACATATATATATATATATAACATATGTATAAACGTTATATATATACAACTTATATGTATAAACGTTATATATATATATATATATATATATATATATATATATATATATATATATATATATATATATATATATATAATTTCCTGACGTTTGATGGTTAAGGAAGGAGTAAATTATATTTAGTAAGACTTTTGATCTCTAGACCAATGGACACTTTTACTGTTAAAAAACAAGTAAAAAACAGGGCTTTTTACGTAAACACATGAATTTGTAGTAATCAGATCTACAGACTCATAGTAGTATTTACTTGGCTTCTCACCTAATTTATTCGCCAAGTCCCAATAAACAAATGGCTTCTCTCTCTCTCTTTAATGCCATTCGTGATACACGCTTATGCGATCATGTATCTTTTGATACATGACTGACGAGGAAGATTTTTCCCCGCAGTAGGTTGCCATTTCTTTCTGCGGCAGACCAGTTGCCATTTTTTTCTGCGGTAGACCATTTACCATCCAAGGCTATAGAACTCTGTCTTCTCTTGCTATTTACGCATATTCATGCCTTTCTCAACGGTATTAGCACGTAAGTGAATGTAATGGATTCGACTGGAATTCGAACTCGGTTCTTCGATTCCTTCAATCCAAGCCGCTATCCATTACTACTTTACTCACTCAAAATGATCAAAGGGGGTGAAGGAGTAAAGGAATTAAAGACAAGTTTGCCTGGCTAGGTCTTCCATCTTCATACTTCCCCCGTTCCTTTCATCTGATATTCTGACTCTTTCCATAGAGCACAGTTATTTTAGTGGGCCATTTCATTCATATTTAATGCCGTCATTTTTTTAACCAGGACTATGATAGTTAATACTAATTTGTTTAAAATTCCAGACATAACATTCTCTAAATCGCGTTTGTATGATTCTTGATATACTTGGGAGGCATTAATGTCAATATTTTTTAAAAGCCGCTGACGTTTTTTTTTTTTTTTAGCCTATAAAAAAAAGAGAAATCAGAAAACTTGGAGATGGGAAATAGATCATAAGATCATGTTGAAAGCTGGTGTAACTACTTCGAAGAGAAAGCTGTCTTTTTCGAGTGAGACAGTGAAATATCTTCTTTCAAATGACCACAAGTTGTTGCTTTTTGTTTTTGAAAGCGGTGTGTTTTGGTTATAAAAAGCGAAAGTGAACCGCCGTCGTATACCAAGACTCCGACTGTATGTCTTTATAGGTTGGCTTCGTGGTCAGATGGCTGTCAATAAAACATTCAGTGATTCTGTATGGATGTTTAGTGAATGGTTTCTTTTAAAATTTGCAATGACATCATGTGTCTATGGTTGCGGTTCGACGATGCGTAGGCTGCTTTGAGATAAAAGAGAAAAGACAAAGTAATGTTGAGAGGACAAAAGTGTTTGTTGTGATGTCTGGCATTTACCCTTGCAACTACCCACCCGGACACTGACCTCATCAAGTGAAAACATCAGCGGAAAGATTTTTTGGTTTACACACACTTTTACGTAATTTTGCACTACAGAAGATGCAATTATTACTATTTAAAAGAAAAAAGAGATAGGGATATATAAGTGTGTGGCGCAGATAAATCCGGAAAAAAAAAATTATAAGCAATAAAACGGAGTTTTTACATAACAAATATATTTCAATGAAACTGGGACAGGCCTTGGCGACAGCGTCCCTGTCCATAGCGTCCGTGATGGCTACCTTAAAAGCCTTCTTGGTGTTGGAAGGCATGCTGTTTCCCTTCTTCGCCAAGACGTCCCATACAAAACAATCGAGAAGACTGCAGTCTGGTGATGGCGTGAGGCCATATGTCAGGCCGACCAGTGGTACAGTGAGCGAGTGGCACCTATTGGGCACAAAATATTTATAATTCAAACTTTCCTTGCGAATACGACTGATTGTGCACCTACTAGTGGCCATTTCCTTGGTGATTTTCTTCACGCTGTTCTTGGGTTTCTCCTTGACAACCTCGATAAGGAACTTGGCAGAGCGCTTCTTATGACTTATATTCTGTCCTAAAATTGCCCCTGTCTGAGGTTCCATATATTATTCATTGATTTCTTTGGCTTTGTAACCAGTGCGAAGGCTCTTCAGAACACTATCCCGGCGATCGTATTCTGAAGGCATTACTCGATTATTGAGTCCTTCGTGCGTCAATGGCTAGACAGCTACTGACGTGTAATATTTTCTAATGGCGACCTCGAAACTTCGCTATGCTTTAGGGTCACGCGTGAAAATTTACCTGCGCTGTAGTTGAGAGTGTGGCCATAGGAATCGACACAGCATGGATTACTCTCAGTTCCCGACCTCAAACGATCTTCAGCAGACCATATATAGATATATTGTCAACCTCAGTGAATGAGGTTGACAATGAATTTTTTTTATTCAGTTTTTCTGTTTTTAGTTTTCCTTCTTTCTAGTTCTAGAAACTTTCTGTAATGATTATTGTCACAGGACTCTGATTTTATTTGTCCGTCACAGTCAATGAAACTTATATAGTGCTGCCCAAAGCTCTTTTTGACAGTTACCGCTTGTATTAATTTCTGATCAAGCAAAATCTTTGTCTCTTATTTTTTATGAAAAACTGAAAAAAAAAAAAAACTGTTAAAATGTTTATTTCTAACATTGTCGAATTCAGTGGACGCGGTGGTTATCGAACGTAAAAGTGGAATCCATTCCAGCGAGTGCATTATGTCCTTTTTTGTACAAATACCATTGGAAAAATTGTGTATCTATTCAAACCCGCACTACGGGTTAAACACGTTATACTTACATCTCTAGTCTTGGTTTGAAACCGGTCTAGGATAAGGACACATCTGAATTCAAATGTCGCTGGATGCGAGGTTGGCATCTCTATCTCAGAAAACCTATGCCTCTAGGATGCAATGACCAGCGTGGTCTTATGTACTTCATGGGGATTTAATGTTTCTAACGAGAAAGGATGACGTTTTTCAAAGGCTAATCATTAGACACTTCCATGATGAAAACATTTATTTATTTATATCTGCGTGTTATTTTTGCTTTTTAACTGCGAGAAAATAAATTTAGACATAAAACAAAATTTAGCCTTGAAAAAGTAATTCTGCTTATTTAAAGTAGGTCTTAAACAATTTTTAATGTCATTTTGATGTATAAACATTGACTAACATCTCATGTGACAGCTGAAGTATGGTGGGCAAAAATCAAAAATTAAATTCTATGTGCGTACAAGGTCACACGATAAAAAGCGCCAAAGGAAATTATTCTATTATTTCTAAACGATCTTCCGTATATGTCAAATGTATATCTTACGTAAAAACGAATTAGAATTTTGATTTAAGAAAATAAATGAATTATATTAAACTTTAGATTTCACGATAATTAAACAGCTATGACTTAATATTTCAACATCGAATAATATTACTTAAAAACTTTCAAAATATGAATTATTTTAATGCATTTTTTGCAATAATCTGTTAAATTCACTTTTTAGCTAACCTTTTTTCTAAACCTTAAATCTCCAATATATTTTAATGAAACTCATTCACTCAGGTCCTGTATATTCTACGGAAGAGTATTGGGGCCAACGTTTTCAACACACGAGGCGATTGACCTAAAGAGAACGGTTTTATACAGGTGACAGTTTAGAAAGAATTTGGTCCTATACATGACATCTGTATCAGTCTTGATCTGACAGGGCTATTTAAGAACATGACTCGAGTTGAATGTTAATGTTTTGGTTTTGTAACAATTAGGAAGAGGACGGAACATAGAGCCAACACCTATATACTTAAAAATTGAATTGAAGGGCTTATGAATTTGTTTAATAGGCAAATCTTGACTTCATTAAATATAGCTGATTTTATACTATTTACATTGTTCAGATTTCTTTTTATTTATTGCCATATTCACGATGTATCTATTAGGTTGGTGCAAAAATAATGACGTAATAATGTCGTTTTTTGACGTATTTTTTAACGTCAAGAAACGACATTATTACGTCATTATTTTTGCACCAACCTAATATTTATAATACATTTACTATTTTAAATAATAATTAAGATAGCTTTCTGAGTCTTCTTTTGTGTCCATGTTCAAGTTTTTTAATTTTTTTAATTTTTTTTTTTGTATAAACTATCACAGTATTAAGAAACAGGAAAATTTTGCCAGAAAAAGTATTTTCCCTGTTTATATTGTTCGGACTGTTGTTCTCATCTTTATGGATATATTCCCGACGTTTCGGCCGTTGTACCCTCTGACCGAAACCTTGTGGATATTTTTTTTTAAGCGTTTCACTCCAAGCAAGGCGGGAAGCCACTAGGACGCAAGGGGTTACAGAAGATTTGGAGCAAGATCAGATAGGAGTGACAGAGGAAAAGGATGAGGAGAAGGATAGTGGATAGATCAAGGCAACTGGAGATATCGATTGACATTACATTTGAATAGTTGGCGATTATAGCTCTCAGGGAAACTGGAATAGGGAAGGGAGTTCCACAGGCCGGAGGTGTGAGACATGAAGCTATTGGAGTAGAAGAGACGGCTACATTTAGTAGTTTCAACAGTGAAAGGGTGAGAGCAGGATGCCAGCCTTGTAGGGCGCTTGAATTCATGACGTCTGGGAACCAGCGAATGCAGCTCCTCGGAGCAATTACCATGAAAATATTTGTAAAAAAGAAAGAGAGGCGACGGTGCGTCTGTGAGAGAGCGTCTGTGGGCGAGATGCTAAAACAGGGCCAATTATATTGCATATCCGCCACTGGAGCTTATCAAGAACCCAAGGCAAACAGTAGGGGCTCCAGACCATATATGGCAGCAATAATCTATGCAAGGGCGAATTGTTGATTTGTAGATCTGAAGGATCGATTCAGGAGAGAAAAATTTCCTGGCGCGGCACAGGGAGCCAACTTTATGGCAATGAAGATGAGGAAAACATCCCGAACATTGTAAATAGTTACAATACCTCATCTCAGAAATAGAGATAGATGCTAAATTTAATACAATCATATAAGGCAATTCGAAATGGTTTAGTAATCTCGTATCGCTATCTGAATTACGATTTAGTAGAAAATTCGATCGTCACTGGGTGATCCATATTTGTGGCCCTGTCCCACACGTAAGCCACACTTAGGAAACCACTACATTCATGGTTACGAAAACGTGCAGTTGTAGCATTACATACGAGTGTGTCTAGATTGTCCACCTTGCGGCTGGTTTTAAACTCTTTGTTGTTTTCCTATAATAGTTGTAAACCCAAACAATCTCGCTATTTGTTCCTTACGAGTTTTGTGGCGTACAGTGGCCGTTAATGATTAAGTATAACTCAAGTCTTCAATGTTAAGATAAAACAGTATTTAATTGCAACCGCAAATAAATAACAAGAACAAATAAGTAAAAATCAACCAAAGATAAATAACTATTTCAGTCAATACCCTGTTAGTAGCGCGGCTCGGCTCGGCTTAACGTCCGGTAAATCCTAAATAAAAAAAATCGACGCACAATAATTCACACTAATTCAACTGGATAGTTCCACTCAATAGTTACTGCAGTCAGTAGCCTGACACCGCTATTCACCTGGGGAAAAGTTCAGTGTGTCATGTTTGAACCTCGGTGTCGGTAGTTATTCATTTTCTTCTTATAGGACAAAGAGAAATGATGTACTTAAACCTATCCCATGGGTATTTGTGAGAAAGTGACTGTAACAACCCCACTTTCGATATTCGCTACGAGTACGTTTATAGTCTATATACCGTGTTCTTACAGGACGTGGACGATCATAGCTCTCCACACCTTCCCGTCTTTGTAGACATTTGTTTCTTTCTTTGCTATCACTCTTTTGCCAACCACTTACACAAACACGTTAAATAAGTTACTCTCTGCTTCCCACTTGTTCTGTGAGTGTAAAATTTTTCGAATCCTCTTTCCTCAGTATTTGCCTAGAAAATTTTGATTTTATTTTTACTATTTCATTCGTCACATCCCCGACTATAATTTTATGCTAAATAAGTAGTCAACTGGCCAATGACGGTCCAAATTAGGTCAATAAGGACGACGGATATAACATTAAGAAGTCGCCGATATATCAATTGTCTCTTTCTAGAAGTATCCATTTTTAGCCATTTTATTTAAAACTTCTTCGTTGTTGGCCAGTAACAGACCAATATTTTCTTTGTTTCTAAGGAATTTTTCCTGTTTAATACTTTGGTTTACTTTGTGTGTGTATATCACTGATAGTCACTCTTTGTCCTGGTCGAGAGCCTTGCGTAGTCCAATGAGTGAGAGCGATGTCGTCCGGAGTTCTAAACTCCTGCTAGGGCCACCCTTGGCGGCAACGTCGAAAACATGGATCCAGACTAAGTGCAACCAACCCCAAAAACCCCAACTGTGGATCAAGTGCATGATGATTACAACAGATCATACAGATGAACTAGCGGATGAAGAGGGCTACACATTATGGATATGCAACAGAAGGCACCAAACGAAAGAGTCAGTGTCAGTCCGTTGCAGTTTCACAACTGGATTCCGCATGTCTTATTTCATATGTATTGCAGAGGAAGATCATGAAACCAAATGTGTTTATCACTTCCTGGCAGTTTGTGGCCCACCTTACACAATTCACACCATTGGCACCTCCTTCTACTCTGATTTACTTTCGCCTTCAACCAAATCTTGCAAACGGTGATACGGAATGGAGGACAACAGCGGGCTTTTGAAGAAACTGGAAGCTTCTAGTCCTGAACCTGCACGTTGGCGGTGAATGTAGCCAACAACACCATCATCATAAAGGAGCGATCAGCAGAGAAATTAAGTTCTTAGATAGGAGACCACCACCAAAAACGATCACGTGATAGTGATTATTATGAATAAAATCTTTTTCAACAATGTCTGTTATAAGAATCGAACCTGGGCCAAAGCTCTAAAAAATTGAGTCGTTTCAAAAATAGCTACGGGATGCTCAAGCAATTTACAGGGTGAGCTAACTCTGCAGAAATATTAGAAATTTTCTCAATTTATTTTGTTCAAAGGAATTTCATTTTTATAAAAATTTAATTTAATTTTAATTAATATGCAAAATGTAATTTTTTCTCAAAATTAACTATTCTACTTGCCTAAGTCGACATTTCTATTAAAAATGAAAAGTAAAAACTATAAAAATTTAGATCAGCGTCAATTATTTAAAAAATTTTTTTAATGAAATAAAATATATAGGAAAAGAGATGATTAAATAAGAAAAACAGTAAAAAAAGAAAAAAAGAGAATCCTTATATGCCGATTACAAGTTAATTTCAAGATGGCGCCTAGGCCCGACATAAACGAGGCTGCGGTAGTGTTTCCTATCTTAGCATTTAATCTAACAAATTTACGCCGTAGTCTTTAAGTGACGATTGTTTACGAGTGTCAGAAAGTGAAATGGCCTCGAGTTCTTTTGCTCATCAGATCTCGGCCTCAGGCCTAAAAGCCTCGTTTATCTGTACGCGAACCACTAGAGGAAAGAGAAGAAATCAGAAGAAAAAAAAACAAAAAACAAAAAAAAACAAAAAACGAAGGAGGCTCGCGGGGTTGTTGAATTTCAATTTCAAAATATCATCGAACTTTATCTATTTATATTTTGCAAGTTCATTCCCGCAAATGAGAAAAAAAGTTTTTTTTTTTGTTTTTTTTTTACTATTTTAAATAATAATTATTAAGATAGTTTTGTGTGTCTACTCTTGTACATCAACTGTGTATATGTGTTCAAGTTTTATATATAAACTAGCAAAGTATTAAGAAACAGGAAAATTACGTTAGAAACAAAGAAAAGTGTATTTACACTATTTATATCGTTCGGACTGTTGCCCTTGTAGTATAATTGTTCGTGATGATAAGACTTAGTTTAGCAGTAAGCTTTAACAAACTCGAGATTTATTAGGTTAACATAGACAATTGGGGCAAGCAGTAACAGACTCTGCATAGCAGCAGAGTTCTGAATATATGTGGTCAGGACACCTCCATTGATGAGGGAAATGGATCATAACACAGTCCTCATCTGTATTGCCATATTCAAGATATTTCAGTCTGTTTTCTCTCAGGCACTTTTTGGACTACTTAAGTCAAGCCCCGGTGGATAAAGGTGTTGGTCGAAGTAATCCAAAAAGTGATTCGATCCAAATTATTGTGGGTTCAATAACTGGAAACAAAAAATTTTGAGAGTTGAGTTATTAAAGGGAATTAACTGAAACATATATATACATATATATATATATATATATATATATATATAACCTTTTTTCCAGGTCATTTAAATCCAGAAAATATCTTAGCGATTTTAAAGATTTTTTTTTTTTTTTTTTTTGAGATAATGATTTACTAATACAAGTTCTACTAATAAAGCCATAACTGTGAGTAGAAGAGATGGATTTTTACCTTTTCTAAGCGTATTTACGCGTAGAATAATATAACGAACCCGACCAGAATTGGTAAACGTCTCTCCAATTTTCAATTCCGACCCGTTACCAATGACTTCCTGCGTACATCCACGTACCTATGATTCCCACTTAGTCACCCATGTAGGTACTTACCAGGCTTGATGTTGCTTAACTTCGGTGATCGTACGTTAAACGCTGTTTCAACGTGATATGGCCGTAAGTATAGGTCCTTAATAGACATGGCTCATAAAATATATTTATGTGTAAAAATAAGTTATTTTACTATTACACCCATCTCATTCCTGACTATTATTTTATCCTTAGCTGGCCAATGACGGTGAAGAAATGGCGGAATTGATCATGCGCATTAGGTCTGTAAAGGAGACGCGTGTAATAGTAAAAATTTACCAAATATTTTAATGTACTTACTTTACAAAAGTTTTAAAAAAATTAACCATTATTGTAATAGTAATAGTAGTTTTTTTTTTGTTTTTTTGTTCTTTTTCCATAATGATAAAATGTGTATGGAACTTTTCAGAGACATTGATACACGGAAAAACATGTCGAAGACAACCGAAGAGCTAAGCAATAAATACGTACAATTTTGAAGGGTTAATTAAAAAATTCACACAAGGAAAAGAAACCCGCATCAAAGTACAGTTATTATTTTTGATATGTAATAAAAATTTGATAGCGAAATAGGCGAGGGTTGAAGCTAAACAGTTCTTTTTACCTTTTATTCGAATTGAAAACGCAGTCTAAATTTTTATTTGAAAAAACTATAGAAATTATAAAGCGTGTGTACATTTTAAATTTATCATCATTCCTAAGATTAATTTGTAAAATTCACAATTTCTGTGATAATTTTTGTATATAAAACACATCGTAAATATTAATTGAGAAGTCAGTTATGTTTCATGCGTGATACACGCTTAGGCGATAATGTATCATTCGATACATGACTGACGAAGCAGAAGTTTTTTCCTGCAGTAGGTTGCCATTTCTTTCTACGGTAGAACAGTTGTCATTCAAGGCTATAGAACCCGGTCTATCGTGCTATTTACTCATAGCTGGGGTAAAGAAGAAGATTCATCCCTTTCCCAAAGTTAATGTAATGGATTTGACTGAAATTCGAACTCGGTTCTCCGATTCATCGATCCGAGCCCCTATAATTTACTGCAAGAAATTATAAATCAAAACTTTTTAGCTTGCCTCGCAATAACTCCAACTCTCAGAATTAAAAATTATCAAAAATCAGGAAGGTATTCACATTTCGTAAGGACAGATTATATTCGAAGAACTTACAAGGAATTTTTATACTTTAAAATAAAAAAAGAAAAATATGTTTTTCGCTTGTTTATAAGCGCGAATGTAGATCCCACACTTAGAAATAGCGCCGCCAAGTCTCCCACATTTAGGGCGATCGCAAACGTCAACTCAACCGGAGTGCAATGGAAGGGCCTCACTTTGGGATAATATGTTGTGAATTTTATTAAATATAAGTTTTTATTTTGGGGTGAATTCACAGACAAGATCCAAAATATTTTATTCTAAAGTACACAATTGTGAAAGGTGAAAAAAGCTGACGACTTTTGCACAGTGGAACTTATTTATTCTTTCTGGCCATTTAAGTCTATGACAATGTTATTGGGCTGTAATTGTTTTTTTTTGTTTTTTTAAAGGGGGAATAATGCCTAAGTAGACTTGTCTACATTGAACATTATTCTGATATACATATTTCTTTGTGTCTATCGTGGCGTTTATAGAGAGATCTGGAGGTTTTTTACTGCTGCAATAGAAAAAAAAAAAAAAGAAAAAAAAAGAAAAGAAAAGAAAAGAAAAAAAGCCGACTTATTTTCTCTCCTTAATGATCTATGTCAATGAACAAAGCGGAGTTGTATTCGTCGAAAAAATCAATATTGCCATTAAATTTTGAAAATATTAAAACTTTATTTTCGTATTTAAACTGAGATATTTAACTTAACATTAAGTGTTCAATGGAAGTCTAATATGCAGGAAGAGTCTGTTTCATTCCAAAAAATAATTACAAATGAATAGCAAAAAAATTGTATTTAAAATAAAAACAAAGTTTACAGTAGGATAATAGATTAAAAAAATAGTCCCCCTCTCTTATTTTACTTGCTGACGGTGTCCCTCAACAATCTCAATAAATGCGTCGATAGGTAGAAGCAATGAATTTGTAAATAGTGTCTTGTTTGCTGGGTATATCGGGTTTTGGAAGTCCAAGTGGAGAATAGAAAGTTAAGAATGAATAGACACGTCGACGGAGACAAGAAATGAAAGCGTTACTATTTTAGGCAGAGTTACAAAATTCAAAATGGCTCGTGACGAAAGATCATGTCATGCGGTTCAGTCTAGTTTCGTGACGGTTCTCTGGGGAAAATCTGATATTTCGCACAACCCTTAATCATAACTGAAAACCAATCTCAAAATAGATCGAGCATCAGAAAATAATGACAAATACACCTACATACACAGACTAGACATCAAATTGAATAAATGTACTCGTTTTATTCTCAATATTCTTAAACCAATTGATCCAATGTGTTACGCCATTGGTTCACCCCGACGGCATTCCGAGTGTACATGCACGCCCTATTTCAAATTCTGCTTATTTTTCCTATAGTATTTTTTGGTTGGTTCATTCGTCTACATTGCTGGTATTTTATAAAGTTATTCGAAGAATCATTAATAGCGATAGAAAAAAAATTTGTTTATGCAACTTAAGCATTTTATCATTTCTCAGATTTCATTGAGGATGAAACAAGGCTTGTTACTTTAATTCAATTTAATTTTAATATTTATCTGGATGGTTTCGGCTCTCGTTTCTCAATGATCACATTTCTCTTTATATTTTTTCCCCTTATCTTGCAAAGCTTTTAGATACAATTTAACTTCGCTAATGACGTATTTCTTATATGTATGGAGATTTATTATATAGCAATTAGGGGACTTAATCGTTTACAACAAATTTTCTCTGAATGTTTGATGTTCTTGGGGAGTATTTTTAAAAATGTTCTGAAGGCTTTACTATGTTATATAAACGTTATTCTATTTACGAGATTAAAAAAAACAAAAACATTTTCAAATTCGGCTGAACTTATAAAAGTTTTTTTTTAACAGAAATCGAAAACGGTCGACTTCATGTTGCATGCCTTTTTTGTTTGGGTCTGTAGTAAAGAATTCATTTCCATATGATTTTTACATGGCGCTTTGAATCTTTTGTCATAATGTAATTTATGGGTACTTTTCTTTAGATATGCATATATTTTTCATTGAATATTTGAAATTTATTAGTTTCATTTTAGGAAAGCAAGATGTTGCAGCAGAATATACCAGAACAGTAGATGTAATGGTGTTCAGCAGTGAAGCAGTAAGTTATATTAAATACGTGTGTCTGAAACATGCCAATGTAGTGAAATATATAGTACTCAAAGTCAAATGTAGAAATACACACAATAACGAGGATAAAAACAAAACAAAAAAAGATTAAAATAACTTATGGACCACATTCTATTCCGCAACTGACAGTTTCTTGCGGTGGACACAATCTTTAAGCGTAAGTGAGAAGCAAAAAAAAAAAAAAAGAAAAAAGCCAATGGAGTGGGTAGAAGTGTGAGGTCAGGTTAAAATTTCTAGCGGAGGTTTACGTATATTGTATATTTTATACCAATTGAAGGCGATAATTGTAGAGTAGCGGGGCGCCAGTATGTAGATGGAAAGAAATAAATACTCTATATACCGCAATGTGTGTATATATATATATATATATATATATATATATATATATATATATATATGTATATTATAATCATTTTTTAAAAATATGATTCCTTCGCTACATAAGAGTTCTCATGTTTCAAAAACGAGAGCCGAAACCATCCAAATAATTATTAAAATTAAATTGAATTAAAGTAACAAGCCCTGTTTCATCCTCAATAACCAATTTTGAAATTTACGTATCGTTATAAAAAGCGTGTTCGCTTTTTATAACAATACGTAAATTTCAAAATTTTTAGAATTGGTTATTCCTGAATTTTCGCTTGAAAGAGTTACATTTATAGGCGTCTAAATTTAAAACGGAAGATCATTTAGTCTAGTCTGGCTTACGTGTCTAGGGAGATTTATTTATTTTTATTTTTTTTTAAATATTTTTATTAAAAGGGTTTTGTGTATATAAAAAAAAATCAACTGACGTAACATTTGTTTTTTGACGACTTCATAAAGGGTTATCTTTTTTGTAGGGTATTTAAGCTATTTATTAGGACTATAGATTTAAACAAAATTATATGCTAATTATTCAATGCAAAGATTTGATGATGTTGGAAAACCGTTAACTCATGTCTATTGTTCAATAGATTTTTATTATTTAGAAACTTAATAATGTGTAGTATCTCATGTAGGCATAAATGGCATGGGTCATCTCAAGTTTTACAAGTTTTGTTTATAATTTTCCATTATATATATATATATATATATATATATATATATATATGTATATATATAAATTTGAGCTTAAAATATCAGTTTGTATAAGAAATTCCTCTGATGTATTGCAATGTTTAGTAAATCTGCGTCTGTAATTAAGCTACGCTGTAGACCTTAAATAGACCTTTTTTTGTTGTTAGCATCCTCTAATTTTAACTGAGGCTGGTCATACTTAGCAAATTCTTAAGTTTGATCCTTAATCCGTCCTCATATCATGCTTAAAATAAAATCACTAATAGGATTACAATGTCTTGTTGGTTTCCGTAAAGATTCAAGGGTCACAAAAGCACACAAGGGACCATGTTTAAACTGAGCAAGAGTTAATAAAATGCGGCGCATTCGAATCAAAATTTCGAAATGTTAAGTCCTGTTTCCAAGTCGGGAGTTATTCCCATGATAAAACAATGTGAAATTATTACTGTGCGCTAAGAATACATTCAATTTACAGAGTACACAGCGCGCGAATTTATTGCAAAACAAAAATGTATTTCTAAACTTGAGAAAAATTAAAAAATACTTTAAAATAAAAATTCCTTAAAATTCATGCTTAAAATATTTTTAATTTTTGAAGTACCCTAGGCCTTGTAATGTTTATAAGCTTCAGGCTAAAAAGAAAAAATAGTATATTTCAAAATTCTTTCTTTAGAGATATGTTGGATATTACTTGCTTCTATCATTAATAATGTAAACTGTTTATGAATATATATATATATATATATATATATATATATATATATATATATATATGTGTGTGTGTGTGTGTGTGTGTGTTGATGTAATAGGAAAGAGCAGTTAGATTAATGATCCAAAGTTCTTTAGTATTTATGTTTTAATCTTAAAAAAAGAGTGCTCGATACAGAAGTAGAGGTTAAATTATAATTATTTAAAAAAAAAAAAATATGATTCGATCGCGACACAGAAATTACTGTTTCGAAACCAAACATCACTTGAGAATGAAACTCTTCTCTAAATGTTAAGTTTGATGTTGAAATTAAAATGGTTATCTATTAGGTTGGTGCAAAAATAATGTCGTTTTCTCACATGTTTTACTATGTGAGAAAACATTATTTTTGCACCAACCTAATAGATAAGCTTGTCAACCATTGCACCACGTCACAAGGAAAAAAAACAGATATGTGTTGAATATAGACAGCGTGCAGAGCGAAATGAGTTAACTGAAGTCAACCTATCTATCATTTTTTTTTTCGATTTTTCTGATTTGTTTTTGTATACAGGAGTTTTTTTCCTGCTCAGTCAAAGATAGATTTCTACAACCGGTGGCTATTCAAGAACTGGATTAGCGCAACGTCTATACGAAACCTATTAACTTTTTCCAGAGAGTGTGACAAGAGCCATGTTTCTCTCTGTGCTGTCAATTTTGTTTTGTTTATTTGATGTCCGCTGGGAAGTGTTCTAACAGAGGACAGAAAATGCAACCCTGAGATCCGAAGGCATATTGGGATGGCCAAAGACGCATTCCAAAAGCTAAGCAGGGTATTAAGAGACATGAAAATCCGTTATAAACAAAGAAAAGGGTACTGAACTGTTACATGATATCTGTCCTCCTCTATGGCGGCGAATGTTAGACAATCTCCCCAAAGAGACTTGAAGTAACAAAAATGTTGTTCTATAGAAAGATGCTGAGGATACCATTGACCGAACATGTAAGCAACAATGAGTTTTTGGATAGAATGGAAACAAAAAAGAAACTTATACTTAACATCAGGAAAAGGCAAATTCTGCGTGTAATGAGCTTGGGCCAATTATCTTCTGAAAACATTAATGTAACTTTCTTTTCACTATTTGCAAGATCAGCTGTTTACTAAGGAATCGGAGAGCCGAGTTCGAATTACAATCGAATCCATTACATTCTCTTACGTGCTAATATGCCTGAGAAAGGTATGAATCCTCTTCTCTCCCTCCAGTTATGGGTAAATAGAAGGACAAACAGGGTTCTATAGGCTTGGGTGGCAACTGCTTTACCGCAGAAAGAAATGGCTACCAACTGCGGGAAAAAAAAACCTGCCTCGTCAGTCATGTATCGAAAGATACATAAGCACCTAAGCGTGTATCACGCATGCCACATAACCGATTGATATAGCAGTCTATTTCACAATAAACGTAATACCGCATACAGTCGTGCATAAGACTACTTCATGTAGAGTGCGACCCCAGAAATTTTTTGTGAAAAACTTGATTTTTCACATAGTTTATGTATAATGCGATCTGAGTAACACTAATAGGCCTACGATAGACAAATATTGCAGTACTGGGCATCATCCTGTATATATTTTAGAGCTAATAAATGATCTTCCTTCTTTTTTGTAAAAAGCAAAGTCAAAATGATGATAAAAATCACTATTTTTGTAGCAACAGGAAGAAACAATCTATATTACAGGAGACAGAGTAAAGGAGCTTACCTGTATCTTTAAGGTTACACAAAAGCTGCCGTAAAAATGTAGGCCTACCGGATAGGTTACTATCACAAGAAAATGAATGAATACTTTAACACATCAGACC
>OZ010572.1:84172973-84210473 GCA_963932145.1 Acanthosepion lycidas | reverse complement strand
AGAAAGAGAGAGTACTGGAAGGGAGAGAAGAAAGAAAGAGTACTGGAAGGGCGAGGAGAAAGAGAGAGCACTGGAAGGGAGAGGAGAAAGAGAGATCACTGGAAGGGAGAGGAGAAAGAGAGAGCACTGGAAGGGACAGTGGAAAGAGAGAGCACTGGAAAGGAGAGGAGAAAGAGAGTGTACTGGAAGGGAAAGAGAGAGCAATGGAAGGGCGAGGAGAAAGAGAGAGCACTGGAAGGGCGAGGAGAAAGAGAGAGCACTGGAAAGGCGAGGGGAAAGAGAGAGCACTGGAAAGGCGAAGGGAAAGAGAGAGCACTGGAAGGGGGAGTAGAAAGAGAGAGCACTGTAAGGGCGAGGAGAAAGAGAGAGCACTGGAAGGGAGAGAAGAAAGAGAGAGCACTGGAAGGGAGAGTGGAAAGAGAGAGCACTGGAAAGGAGAGGAGGAAGAGAGAGTACTGGAAGGGAAAGAGAGAGCAATGGAAGGGAGAGGAGAAAGAGAGAGCACTGGAAGGGCGAGGAGAAAGAGAGAGCACTGGAAGGGAGAGTGGAAAGAGAGAGCACTGGAAAGGAGAGGAGAAAGAGGGCGTACTGGAAGGGAAAGAGAGAGCAATGGAAGGCAGAGAAGAAAGAGAGAGCACTGGAAGGGCGAGGGGAAAGAGAGAGCACTGGAAGGGCGAGAAGAAAGAGAAGAGCACTGGAAGGGACAGCAGAAAGAGAGAGCACTGGAAGGGAAAGAGAGAGCAATGGAAGGCAGAAGTAAAAGAGATAGCTCTGAGAAGAAGAAGAGAAAGAGAGCGCACTAGAAAGGAGAGGAAAGAAAGAGCACTGGAAGGGAGAGGATGAGAAAGAGAGATCTCCGGAAAGGAGACGTGTAAGTGAGTGCTAGAAGGAAACGAAACAAAACAAAACAAAAAAAAATAGTGGTAAATAGTGCTTTGGAAAAAGATAAAAGGAATTATATGGCTGTTCTTTTCAGACTAAGCGGAATAAAAATCAGGAAAATATAGAATGTATTCGAAGAAACAGAAAAAGATGGAATGCAAGCATGAAAAACTTTACCGGAGAGAGATAAAACGAACATCTTATGAAAAATTGCTGGCAAAAGACAAGGAACGCTGAATAAATTACAAAGTAAACGACAGTGAAGTAAACAGTGAGTAGAAAAGAACATAAAAAAAGAAGGGGGAACATATGAGGAGAGAGGAAAAGACAAACAACAACGCATCAAATAAAAAAAAAAGAGATGATGAAAGAAGAGGTTGATAAGGAAAAATGAAGAGGAGCATTAACTATAATTGGCGAGCAACAATGGCTGAGAATATTGGCGCTGTTGGCTCGCCTGCATCTGTTCGGACGCCATTACTGAAGTGACCAATCAACACCTTCCCTTACTGACTGACACTCAGGGCCAAAATACAGCGCATAGCTATCGCTATCCCTCGCGGACCTTAATAATCTCCGGCGTGTAAAAGCTCTCTTATTTACTCAACTAATCATTTGCAATTCGAGACTCAATCTAAATACGTGTAGTTTCTTAATGACAGTTGAAAACAGGCCACAGATGTCCAAGAATGTGCTTAGAAGAGCAACCTTGGGGAAAGTGTACGAAACATAGCAACCTACATGGTGGTTATACACTGTTACGTACTTATTATTGTATGAAAATTTGGAGCTCTAAAATATATGCAATTTTATACGCTAATGCTGCTATATACTCACGAATACGGGCGTGCGTGAGTGTGCGAATGAATGTAGTAAATGCAAAATTCAACTAGTGTTGTTATCTGTCATTTTCATCACAATGTTGGTGCCTGCTCCAGTTTGCTATATATGCATAGGCAACCTCAGCGAGTATGATAACAAAAAGAAAATTAATTCAGCCGTTTCTTGACTCAAATGGGTATTCTACGGTTATCACTATATTATCATCGTATTTCCACGTATCGAAATTCTTTGAACTTTTGCCTAAAAATAAAGAAATTAACTTTATTCCAATATCTTTTAGAAAAGGTTACTTCTAAGTAAAAAGTATATATTTACACATGTACATATGATACGTATATTTCATTATAAAAAAAAAAAAAAATTACATAACTGAAATATTCTTATAATTAAACATCTCTGCTTATTTTCTGTCTGGATTTTTGAGATGGGGAATTATCATTATTTACACTATTTATATTCGGGCTATTGTCCTCATCTTTGTTGTTTTTATCACAACATTTCAGCTGTTATGCTCCCCGGTCTTCATCAGATGCATGTCGATAGCCTAGCTATATTGGTTTAGAAATTTTGGTGACATCGTAATTGCGAATGAAATCCCTGGGCAGGGGAGTGTGTACTTGGACTCAGGAAGTATTAAAAATAAAAACTAGACGAAATATCCCTAGACATGGGGAGCGGAATGAGAATAGTCTACCCGGTAGGTTAAATAAAAGGTTCAGTTCAGAATTCGCTGTAGATTACCCAGCTAGCTATTCAACTGATGGCGGTCGAAGAGAACAACGACCGAAACGTTGTGAAGAATCTGTATACATTAGCCAATATATTGCTTGATGTGTACATAAGATTGAATGCAAGGATAATAAGAATTGCTCTTGAATTCCATCTCGTATTATTGACGTCCGGAATTTTCTGAAATTCAATCAAAGGAAAATGACTCCTTTTTCTTTTAAAGAATCTAAACTCCAGAAATTAAATCTAAAAATACCGACATTAAATAGAAATTTATTTTTTAAATAGATTATTTTTTGCTTTCATCCCAAACCAATCATAGTCAAATATTTCTTACTTTTGAACGCAAACACATTGTATACATATCTGTGTACCAAAGTTTTTGCGCAGTATAATAATTTGAAGTTTAATTTTTATTTTGAAATAATTCCATGGAAGCTATAAGAATTGGAGCGTAGTGTACCAGTTATTAGAGGAAGAGATAGATTGCGATATAAAAACAGTCTAAAACTTGTCTGAAAGAAATCCCTTATGAGGCATGTAAAGTATTCACTTAGGCAGCATATGATAAAATAAACAAATGAAGTAACAAATAAAATAAAAACAATAAGAAGAAAAAGAACGAAAGAAAGAAGGAAAAGAGAAAGAAAAAGAAAGGAAAAGAGAAAAGTACATAATAAAATAAAGAGGAAAGAAATAGGAATAATTCTGTAATATCAACGAATGCTCGTTGTAGTAGAGACTTTGTAATCGTCGATACTATAGTACTCCGTTGAACAATACTAGTGTCAGACGCCTTTGAATAGCACTCGCACTAATAGTATTTGCTCGATAATACTGACTCGAAAAGTAACCACTGAATAGTGATCCGAATAGAGAAATAGTACAGTGAATAGAATAGAGAATAACGGTCAGTATAGTAATAGAGGATAGAGTAGAAATGGTGATCCGAATAGTAATAGAGGATAGAATAGAAATGGCGATCATTTAAACGTCACGCTACTTTTTACTTATGCGTTCCCCCATAGTCACGGGATCCACTTATTTCAATAATGGGATCGCCTGTGTTTGCTCACTGGTGATCTATGTTCAAACTCAAGTGTCGGCAGTGACAGTTTATTCCTATATAACAAATGAAATAGACGATAAACAAGGGAAAAAAAATTAAGAATGGGAAAGAAGAAAGATAAACAAGAAAGTAAAGAAAAAAGAAAAGGAAGAAAGTAGTAAGGAAAGATAAGAAGAAACAAAAGAAGAAAAGGAAAAGAAAGAGTGTAAAAGAGAAAAAGAGTAAGAATAAGAGAACAATAAAAAGAAAGGAAAATCTCAAAAGATACATAGGAATAAAAGGAAACAAATAAAGAAAAAAAGTGTAAGCAAAAAGGATATAAGAGACTAATGGTAAGAGAGTGACAGTAAAAAGAAACAAGAGCAGAAACGGGAAGAAGAAAAGAAACAACGAAGCGAAAATTGAAAAACACTGGGAAGAAAGGGAAAGAAAGAAAGAAAGAAAGAAAGAAAGAAAGAAAGAAAGAAGAGAAAAAAAGATGGAGAAAAAATGTCAGGAGAAAGAGAATCATACGAAGAAAGAAAGAAACATCAAAAAGACAAAAGAAAATAAAAGGAAAGGAGAACAGAAGCAAAGGACATAAATATTATATGAAAAAAGAAAAATAATTGGAAAGTAAAAAGAGAGAGAGAGAGAGAGAGAGAGAGAGAGAAAGACACGAAAGAAAAAAAGGGAAAAATGAGAAAGTAAGAAAAGGAAAACAACAAGGAATTGAAGAGTAACAAGTTAACAGAAAGAAAGAAAAATTGTGTCAGAAGACCGGCTAGTATACTTTATAAATCAATATTCGAAATTCTATTTATTTTTTTTTTTAATCAGTTTTGGCTTCGGCCATTGGTACCGGCTACAAATACGAAACTATCTCAGCTACCAAGCAAGCTTATTGTATTGTAACGTTTTTTTTGATTTTTTTTTTAAATTAGTTTTGGCTTCGGCCATTGATACCGGCTACAAATACGAAACTATCTCAGCTACCAAGCAAGTTTATTGTATTGTAACGTTTTTTTTGATTTTTTTTTTAATCAGTTTTGGCTTCGACCATTGGTACCGGCTACAAATACGAAACTATCTCAGCTACCAAGCAAGCTTATTGTATTGTAACGTTTTTTTTGATTTTTTTTTTTAATTAGTTTTGGCTTCGGCCATTGATACCGGCTACAAATACGAAACTATCTCAGCTACCAAGCAAGTTTATTGTATTGTAACGTTTTCTTTTTTGATTTTTTTTTTAATCAGTTTTGGCTTCGACCATTGGTACCGGCTACAAATACGAAACTATCTCAGCTACCAAGCAAGCTTATTGTATTGTAACGTTTTTTTTTTTTTATTTTTTTTTTAATTAGTTTTGGCTTCGACCATTGGTACCGGCTACAAATACGAAACTATCTCAGCTACCAAGCAAGCCTATTGTATTGTAACGTTTTTTTTTTTCTTTTTTTTTTTTTTTTTGGTTTTTGTACTTGTCCCGGGATTTTCATTAAAAAAAGAAGCAGTTACATGGAAAACAAAGACGACGACGACGTCACTTTCCAGTGTTTTTGTCACGGACATCTTTCTTTTTTCTTTTTTTTTTTTTTTTTTCTTCCTCAGCCAGTGACTTCTTTTTAGCGTTTTGGGTGTATTAATCTCCTCCGACTGGCTGAGCATTTGTCGTTGATGGGGTCTCATTATTGTGAGTTTCTGACCTCCATTACCGAGAAGGCCTGAAGGTACGTTAGAAATCATGACCAAACGCCAGACGGACGACAGCGGCTTCGGGACGAAGTCTGGCTCGCCTGGAGGTGGTAGGAGGGGATAAGGACACAAAACAGCATGACAAAATGAAAGGAATACAGAGGCAGAGAGAAATGATGACAATAACGAGCAAGAAAGATGCAAAATGAAGTAAAGGAAGCGAAGACGATCAATAACTTCTGAATAAGGCAAGTGAAGAAAGAGCGCGAAAAATAACAAAAAATGAAAATATTTTTAAAGAATGAAACAAAAAAAAAGAAGGGAAAAGGAAACATAGAAAAGAAAGGAGAAAAATAGCAAATAAATAAATAAATGAAATAAAAATGCAAAACAAAAGAATGAATAAAAGGAAGATGGTGCTGGTACTGGGAAAATTAAGTGTTTCCTTATACGGAAACATTCGGTATTCATTGACAGTGTTACTGTCGGTTGAAATTTATAAATTTTTCCCTTCAAATATTTCTTCAGGAAAACATTTCTCAAGTTAATGATCTGCTATCGCTTTTTCTTGTACTGATGGGAGTTTTCGTCCTAAAATTTTGTTTAAGGTAGTATGGAATATTATTCTTACATCAGTAATTTCCCCTTGAGTTACATGTACTATCCATTTTAGTTTTTGCCGCTGTTGTAAGTCTTCAAGTGATGTGATTTTTGTTATCTGGTAAAGTTCTTTGCTTATGATTCTGTAGCGCCAGTCTACGTAAGGCATCCAGATGAGACTCTAGACCTGACTCAGAACATTAATCAAGTTTTTAAGTTAATATTTTAGTTTGCTAGCATTTTGTGGCGAAGAGGAAATAAAGATAGAAAAGAAGAGAAATAAAAAGGCAAATGATATGAAAATATTGATATTCTTATGCTTGTAATATTTAATAAAGTGATAACAACACAAAGCCATTTGGAAGATATAGGAATTGGAAGAAAGTGTCATGTCACCTTTCCAAAAAGAAATAATATACCAACTCTGAGCTAAATAATAATAATAATAAAAAATACCTAAATATTTTAGTAAAATATTCTATTATAATTTTGACTTACTCTTCCCTTCGTTTGTTCTCACGACAGTTACTCCCTGTCAATAACACATAAATAATGGATTATTCCGTTTTCATCGCATGGAAAGAGGGGAAAAGACATTATTTGGTTTCAGTGAGAAAATGAAGGAAAGAAAGAAAGAAAAAAAAGAAGAAAAGAAGAAACAAGGGAAGATAGAAATGTAGAACGTTTCCTACCCGTACATCATAAATAATGGACTGTTCTGTTTTGATCGCGTGGAAAGAGCGAAAAAGACACTACTTAGTTTCAGCGAAAAAATGAAAGAAAGAAAGAAAGAAAGAAAGTAAGAAAAAAGAAAGAAAGTAGGAAAAAAGGAAGTAAGAAAAAAGAAAGAAAGTAAGAAAAAAAGGAAGTAAGAAAAAAGAAAGAAAAAGAAAAAAGAAGGAAAGAAAAAAGAAAGAAAGAAAGAAAGAAAGAAAGAAAGAAAGAAAGAAAAAGAAAGAAAGAAAGAAAGAAAAAGAAAGAAAAAGAAAGAAAGAAAGTAAGAAAAAGAAAGAAAAAGTAAGAAAAAGAAAGAAAGGAAGAAAGAAAAAAGAAAGAAAGTAGGAAAAAAGAAAGAAAGAATGAAGCGAAAATAGAAATTTTGAATGTCTCCTGCTAATACCTCATAAGTAATGGACTATTCCGTTTTGATCGAGCGGAAAGAACACTGCTTGGTTTCAGTAAAAAAAAAAAAAATGAAATAAATAAAAAAGTAAACATGGAAGGATTTAACGGCTGTTTCAGTGAAATGGTAACATTTGTCAATTTAAAATCTTTTTATTTGTACCCACTTCTTAAAATAACGACTAGCCTTCACATCTATGATTGTTATTGCAATATTTTCTTAAAGTTAAGCTCAAATATTTAACGATACGACAGTAGAATTTCTACGGATGTTGTATTATCGTAGAACTCTCTACGAGCTTATTCAATGATTAACTTAAGAATTAAGAGATATAAGAAATTTAAAACAGGAAAATTGTGAAATTTTCGCTGGTTAAAACTAGTCAGAATAATTTGTCTTCCTGGACTCTACCATCAACACCCAGGAGAGTTCTATGCGTGAGATCAAGAGAAGTGCTCCGACAAAAAAATGAGATCTGGAATAGACGGAATATACACATCCGCCTAAAGCTGAAATGATTACGTGCGACTGCTTTCTCTATCGCCAGCTAGGGATACGTGCCATGATCGCTGGCCAAGAGGCAAAGACCTCGGATTGATGTTTTCGAGATATGGGCATATCGCAGATCCCCTGGGGTTGACAGCGAGACGCGCTAATACGTAGGTGCTAGATACCATAAGAAGGTACGCACAAAGAGGGAGCAGATGGCACGAAGGAAGATTTGTTACTTTGGACAGATTATGCGACGAGGTGGCTTCCATAAGGACATTTTACTTGACCCAGTGGAGGGCAAACGGTGCCAGGTATAACCAGTCATATTTTGGTATGATGATATTAAGAGGTGAACTAGAATTAGGGTGGCTGAGGTTGTAGGGCGGCATCAGATAGAAAAAAGATGAATGGGGATGGTAAAAATATTAAAACGATGGGACCTAGTTGCTAATCTAATAACACGCTTAAATTCATGCGAACAAGGTAACAAGGAGTGGAGATGTTAGAACAATTTCTATGAAAAGTCAGGTCCTCGCGTTTGGAAGTGACTGAAGTCGGTATGCTATGTTAAGATCGATAACATTACAGACCCTTCTTTGAATTTTGTCCAAACTCTCGAGATAACTAGTAGGAAAACCGGACCTGATATGGCAACAATATTCAGTATACGGACTGTGAGTAGATTTATCCCTATACAAAAAAATACAAGAACAATTGTCTGGCACGACACAATGAACTAATTTGAAACAAAAGGAACTATAAATAAAAGACTAATAAAAAATACGATGAAAAATAAAACTGATAAATGGAAGCATGATTTAAAGGAAAAATTATGTAGTTTTTATTTTATTTTTAACCCACTCAATATTCTGGTAGGCTGTTTTTCGTATTGCCAATAGCTTTATTTCGATACGTGTCAAATGCGGTGAACTTGATCCACAGTCTCGCAAGAATTCCGGCATGAAGATGGCGTCTACCGGAAATCTCGTGTGACGCAGTGTGGCCACGGATTCCCACGTTTTTCGCACCACCTGTCATTAAGTCGAACTCTTGTCTCGATAGCCAGTGGCTACGAAACAAGTGATTTCTGAACAAATGAAAGTAGACTTTAGATTGAATCTTGCTGGCAATTGTATGAAAATGAAAATGAAAAAAGAAGAAAAGATGGTATTTGCTTCAATCAAAGAAGGCTGGGATAGAAATGAGGTAGAGCGGAAGTAAATGGAAAAATGAGGAAGAAATGGAAAAATGAGAAAAAACTTTTTCAAATGAAGACGATAAAGAAATAACTTAAGCTTCAGGCACAAAATTCAGATATTTAAAACAAGACAAAACGCAAAAATACTAAGTGAAAATTGTTAAAAACAAAGAGTTCGATCTTTAATTGATGACCCATAAGAGTGACACTGTGTCAGTTTGAGACTAGTAATTATTAAAGATAGAGAAAGATATAACAATGTACGAAATGGAAAATCATTGAGGAATTATGATTTTAGAGATCAAACCAAGCAGCATTTTGAGTGAGTATAATTTCTTTATTTGTACTCTAAAAAAAACAAAGAAAAAACAAAAAAAAAACAATAGGAATAACGAACGAGCGAGCGAGCGAGAGAAAGAAAGAAAGAAGGAAAATAAAGGAATGATTAGGAAAGAAAACAGAAAGGAAGGAAAGAAAGAAAGAAAATAACTGAAGGATTAGAAAAGGAAACGGAGAAAGAGAAAGGAAAATAGAAGGATAAGAAAAAAAAAAAGAAAGCAAATAAATGAATGATGAGAAAAGAAAACAGGATAAAAAAGAAGGATAAGAAAGAAAATAAAGAAAGAACGAATTAGAAAAGAAAAGAAAAGAAAAAAAAAGAAAATAAATGAAAGATTAAAAAAAACCCCAAAAAAACAACCCAAGAAGAAACAGAAAGGAAAAAGGACAAAAAAAGGGCCTACCTGTTTTCGAAATCTACATTCAGAAAGCTGACCTTTAACTGGACTCCAACTCCGGCATTAACAGGAAATATTATACTACATCAGCCACAAATACACCTGGGGCCAATCTTTTGGATTTAATAATAATTAAGTTTCATACCTTATTTGGTTTAATTAACTCTTACTAAACTAGGTTGCTGAAACTATTTAACCCATTAGTGGATGGCGTTCAATTTTTATAAAAAGGGATTAACTAGAATACAAAGACCGCTAGCCCCATGATTACTACAAGACAACAAGGTACATTAAGTAAAAAAAAAAAAAAAAAAAACTAAAATTTATACGGTAATAGATTAATTTTGTTATTATTATTAAATATATGACACAACTCCCCAGGAAATGTCAGTCTCTCTGTCTCGGAGTGAGCTAGTAAATTAGTCATTTATTCGAAATCCAGAAGATGAGACAACTCTTTCGGAGCACATATATATATATATATATATATATATATATATAGATGTGAAAGAAAAAAACAAAACCGATGTTGGAACCAACGGACAGCTTACCAAAACACCTAAGTACCCTTAAACAAGAGAATGATGTATATACCCCTAGTGTCCAACACACACACACACACACACACACACACATATATATATATATATATATATATATTTGTGTGTGTATCTATATTGGACACTGGGCGTATATGTATAATTATTATTATTATTATTATTGTTGTTGTTGTTGTTGTTGTTGTTTATTACTTACTGTGTAAGTTACGTCTACGGGTCTGCGAATACGAAAGTCTTAATAAAGAAAATGTAGACTCGGTATTGGGTCGAACGAGTGTCCACCTTTATGGGAAGCCTACGTATGCTCCAATGTGATTTAGAACGCTCATTCACAGAGATCTTTACACCCCAACTAGTTTCATTTAACTTTAATATCGTTGTCCGATATATATATATATATATATATATATATATATAGATAGATAGATAGATAGATAGATAGATGCTGGACTGAAATGTATATATCCCGTTCATTTTTCATCCTTTCTTCAGTCGCTCATAAACCTAGTCTTTTGTCTAATTTTCAGTCTCTATAACTACTGCGTACTAGTGGCATTCCCGCCTTGCTTGGGGTGAAATGATTAATATATATATATATATATATATATATATATATATATATATATATATATATATGATCGTGCAAGGGATATATCACTTGAACAATCATAGCTCAATCTCAAGACATTTAAACGAACACTGATGTCCACATTCACAGATTAGATAGATATTTGTCGAAAACACATCAGTGCTTCATGAAGATAATAAGTAAAAACTTAAAATTGTGGAAGAGACTTGCAGCCAAAAATAAAGTCAACTACGAGTGTAGAAAGAAAATTCTTAAATCTTTGTAGCAGGAAAGTGTTATATAAAAAATACTAAATTAAAATTACAATTAAAAAATCATTTAAAAAACTCTTTGAAAAATCCTATGAGTTACCTTCCTTGCATAGAGGTAAAAATGTATTGAATTTACCGTGTTAACGTATAACACATCCATAGATATGCAACCTCTGAAGATGGTCTCAGATAAGATTGAAAGTACTTGGGAAAATAAAAATTATTTAAAAGAAAATTGTGGAATTTTTCATAATCAGTTTTCTACAGCCACCAAGAAATTATTTCGTAGATTGAATGGATTAAAACTAAAATAGGCATAATAAATGTAAATTATTTAATCAAACATGCTTGAATGTCTGACGATCGCAAAAGCGTGAAACTCAGGGTCAAATACTCACATCAATCCAACCAAATATGTTAGCTCTATCTCTGATATTGAGCGCTTTCTAATAAGTACCGCACATATAATATATATATATATATATATATATATATATATATATATATATATATATATATATATATTTATTTATATTTATATACACACACTTTTCACATATATATATATGTGTGTGTCTGTGCGTACGTGTGTGTGTGTGTGTGTTTTCGACCTTTTTTTTTAATTTAATTTTTTTTTAGCATTCACAGTTAAATTTCTATTTTTGTCACGAACTCAGTCTTCGCTGGGGTTGATGCGACAGACTACCGGTGTTTTCATCTACCGAAATAGGCTATTCCCCATATGAGGTGATTTGGGATTTTATTGTTTATTACTTATTTGCTCTGTAATAATAAATACATTGAGCTCTTTTTGTGGATCAGTTTTAATATTTTATGTTACTAGGATCCACTTGGATTATATACCAACGGATTTGTTACATTTACTATATATATATATTATTATATATATATTTCTTGTATAAATAAATGAAGTCTACTCCAAAATCAGTGAATTCCAGTAGATTTTAGAAAGTGCTCAATACCTCGTCCGTAGAGCAATATTCTTTATCGTAAAAAGATATAACGACCAATTTATATTTGATAAAGAATTGAGATCAATTGTACTTACATCATCTTGGTAGTAGTAACCCTTGTTTCGCATGTGATTCAAATAGGTCTGGGTAATAGGCACGCTGAAATCTATGATTGGTGGATCATCGGTCATGTGGATGTTGTTTACGGCGGTAGTGTTGTTGCTGGCACCGACGCCGACGACGCCACCGCCGACGCCCCCACCGACGCCGGCGCTGTTGTGGGTGTTGGTGTTACTGCTGTTGGTGTTGCTGCTGCCGCCAGTGTTCGGATTATTGTTGTTGCTGCTGCTGTTGTTGTTGTTGTTCTCGCCGGACAGGTGCATTCGTTTTTGGCAATCGGAACAGGACATGAGAAACCTGGTGACTGCTTCTCGCGGTAGAAACGCGTAGGTCTCCGCTATCTGTAAAGAAAACAAAAGCAATATATATATATATAAATATTTTGTGTATTTAAACAGCACATCTTCTTTAAGGCAAATATTATTAAAGACAACCAATACACGTCATATCTTGCGACATTATAACATTCACCATTTGTCTCTACCTTCTCTGATGAAGACTAAAGAAAGTCGAAAGCTTGGACCATATTTCTTTCAATTAGTTTAGTGCTTTTTTAGATATTAAACATTTTGTGGGATGGACAATTTTGCTGTCACACGGGGTTTATATATATATATATATATATATATATATATATATAATTATTTATTTAAAAATATAATTCCAACACGATACATAAGAGTTCTCATGTTTCAAAACAAGAGCCGAAAACTTCAATATAATTATTTGAATTAAATTGAATTAAAGTAAGCTTTGTTCCATCCTCTAGCGAAATTTTTTTTGGGAATAACTTATTTCTGAAATTTACGTGTTTTAATAGCATATTCATTATTGAAATCAAAATTTCCATGGTAACGGCCAGCGCGATTGCTCATATAGAAAGGGGCGCAGGGTTTTAATAATTTGTATCAGTATAGAGTAACATTCATAGATGTCAAGTCAGGGTAAGTTGGGGGTGTCTAAATTTAAAACGGAAGATGATTTCGTCTAGTCTGGTTTACGTGTCTATGGAGATTTATTTATTTTTTTATTTTATTTTATACTAAAAAACTTTGGATTATTTACCTAACCAGTTCTTTTCTATTTTCTATATATTTTCACACACACACACACATATATATATGTGCGTATTTTTTACAGATTAATTCTGAGAAATAATATATATACACACACACATAGATGATGGGTTTCAACGTATGAGGATCCGATTACCTCATTAACATTTGTTTTTTGTCGTATGTGACACTTCCGTCCCACTAGTGACTTGCATACAAGTCCACATATTGTACCTCAGCGAGGATCTTGGATATAGCAAAAGGGATATTTGCTGACGCCTTTTGCCGTTGTCTTTGTCTGGTTTCAACATTTCTCTTACCACTCTGGCAAAATTATCTCCAGGTATTTATATCCAGGGCAACTCGCTCGAGGTTAGTATGAAGCACATTGACTATATTTAGTCACACCACACCCCACGTGGGCATCATGTGGCACAGGGCCGGTTTAACGTGGGATTTCCGAGCCCGTGGGCTCGTCCAAAAATATGCCCATTGAACAGGTTCAGGGTCGGTTTACCTACCCGAAAGAGAATCCGCCCTTCGGCGTAGCCTCCTCCGGGTTCCTCCCCGCCCGGAGGCAGAGAGTTCAACCGATCAGCCGGTCGACCAAGATCGACTTGAACGACTGACTTAAGTGATTTTCCAAGCGTAGCTTAGATGTGGCACAAGGCCGAAAGTATGGGGCACCCAGTGAGAATCGAACTTACTACTCAGCCGTAATTGTTCTAGCGAGATAAGCATGCTAACCATTACACCGCTAAAGTGTAACCTTGACAGCTGCCAGGTTACACTTTAGCTTGTCTTTATACCTGAGCCGCAGTCGTCTAGCACTCCTTTTCCCACTGTCAAGCGGGCTATACACACGAAACACACACACACACACACACACACACACACATATATATATATATATATATATATATATATATATATTGGTACCCGGATCACTGTGTATTATTAGTTTTCCTCATTTTACAAAGGAGATGGTGCCTGATTCCAACCGAAAGACAGAATCATCCTCATTGCATAATGAGAAGTAGGGTTAGTATAATATCGATGCCCGCTTGACAGTGGTTGCAGGCATTGGGCAAGTTTTGTTCAGGGTCGATATGGGCGTGTATATGCACACCGCATTAAAAAAAAAAAAAGACTTCGTGACACATACTACTTTCGTGGCGAGTTCAGGTGAATAATCTCTCTCTCCCATGTATATACATACACACATATAACACGTACACACACAGGGTGTTCCTCCCTACCAAATTGACATGATTTAAAATTGGAGTATCTCAGAAACTACATGTCCAACCGAAACGAAATTAAATAGGCTTCCTTTTTAACAATAAAACAATTATTTATCAGGAATTCGAACAAGATATTTAAATTCTTACCAGTTTCATAAAGCTTCACAAATATTCGTTATGCGCACCAGTTCTGACACAACACACGTCATGTCGATAGTCCAGCTCCTGCCAAACACGCCGTAGCATCTCTTGTGTTACATTCTCCAGAGCCTCAGTGATTCTCTACTTAAGTTCCTCTAGGCTTGTAGTAAGAGATATAGGTATGTCCTTTTACATAGCCCCATAAAAAAATGACAAGCTGTCAAGTCAGGTGAACGTTGTAGCCATTTAAACAGTACATTGTCATTATCACTGTCGATCCATATTCTTAGGAGATTCTCATTGAAACAAGTTCGTACATTCAATTCAATTTATAAATATTTTGTTAAAATTTGAGATCATTTGAGCCTGAACTGGCTGTTATTAGACTTCATATAGACTATATATATATATATATATATATATATATATATATATATATATATATAAGTGTGTGTGTTTGTTTATATATATTTCTAGCAAAAACGAACGAAATTAAAAAATTAACTAAGTTCAGTAGGTATAAACAGAATGTAAAAATAAAGATTTTATTTTTAATTTCACTTGTGATATTTAAAATGTTTAAATTATTTTGCTTCCTCTATGTTGGATGCTTTGCTATTAAAAAAATAAAAAAAAAAATAAAGAAGATAGCGATTTTGTCGTCTCTATCTTCTTTACTTTAGAGCTCCCCCCACCCACTTTTTTGACTTCTGACTCTGCGTAAACGTGTACTTGCTGCCAATTTTACTCTTTAAAAAAATCCCAGGATTCCTTCTGAACATTTCCCACTTTTTGTTAAGAGTTTAGAAAAAATATTGAAAAGAACACCATTAATCACTTTCTGGTCTTTTCTTTCCTTCCTTTTTATTTAATTTTTTAAAATCATTTATGCTAACATTTCTAGGCGAAGTTCTTTACATTCTAGTGTAAGATTATTAAATATTTTTGTTTTTTGCACCACTTTTTTCATTAATACTTTGCAAGTAAAGATGTATAAATATTTTTAGGTCTGAGTACATTCACACACACACAAAAACACAAACAAACAAACAAACAAAAGGTAAGATTTTTAAAAATTCGTTAAAATTGGGGTATAAAAGTCTACTCTTATTTGTTCGATTCCTCCCTCCCGAAAAGAAAAAAAAAGTGAACAAATAAAAAAAAGAATAAATAAAAAAATAAAAAAAAAGCCCCCAAACAATTTTTATAAAATTCACTTCCTCATTCTGTCTTGTGTCGGACGCGTACTTTTTCTAATTTTTAAATTAATTTTTTTGTCTTTTAAATTTCACTGTATTTTCAAGCACACGCCTTTCTTTTATTTGAACTTAATTCTAATTTATTTCCTTTTTTTTATTCCTGTAGACGACTGATTTTTTTAAACATGAATGTTTTCTTTCTTTCTCTATTAGTTACTCCTTTTTAGTTTGCAATAATGCCGCGTAGGAGGGTCTTTTTTTTTAGCGTGTATAGCGAGCCCTATATTTTCTTTTATACTCTCTTTTCATTTTGTTCTTTTCCTTTTAATTTTTTGTTTTGTTTTTATTCGTAATTCAAATTGCCTTTTTCTATAAATGTTCCTGTATTACTTGTTTTGAGTTTCTTCTCACGCACATGTCGCCTTTCTTTGCTTTGGCAAAAACTGCTGGCGAAGCGCTGGGGATTGAGGAACTTCCCGGTGTTCACATCGGTACTCAAGTTCTTTCCATGAATGAAATTCGTTACAAATACCCGTCACTGATATAGTCTCATAAGCTTACTAACAGTCATATGCAAGAACTACCGGCCAAAGAGCGAGGCTCAGATCATTCAGAGACAAGCAATCTATGACTCGTGGTTTTGGTGTTCTTCCACTGTACCATTATATCCGACTGGATTTATATTTTCGCAGTAAGAATCTCCTTCGAGCCATGGTAATGGTAATGATAATATTAGCAGTTTCCTTATAAGGAAACATGTGGCATTTATTGACCGAGCAGCAAGTGCTACTCAGGTTCCGCTTTTCTTCACTCCTTGGACATCAAGCTATGATAAAATTTCTGTCTTCCTCATCAGTTGTCTTAATATTAGCTTTTTCCTTATAAGGATACATTCGGCATCTATGACCGAGCAGCCAGTTTTACTTTCGTTTAAATTTTATAGAAATATTCTATTGCTACACTTTTTCAGGAAATATTTTTATTTTTCAGAAATAAGTTTCTCAACTGTACCTCTTATCACTCTTTCTAGTAATTCTTATAATAAAGTATAATATTTAGCCACCCACAATTTATCCATAAGGAAAATTCTGGTTTAGCATTATATATAGGTCTTGTTAACGAAAACATCTCACTGTGATAGAGAACCTTTACATAAAACAACTTGTACCTAGTATAAATCTCACCTTGTTTAGCAGCGTAAATAGTGTGTTGTAAGTTTTTGTTTAAATAGAAAGACGCCAATTGGAATTCCAGACTCTGAATAAACGCTATTACTATCTAGATACCACGAAACTGCGTCTTAAACCGACAATCATGAAAAGAAATTAACAGTACTTAACAAAAACCCCTTGAAAATGGCTAAAGAATTGATCGAAAGCGCTTGGGACAATAGACACTACGGACAATTTGAGTGTGTGACTGTATACGGGACAATGGCAAGTGGGTAAAAACATTATTTTGTGAATTTGGTGACATAGTGGTTGTGCCGTAGGTACTTGCACTGAGTAGAAACGAGCGAACAATAACTGGACATACTAAATAAAAATAAGAACTAGACGTAGACATGAACAATGGAACGAGAATAATCTTCCCCAAATATTAAATAAAGTGTTCAGTTCGGAATTCCCAATAGGTTACCCAGATCGATGCGCACCTGAGGTAGGTCGGGGATCACAACGGCCGAAATATTGGGATAAAAAACAAAAAACAAAAATGCGGACAATAGTCTGAATATAAACAGCTTAAATAATGATTACTCCACCTTACAAAAAATATACATTAGATTGGTGCAAAAATAATGTCGTTTTTTCACATATGTTACTATGTGAGAAAACGACATTATTTTTGCACCAACCTAATATATATATATATATATATATATTCTGTCACCTGTATAAATATGCACTGCTTATAATTGTGATACTTGGAAGGAGACAAAGCATCGTATAAAATCTAGGGATTAAATAAAGAAGATAAAATGTAAACGAAAGCAGGCAAGAGGTGCATCTTCACTGCCTTTTGTTTTTGTTTTAACTTTTACTTGTCTGTTTATTGTTTATTTGCCTAATTCCATATATGTCAGAAAATATCATTATCTGGGACAACAAGACGAACGGCAAGAAAATGAGTATATATATATATATATATATATATATATATATATATATATATATATATATATAAATATATATGTGTGTATAAAATCACGTATTCCTCCTAAATAATAATAATAATAAAACGAAAGTCTCCCCTCCTTAAAATCAGAACAACCAGTACATAGACATTTTGTTGTTCGACAATATTCTTCTTAGTTTTCTCTTCATTTTTTTTCTTTTTTTTTTTTTCATTATTAAGGATGGTGTTCTCGTTTTGGTTCTCGTTTAAATTCTCGGTTGTTTTTCGCTCTCGTATTTTTTCTGAAATTTTTAGTTCCTACTATAATTTCGACTACGCTTGCATTTTTTTTAATTTCTTGCATGGGATTTTTTTATCATCTCTAAGATAGACGATGTAATAGGATTTTGTTTTTTTTTAATTTTTTTTTTTACTCTTCCCGTTTCACGTTTTTCATATTCACTCTTTTCCTTTTGGACACATCTTTATCCCTTCTATCATAATCAAAAAAAACTTTTCTTTTTTTTTTTTACCTCAATCTCCAATTTTTCTGCAAATATGCAGACTGTGTTATCATTATTCCTTATTTACAAACATTTTAATGCTTTCTCAGGCCACTTAGGTTCCTGGTTTTTCTCTTATCTTTCTGAAAATTTCACTCGATCAGTCTCTTTAAATCTTCGATTACAAATTCTATTGCTCTTATCCTGTCTTCCTTTCAAGCAGAATTTATTTCTTCATTTCTCTCAAACTATTGCTTTTGTCCATTTTCTTTTAAAAACATTCCTTCCTTTCTTTCTTTGTAGCAAGATGTCGTTCTTTACTTATTACAAGCCAGTTTTCTTCTCCTTAACACACGATTCATTGCTAATTTAAGTTAGATATCTTTTCTTCTTCCAAATAAGATTCATTCATTTTTTAAAAAGAAATTTCCTTTTATTTCAGAAAATATTCTTCTCTTTATTCACAGTTTTCTTTCCTTCGCTTCTTTTCCAAATCGAGTTTCTCTTCTTCTTTGTCCCGATAACATTTCTTTATTGTTTTTAATAAAAAAATCAAAAAAAAAATCTATTCTTTCTTTCACGAAAAATTTCTTTCTTTTTTCTTTCTTTCCGTCTATCAATCAAGATTTCAGATTTTTCCTTCATTCGTGAAAATTTATTCTATTTTTAATTCTTCTTTTGAAATGGAATTGTAGCTTCTTTCTTACGTTTGTTTTCCTTCTTTCAGAAAATCTTATATACTGTCTCCATCTCCTTTATCATCCTTCTGTTTTTTGCTCTTTTCTTTTCATATAATAATCACACTTTTCTCGTCTTACTACTCTCTTTATTTTTCTAGCCGCAATCCCACCATTTCTAACAAAATTTGAGCAGAACTCATTATGCTTCATTCACATACTCAAGCACCCACAGATTTTTTTTTTATGTTAAATCCTCAAAACCCAATGCAAAATTTTGGAACATTTGCATTACCTCTTCCCATTTCTACCAAATTAACAAGAAAAGCGAGTGAACGTAGAGCCTTATACGCGTGTATACATGCGCACACATCGACGGTTTTTTTTCCATAATTTCCCTCCACTCATGGCATTAATCTTGAAGGGTAAGATCTACCCCCCTGCTTCTGTTTTTACCCCTCTTCGCCGTAAGAGCGTATTACTGTTTCCCGACATCATTTATTTTCTTCTTTTTTATTTATTTGTCTTTAATTTCGGAAGAAAAGACATTGCTGGAGGATAGTGACATTGGTATCTGTTCTCCACTGTCTTCCACTTTGAATAATCGACCGAATGGGACTCGATGCTGGTTGATAGGAAAAAATATACAAGGCTAGTTGAAAAAAATGAATTAAAAAAGCGGGAGAAAAAAATAAAGGCTACTATTCGTAAAACCATAGTAGAGAGAGAGAGAGAGAGAGTACAGAACGTTGTTGGGGTGATGAAGAATAAGGCGTGTCTCTGACAGACACAGGGGCTTACAAGCCAGAAAAATACGCCGTGAAGAGGAAAGAGTGGAGGAGATAATGATTGAAATGTCATTGGCGACGGGTTAAGAGACAAGAATTGACGGAAGTGGAGAGAAAAACTTTCAGGGGATATGAGAGACTAGCATTCATTGGTGCTGAGGCAAAAGATTGGTTCTAATACAAGGCGAGAGGGGAGATAAAATAGCAGAAGGGGTAGAAAGAAAGGGAAGCCTGAGTTTCTTAGTTGATAGGAAGGAGAGATGACACAGTCACAGGGGTATGAGACAAGAATAGAAGAAAAACGAGAAGTAGGCTTCGTAAAAGACGCAAGAGGAAAGTGTCGTGTGTACAGGGGGTACGATACATGGATAAATGGAAGCGGAGAAGGGCATGGGTTAGTGGGGAGGGATTGCTCGTTGCAGTAAAAAGAGATGATGATAGAAATAGATGAGACCCTACAGACTGAATTGCTTGCACAAAATTGAATCCTTTTTCCATTTAAAATAGCAATAGCTGAAAAATTCTCTTCAAAGAAAAGTGAACTTTGCTAAAGAGTTTTATACTGAAACTGTTAAGAATTCAGAAATCAACGAATGGAACGGTCTGTTTGTGGATGCGGAGTGTGTCGCGCCAGCTGCTTCTTAACACTGAACGTCTATATATTAAAAAAAAAATAAAATAAAGAAAAATGTTTTAAAAATCAATAATCATTTTTTCCCATTTTAGTAAGGTTATAATATAAATTGTTGGGAATAACTTTTCATTTCTGTGTGGCTGGAACGATTTAAGAAACGATTGGTGACCATCTTCTTGTCATGATGTATAACCGTTGTGAGGTCAATTAACATTGGCGCGAAGAGAGATAAAAGAACGTATAATGAAATCGTAATTAAGTCTCTCTCTTTCTCTCTCTCTCTCTCTCTCTCTCTCTCTCTATATATATATATATATATATATATATATATATATATATATATATGTCCTTTAGGAGATTGTATCTCAGAGAAAAATGTCAATACGTACGTCGGCTTTACTACGACGATGCTAAGAAAAAAGCTTACACTTCATCTGACTGAGCATAGTTCAATAACTAAGTATTTAAAGGAACATTCATGCCCACTCACAGATTAGATGTATATTAGTTGAAAATACATCTATATTACATAAAAAGAATAATAAGCAAAAACTAAAAATCCTTGAAACCCTTTACATAAGAGAAACATAGACCCAAATAAATAAAGTCAACAATGGGTATAGCAACAAAGTCTTCAAATGCGTGTATATATATATATATATATATATATATATATATATATATATATATATATATATATATATCTGTGTGTGTGTGTGTGTGAGCAAAAGTGAAAAAGTTACTTCCCTTATACTGGAAAAAAAACTCAAAAAACACGTGAACTTTGAAATCTTGAACACTGTATAAGCAGTAAAAACGAACAGTTCATACTCACAGACAACTTAAACACCTGAAAATGGTCTCAGATGAGTACTTGGGGAAAATAAAAACTATTTGAAAGAAAATTTGGGTATTTTTCTTAATCAATTTTCTAAGGCTACCAAGAAATTAATCCGTGAATTTGAAAGGATCACAACGAAAACTAATCGGCATGATATGTCTAAGTTATTTAACCAAACCTGTTTGAATGAAAATATAGCCGCCTATTTTAAAATTCTACAGCCCCCTTCTCAGCTAGGAGACGTCGCATGCCTGTCACAAATAGCTATTACCTTAGAAAATATTCAGATGAGCGTCATTTCCTTAGCTCCACCAGTTCAGACCTTTACAGATAGAGCAAGCTATATTACGTACACAGGGTCGAAACATTGTCATTCGCTTCTTGTCCCCTTTTGTTAATAAAGAAGTTCCACAGAACTTCCCGAGAACCGCTACTCTATAAAACAGACTCCCTGACAGGATTCTCTTCTGATCACGACAATCTTAACCACTTCAAATCTGGGGTCAATCGTTATCTATCCTACATATCCACATAATCTTCACCTTGTCCTTTTACTTCCATGCAATAATCTAAGTAACGCTCTTACTTTGAGTGGATCTTAGACCTTGTAGTGGGTCATCATTTAGTAAAAAAAAAAAATCCGTTTTTTTGAAGCACATACTGTAACATGCAACCTTTGAAGACCTAATTTTGAAGCTAATTTGACTACAGTGAATGGATATACAGTTTGGACAACGGTGTAGCCAGGGCCAGCAGTACATACGCTAATTTTATATCTCGTGTATGATGCACAGAAATAAATTTACCGCAGAAAGAAATGGAAACATACTGCGAGAAAAAATCTGCCTCGTGAGTCATGTATCGAAAGATACATGATCGCCTAAGCGTATATCACGCATGGTCCCAAACTGACTGACTGGATGATGCGACCCCCTTAGAATTATCTTCAAAATTAGGTCGTATGATACGTGAGTATATACGGTTTGTATTGCAACAGCAATTAACGTACATTTAACCTCAGAAGAAACTATGTACGATTAGCATGGTGAATGTCGGCGCAGAAAAGAAATTGGCAGGCAGTGTTCAGTTTGTGATCGATTCTGTTACGTTCATTTATGCATAGATGTCATGAGGGAACACGTATGAATTTCTCTCTCTTCTCTTCCTAGATATGAAATTAAATAACAGTGTAGACAAGGCTGTTTAGTTGTGGTGGCTGCCCTTCGAGGATTAGGACTATTCTGAATATGAAATTATGCAGAAGGCACCGGGAAAAACGACACAAATATATTTTCCAAGAATTTACGGGTAATAAAGAAAAAGAAGCTAGGGAGCGTCATGATCGTCTCCATTCTGAAAGAATATAATATTAAAATGTTAAATCTGCTCGGTTATTTGAATTTTGATTTTTTTTCATATTAACTACTGTAATTTCAGACCCCCATTTATTTTATTTTCCACCCTATTTATTCCAAAATCCATTCCCTCCCTTTTTTTCCCAGAAAATAAATGAATTTTTAATGAGTTTTCCAGTCTGCTCATTTATACCAACCTAATTTTGGACTAAACATTATTGGGAATTGCAAAAATGATTTGTTTTTTTTTACAGCTTATTAATTTTGAAGGTTATTTAAAGCCAGAAAATATTTCTAGATCATAATAATTTGGGGGAGATAATAATTATTTGCTGATATAAGTTCTACTATTTCGCCCATAGCTGACGGTGGGAGAGAATAAATGGATTCATAACTTTCGCCAACGATATTTGGGCGGAAGTGACTATAACGAACCAACTGGAATTGGAACTCGTATCTCCCATTTTCAATCCGTTATTCATTACACTATCCGCTAACAGAACGTGCTATTCTCAAGCGGTCACCCATCTAGATATTGGCCAGGGTCGAAGTGAATTGTGAGAGAGCATCTATCAATAACCAAATTAAACTGGTTAAAAAAGCCCACAACTAATGTTTATGAACTATTCCACCCAATGTCCGTGGCGATGAAGTTAGTTTATTTCGGTCTGAAAGCAAACAGACCGTAAAATGCATAATTTATTGAATTTATTTCCTGCTTAATGTTGCGTCTTCGATCTTCAAACGATTTCTAACCACGTTGACCAGAATGGTAGAGGATGGAATCGATTACTTGATTGATATTCAGAATTCTGCAAGATTTAAGCTACCAAACCAAACAAACAAACAAAAAACAAACAAAAAAAAAATTAAATAAAGTAAATCCACCGCAGACTAAAAAGAGATCTATTACAAAGATGCCGACAAGAATGGCCAAGCGTGGGGCCATTTCAAAGCAGGCTGTCACTAAAAATAAATTCTCTTTAAATCAAAAGGTTGAACTCAACTTTTTAAAAAATCATTTCATCCCAAGGAAAGCATTAAAGCCACTAAGACACAAAGGGTTACTGAGTGTTATAGAATATGTGAGAAACTACTAATAAATAATGTCGGTTTTTGACGTATTTTTAACGTTACAAATCGACATTATTTTTGCACAAACCTAATATTAAGGAGATAGGGCAATAAGTTTAAGAAGACCAAAGATAACAACTGGCAGTGCGTTTAAATTGTTGAAGATCAATTGACTGTGAAGTAAGAATGCCGGCAGAGAGTTCCATAAGCGAGCAGTGCGATAAAAGAAACATACGTTTACAACTAACAATTTCATCTGTAAAATGATGAAACCTTGCCAACAATCTAACCTGCGCTTAAATTCATTGTGACTTGAGTGCCTATACGGACTTCAACTTTGAACTCTAGTGAAAATCGTACATACGATTCATCGCCAAAAATACTTGAAACATGGTCAGTTCCCTGTACCGCTCCAGTAAGTACCTGACTACTCCTATCCTCTACCTTTACAAGAGCTAAATCAGACCGAAATTGGAGTACTGCTGCCATATATGAGCAGGAGCTTCCTTTAAGTTCCAGTCTTAATAGAGTCCAAAAGCGTCTCCGCGTCCTTGTGGGTAAACTCCCTTGAGGGTGCTTTCTCGATCACTCCAATTTTAACCTGTTCAAGTCAAAAAAAAAAAAAAGAAAAAAAGAATACTATTTACAATTATTGTGCTGATTAAATAAGGCGTCGAAAGAAAACTGGCGTAGGAAGCTGTGGAGAGAAGTTTCCACCGAATCTGATACTGTACTATCCACGAGACAATAGCTTAGACAATTAAAGCTTCTGTTGTTGCCGTAGTCATTATGAGTTCAATCCATGGACTGAGTAATACAGACTTAGCTGAATTAGGGCTAGCAATAATTGGACTGTACTCGAAAAAGAACAAGACGAGATATCCCGAGATATCCCGAGATATGGACAACGGAACGAGAACAATTTACACCTGTAGTTTAAATAAATATTTTTTTTATATCTTCTATCGGTAGTGGGTTTTTTTTTTAGGATTGGGGATATGTTATACGACCATGGATATAAATTTACCGTATGATTCTGAAGTTAGTTTACTTTTCTATATATTTTCACCTTAATCAAAATTGCAATCTTTAAGTTAAAATTATGAATCTACGATGAACAGTAAATGGACTGAATATATTGTTTTGGATAAGATCCCTTTTTTTTATTGTTTAGGATGGTGTCATTGGCCCGAAAACAGTAATCGGTGTGCCGAGTTCAAATTTAGTCCTAGTCAGTTGCGTTTACCTTCGCACGATTGCCTTAGACATAAATTCACTTCTTTTTCGTATAGATGTGGTCTAATTAGTAGAATGGGTTCTAACATTGGTTGGCAGCCAGTCTAGGAGAAAGTTAACACTGAATTCAAAAGCCGTGGAGAAGGAAACGGGAAAATACCATAGTATCTGTCCCAAGAAGTTATGGCAATTCATAGAAAATACAAACGGAATTAATAAAGAGCTGTGGTCTCCTAGCCCCACAGTAGATATGGCGTTAAAAATATTTTATCTAAATTCTTAGACATTATTTTACTGTTGATTTCTTTAAAAATATATGTGTGCGTGATTGTGATACATTTTCATGAAGATATAAACTAATCTTTTTAGTGAGAGAACCATATTTTATTGTGATAGATTTCGTATTCATTGGCGTCATGCTTGTATCGAGCATGGTAATGGCTTTCCCGCTGAAAGACTTAAGGGAAACCACCGAAAAAAGGTGTCAAGAGAGGAAGGAAAGAGTGTGTGTGCCTTTCGAACGGTTTTGTGTGAAGAGGAGAAGGAGACGTACTGGCACAGGAAGAAAATAAGTCCCATGACTCATGCTGTTCCTTTCCAATCAAATTTATGAAGGCTGCACCCATCGCTTCTCATTCCATCTGTCTTCAATGATCTCTCGCGTCTCGATGCGCACGAGCCCCCCCCCCAAAAAAAAATGATGTTTTGCTCCCACTTTACTGGTAACGCAAAACAATCTTTGGCACGTATTCATATCCTAAAATACAGGAAAGATTAAACGTATACGTTTCATGGACACACACACACACACACACACACACACACACACACATATATATATATATATATATATATATATATATATATATATATATATATATACACACACAAACACACTATTTACATTCGGCCTATTGTTACATCTTTATTGTCATACTCACAACATTTCGGTCGTTGTACACTCCGGACTTCTTCAAGTGATAATTTCCAAACGAAACCAATATATATATATATATATATATATATATATATATATATATATATATATAAGAGAGAGAGAGAGAGAGAGAGAGAGAGAGAGAGAGAGAGAAATAGACATACATATATACATGTGTGTATATATACATATATAGAGACATACTTACATAGATACATGTATAAATATATACACATACTCAAACACATACACACACACACACATATATATATATATATAGACAAACATACTATATATATATGTGTGTGTGTGTGTGTGTGTGTGTGTGTGTGTGTAGAGTGCGATGGGTACATTTTCGCCATTTTATATTTTTAATTTCGCGCTTGCGCGTTGTTAGTTTTTGATTTGTCGACGGAACTGTATAGTAGATTTAGTTGGGCGCTGTCTGTGAGAAAAAGAGTACCATCATACAATTCTCTCCATCAGACTCAACACGAAGGCCTTGATCAAGAAGTTGGTTGATGGAAGACCGTATGTCGAACAACAGGTCTCCGCACCATGTCACCCAAGCAGGAGATCCATGTCATGGTTTTAAGACAATTTCTACTACAACATCATCCCTTGGATCTAGCCCCCTAACTCACCAGACTGCAACCACCTTTATTATTATGTGTAAGGAGCAGTTGTGCGAGAGACTAACAAAACTTGTGGTAACACCAAATGTGAACTGAAGGCAAAGACTGTGGCAGCATTCAACAACTTAAACAAGGAGACCGTCCAGAAGATTTGCAGGAAATTCCGAATATATATATATATATATATATATATATATATATGCTCATGCACACACACGCTATAACACTACGTTTGTTTTTACCTTTTTGCTGTACAATGAGTTGAACCATAAGATTTGACCTATTTTGTGTTGTGGTGAGTGAATGTTGCCGTGAATCCACTATCTACTATATATATATATATATATATATATATATATATATATATATATGTGTGTGTGTGTGTGTGTGTATGTCCACGGTGTTCGATTTAAAATTATTTGTATTTTATAAGCAATTTTGATGTAATGCAAAATGTTAATTTTGGCTTGAAGAGTATATACAAATGTATGGTTAGCTTTGTTTTACGCCATATCAACGTTTTCCAGGCTATATATATATATATAGCCTATATATATATATATATATATATATATATATATATATATATATATATATATATATATATATATATATATATATATATATATATATAACTAGTAAAGAGTTAGCAAGTGATATTTCATATGCACATCCTATTAGCTGACACTGAAGTAAAGTTTTGTGTCAGACCAGCGGGCGGCAAATAAGGATAACTCAAACCGGCTGATGTAAAAATCGAAATTTCTGGGTATTATGAATGAGTTGCCGGATTTTGCCTGAAAAAAAAAGTTTAGATTGTGCAAGTGCCCAATCTGAAATTTAGGCGCAGCTGGATCAAATCGTCTTTTGTTTTTTAAATTCTTCCCGGTATCTTTTCATAGTTCTTTGGTGTGATTTGCCCGATTTGTTAAATCTCCCATGGCTTAGGGTATGTTTTCGTAGACAATCTTAATATCTCGATTTGGACCAATAATTTTCTTTTCTATTTTCAAAACCATATAAATTCCAATATAGTTCAGGCAATGCTATATGTCTATACGAGTATACATAAAGTTTTGGGCAATGTTGTCACTGAAAATGATAGGTTAACAAGAAAAACTATTTTACCGCGGTTCTGCTAGACCAAGCGAAGCGTACCTTGACCAGTAAAATATTACTATTTTGGATTTAAGACTCAATACATGGTCCAAAAATGTAGCTTTATACCATACTTTCAATATTAGAATTCGCCTAATGCGAAGCTCGTAAGCTACTCAAGTAGAATGTTAATCATAAAATTCTTATGATTCTTACGGTTTATCAACCTTTTTAAAGTTATTTAAAACCGTAACATATTTTTGGATTGTAAGACTATTTTGGAAGATAATAACGATTTTCTGATACAATTCTAATTATTTAACCCATAGATGGAAGAAGAAGAGTTAAATCAATACCTTTCGCAAGGGAATTTGTACGTAAGTGAATATAATGAATCTGACTGGAATTCGAACTACGCTCTCTGATTTCACATTCAGAGACTTAATATATTACAATACCCGCGCATCCAAGATTAGCGCAAGTGGTATTCCTGAACGGTCACCCATCTAGGTATTGACCTCATTCAACGTTGCTTAATTTCGGTGATCGAACGAGAACAGGTGTCCCAACGTGATATGTTGAGACCACACACCCTCCTGGTGGCAGTTCTTCGAATAAAGTTGAGCGAAGCTTTCGTCTTGCATTTGGAACCCGGGGAAACGAGGGTGATTCAACTCCGTGGAACTAGCATGGTGTGTCCTTGTTCTAAATGTCTGAATTTGTGGAAGTAAAGAATGGAGCGCTCATCTGAATATTTGACAGGGAAAGGTTGTTATAAAGATGCCACAGAGGAGATTTTCTCTCCAGCAAGACCGGTTAAATTATTTTTTAACCCTATCAAGGTTGGATTGTGAATATTGAGCAGTTCCAGCCCAGAGATGGTAGAAATACTGTTTTTTTTTTGTTTGTCTGTGTGTGTGTGTAATCGGACTCTTGAAAAATTTAAAAAAAATATCATGACAGAAGGATTCTGGTGTTTCTCGGGGCGATAGTATGGCTCAGTTTCCAGCATCTTTAGTAATGGATTGTATATACGATTTTCACTTGAGGTCTGGAATGAAATTGACGTTCAAAGCATGTTAAAAAAAATTTAATGAGGAAAAACCTGTCATTTTTAGTACTTAGAAAAACCAAACTAGTCGCACTTCACCCTTACGTTTCAGACCTCGAGTTTTCTCCAGTAACGATGTAGGCTCATTGAGAGCACTACGCTGAAACATGGGACTTCTTTTTGCTTCATCACCCTGGTGCAATTGTTAATTAAAAAAAATAAAAGACTGAAAGTATCTATATAGAGTTCTGTCTTTTCCCTCATGTGACTTTGGGATATATCAAATTAAGCATTGTAATTACTTTGGACGAATTTACGAGATTTAATTGTTAACCACCCAGTGAAATAATACAATTTTATATTGTTAGTTTGACAGTGGTCGTTCCAAATATGTATCTTTGTGCCATTTAGTAAGTACTAATAAAACATGTCAGTAATTTCACGATTTATCTTGTCTGCTTTAACACAATTTGTATTTTAAAAGCGATTTTAATATAATTTTAAATTTAATTCTTTTGACAATAATGTTCGTTCTGCACAAAAGCCACTCGAGATAGAGGCTTACAGAGTAAGAGGCACAGATTATGCGTATATGTGAGAAAGATAACGGTTAACTCTAGACGTGAGCAGGTTAAGATTGGAAGATCAGGAAAACATTTTACTTACTTCTCACCAGTGGAATACAGAGGGAATGAGGGTGGTTCGCTACAATATACGTAAGCATGGTGATCCTAGCCGTGAAAGTTGTTGAATGTTTCTTTTTGCTTTGCATTGTTTACGGCACATCAACATTTTGCCACATTCTAGCGTTTTGACAAATAATAAAAAGGGAAATATAGACATGATTTACACGAGATTCAACGAGGGGGTGATAGGTTTGGTTTGTACACCTGTCAAATACGGTAGACATGAGTTTGATTTGCACGGGAGTCAAAAAACAGTAGACATAGGTTTGGTTTGCACGGAAGTCCAAAAACGGTAGACACATGTTTGGTTTGCACGGGAGGCAAAATTTAGATATAATTTTGGTAAACAAGTGGCACCCTCTTTTAGGGTGGGGTTACTCCTCTGCATGCAGTCAGCGTATTCTTGTCCCAGATAAAGAGGGCAAGACAAATGTATGACAAGAACACTGATTCTACTTACGAAATATTATGCGTAATTCTGAAATTAAGTATTTTCGTTATCGTTATTTGAGATTAGAATCTTTTACAGTTTTTTCCAGTACACTTACTGATTCGTGCGGCATTTACAGTTACCGATATACTAGCATTTTTGTGGCACTTTTGGCTCCACATATATGTCGGATTATCCGTTTTGACGGACCAAATGAAATCATATAATTCACTAACACACCTACTAGCCACTAATCATGCATCTCTCTCAATAACAAATTTTGGCAGCACATCTAACTAGACGAGAAAATAGTGATATTTATATCACTATTTTCGATTTCGAAGTCGATAACATTCCACATTACCGAAAACTAACCTCAACATTTGAAAAACAGTGGTTAATCGATTTAAACAGTGGTTAATCGATTCCTTTGTTTTTTTACGGTTTATCAACCCTGTGTACGTTATTTAAAGCCGAAACATATTTCGGATAGTTGGAGGATGCTTACAGAACCCGGTGTTTCAAGCGGTTCCCTATCTACTGACCGTGCACGACGGTTTTTAACCTCGCTGATCGAACGGGAACTAGTGTTTTCAACCTGATTTGACCGTAGGGATAACATTCAGTGGTCTGATTTACTCAAGAAAAACAACTGTCTTAATACATCATTTTTATATATTTCTCACCGACGTGATGTGGCTTCCTTCTGTCTTTTCTACAAATATTTTCATGTCGACTGTTCTGATGAGCTTTTTTCCTTAGCGTCTCGACTGTATGAATTTAAGCGTGTTACTAGATTGGCAACTAGGTCTCAATTCTTTACTGTTGAACTAGCTAGACGCAACTGCCACTTCTTTTCTATAATGCAACGTCAATCGCCACCTTATGTCTTCCTGAACTCTGTTTATTTATTGTCCTTTCTTCCCTTCTCTTCATTAAAGTTTTCTCATTAGCTTTCATACTCTGTAACCACTTGCGTTCTCGTGGCATTATCGCATTGTTTGGAGTGAAACGTTAAAAAAAAATATTCAGCGGCTCGTAAAAATAATTGATCTGTCAATAAATACTGAATATTCCATCATCAACGGACAGAAAACTCATTATTAAATTCAACGCCGATTGTGGACGCTCAGTGAATTCCTGTGGACATCGACTAAGAATCAACAGCTTGCGCGAAATCATGCCCAGATTAAAAGAGGTAACAGGTAATTTGCAGGAAAATTATTATTCGTTTCTAGCGAATTCGAATACCATTAACTAGTGACTTGTAACCTTCTCTATCTCCCGCGATCGATACCAGCCTGACTTCCTACTGCAGAGCGCTCCTTGTTAGTCAACGCAACGAACGATGTATTATGACGAATTAAAATTTGCTTACCAAAGATGCATTCCAAAAGCTAATCAGAGTATTAAGAAACAGAAAAAAAATCAAAGAAAAGAGTAATGAAGTGTTACTATACAGTAAGTTGTTAGAAAGTGGCCACAAAGAAGATTGTCTCTCCACCAAGACCGTTAAACTATTTTGAACCCTATCAAGGTTGGATAGTGAATATTGAGCATTTCTAGCCCGGAGATGGTAGAAATACTGTCACCTTTCTCACCGACGTGATTTAATTTTATATAAATATTTTTTAATTGAATGGAATTAAGATATACAGCTGTACTACGAGTTTTAACTTGTCTGTCTGTTTGGCAACAAGCACTTTGAAGTTATTTCTATAGGGCAGTGAATACTGGAGAATCTTTTTAAAGATGAAGAGACTTAAAGCACCAGAAATGTGATCCTACTAAAGGATGCTGAAGATACCATGGAACAATTATGTGAGCAACGTCGAATTTTTGGAGAAAATGAAAACAAAAAGGAAACTTACATTTAATATCAGGAAGAGAGAGCTGAAATCTATAGGGCACATAATGAGGAAAGAAGGTTTGGAAAATATGACACTCAGAGGAAAAATTGAAGGCGATAAAGGATAAAGGAAAACAACGCATGGCATACTGAGTGAGTTTGAGTAAATTGGATGGCAGCAAAAGGTTTAGGAGAAATAACAATAAAACAAAATTTATTAAGAGCTGTGAAGGATAGGAAGTTGTAGAGAACCATAATCGCTTACGTCTTGAAGAAGTCATGCTGTGATTAAGATTTAGTACAAGTGATCCCATCTTCTACTAGCAAATGCTGTATTTAGCTATTTAGAATTGGTAGATCTGTGCCGTTGCAGCTGATTTTGCTGCTTATCATAGGCAATTGGTCATTGCATATCGGTAGCGGTCCGTTGATGCTTTCCTGTCTATGTGTCTGAAGAGATGCTGCTTGTTCTAGGTTTTTTTTTTTTTTTTTTTTTTTGTCACTGGAGTTTGCTTCTCTAGATGACTAAGGTTTTGTCTGGCTCCTTCCCAATGACATATGTGGCTAGATTTGACTTGTCAGGAGATAAACGCCCGCTAGCATAACACACTAGGTCATAGAAACACGCAAGCCATGCCATCACGTCATTTTACTTAACTATGGGCTACTAGATGAAATTAAAAAAAGATGACTGATTCGCGCCAGTTTCTCGCACAAGCAGTTGAATGATAACGTGGAATGAAGAATTCAGTTTAAAAAAATCAGAAAACATTACCGATATCGGATTAATGCACTCTTCTTCCACTGAGTCTGGGTAATCCCTACATTGGGCTGAGCTATGAAATCATGAAGTCAGAAACAAGAAAAAAAATCGTAAAAACGTCAGATAATTATGCGATTTTATAGACCTTTTCATGAATTGTTCGATATTAAATAGATTTATTTATTAAAGCCTGCAACCAAATATAGCAAATGAAACAGATTCTCAGTGACTTTACTGAGCGAACCAGGAATGTGAATGTCATGTCAGTCCAATTCAGGAAATAAATATGGGAAGAACGTCTACACAAACGTCATCCAACCAATCTTCAGAAACACCAACATACTGATTGAAATTCAATCAATTAGATTCTGTAAAATTCAAACAAATATCACCTGATGAAGGCCGCAGCGTATAACGGCTGAAATGTTGTGGATGTTAAAATAAAGATGAGGACAACTTGATGGACAATCTCAGTAGTATAAATAATGCATTTTTGCATTTAATTTTATATAAATATTTTTTTTAATTGAATGGAATTAAGATATACATCTTTACTACGAGTGTTAACTTGTCTGTCTGTTTGGCAACAAGCTCTTTGAAGTTATTTCTACAAGTCCTGTAATTATGCTGATTACATTTTACAATAAATATAGTATTTTAAATAGGCAAGCAATTTAAAGTTGAAAATTCATCATTTTGCGGTCACCGAAGTGATGGGTACCAAACTAGTAATTAGTTCATAAATTAAGGTGATGTAAAACTCATTAGTCAATGTTAAATGCAAATAAACGGTATGTGTTTGACTATTTTCCTAATATAACATTACTATATCAATGATGTATTCGCGGTATATATATATATATATATATATATATATATATATATATGGTATAAATAAAATGGCAATTGGAAAAAAGATCTTAGATTTTGCCGACGCGTTTCGTCTTCCGACTTTTTCAAGGCAAAAATGAAATCGAAATGTTCTTGTTATAGTTACAAATCCAAATTTAAAAAGATAGACGCTTCTGTCTAAGCCTTTTTTTTTGCGTCAGCAAAATCTAAGATCTTTTTTCCAATTGTCATTTTATTTATACCATTCTGTCTTGTCCACAGAATTGATCTGGGAATTTAACTATATATATATATATATATATATATATATATATATATATTTTAAGTAGTCAAGTCTGTTATTCTTGCAAATATACGTTTAGTCAGAATAATAGAGTTTAAATTTTTGTGATATATAATGAGGAAAGAGTTCTTGGAGAATTTGATACCAGCAAGATAAATTCTCCTGTTATTGTCGAAGATTTTTCAAAGCGTCTCCTTTCTTTTGCCTCTTTATTACTATAGAGAGGTACTATGTGAGGAGTGAAAGCCCCTTCATCTAATTTCATTTTATTATTATTCTTTCACTGCCAAAATTTTTGGACCCCCCTCGTAAATCAGTGAATTACGTATTTCCCCCGTATCTGAGATATCTGTGTTCGAGCACAAGTATATGCTAGTATGTTGAATGCTGATTTTCTAGGTAAGTTGGTTTAATATAATATTCATAATTTCTTCTGAGATAAATTTACTGAATTATCGTTAACATTTCTTCGTAAAGGGTACTTTTAAAATTTTTACGATATATTTCTATCGCTACCTCACCTACCTTGCAATTTTGGTTACCTACGAATGACAAAACAGTAATGCTTGTCTAGCCAATCCCTGTTGCGGACGCCTGCTTAGACAAATTTGTGAGTATTCAACATCCACAGAGCCCACTTGTGGTTTATACGGTAACTATGCTTAGCGGACCTTAGCTACAGTTTTTGGGAGGGAACTCATTATCTGGTGTGATCAACAGTATGCTCAAACTCTCGGTCACGATGGCTTGTGACTTTGTGCTACGCTACCACTACTATCGACGGCTCCTTAAAATAGCTACATCTACCAAGTTTAACTCACAAAACTTGGGTCAACCCGTAGAGGCACTTTCCAGAAGTACCGGATGCTGGGATCACTTCCCCAGGCTGATTGTATCAAAAAGTCAACTTCCTGATAAATCGACTATGGCGAGATTCGAACCTGGGTATCATGGTCGGAAATCGAACGGTCTAAACACTAGGCCATATAGATTAAGTTCTGTACAAGCTTTTCTAACGATAGACTATATTTTGACAAAGAATAGTTACAGAGTTCTAGAGTTGAAATCGTCAGCCTCCATAGCCAAATCCGTTAAATCGATGGCTATTTAAGATTTGCTTTTTTGAAATAGTTTCAAACGGTGTTGGAAATATTTTTTACTCTGATTCACTCTACTAATTAAAACGTATTCCATTTAGACGGACAACCCCGCCTTTTGAAGCTTTATATCAGACGACATGAGGACTTCCGCAAAGAAATCAATTTAGACCCCCATATTAACTTTTATAAACTTTTATGAAAAAAAAAAAAAAAAAAAAAAAAAATCCTGATCTGAAGTGATAATTCCATCAGTCAGTTATGTGTCATGCGTGATACACACTTAGACGATCATATATCCTTCAATACATTACTGATGAAGCAGATATTTCCCGCAGTAGGTTGCCATTTCTTTCTACGGAAGATCAGTTGCCATCCAAGGCTATAGAACCCGGTCTGTCCTGCTATTTACCCATAGCTGTGGTCGGAGAGAAAAAGAGGCTTCATACCTTTCCCACGTAAGTGAATGTAATGGAATACTGGAATTCGAACTCGTCTCTCCGATCCAATAATTCTATAGTAATATGAAAAATATCTCGGTTTGCTTGTAAAATCACATTTGTGTGTGATAGGCAAATATAAACATCTCTAAACCAAGGTTGGTTTTAACTAATGATTTCGTAGGCTACATCCGGAAGCTTCTACGAATAGGTTTTCACTAGAAAGACGGACAATTATAGTTGGTGATGATGTCGATGTCTACAGAAGCGTATGCTATTCTAATAATCATCATCTTTTTTGGGCTCTTTCTCTCTCTCCACAGTTACAACAGAATTATGCTCACAAAAAAACATCATATCTTTTGTATTATTCTCTTTTAACCCTCTCGCCACAGTACTATAGAGTACCTTTTTCTCCTCATCCCCACTTCCCAGCGGTAAAGGGCCGTGTGGAATATAGGTGGGGTTGAGGGAGAAAATAGTTATGGTCTGATGGTCGGATAGTTGTTTGAACTATACAAATACACGTGTGTGTAAAAGCCTAACGGAGGAGACCTTTCACGAAAACATTTTGCAACTTGTCATAAGTCTTTTCTTTATATATATATATATATATATATATATATATATATATATATATATATATATATATATATATATATATATATATATATATATATATAAATAATCAGAGACTTTTTAATTCAAGCATTGGAAAATTTATATTTAAATATATGACAGAAAGTAAAAAAAAAAAAATGATCCGAAATGTACAAAAAATACTTTAAGAACTTTCCTTGGTGTTTAATCAAACGCTCTCTCTCTCTCTCTGTGTATATATATATATATATATATATATATATATATATATATATATATATATATATATATATATATCAAAGTGTAAGGTAGGTTTAAATGGAGTATAATTCCAATGTCCAAACATTACATCTTTAAAAAAGTTCAGTATAAAGTACAGTATATATATATATATATATATATATATATATATATATATATATATATATATATATATATATATATATATAAAATGCTATATTCTCTCTCTCTTTATGTAAGACTATGTAGAAACGTGTCTAAATTATTTTTCACTCTTATCAGATATTACATACTTTTAAATAAGTTGATGTTTTTACTTCAATAATTGGTACGATAAAATATTTTTTTTAATAGACGGACATGATATGAATTTTAAAATCCAACAGAAAATAAACGTTCTTGAAAATTTAAGCAATTGTATGATAGTAATATCATTTAATATTACTTCAAACAGTAATGAAATATTTAATATAAATTTATATACATTTAACAGAAATTATTTTTTATATATCGCTCATAAAAAATATAAAATGTTCTTCTTTTTTATTAAAGACAAAAGAAAAAAATCGATATATCAATTAAAATAGCATTAGTTTTTCCTTAGTCATTACATTAATTACAATTAGATGAAATTACGAAAAAAGAAAAGAAAGAAAAAAAAATTCTGAATATAAGCTGACTCAGTATTAATGTCCGCGTACTAAAGGGAAGTAACTTTACACTTAGAAATTACTGAATGATTCCCCTTTAACTACAACTTTTTGACATCCATAAGGCTGTCTGTCAAAATGTACCTTAGGGTCTTTTTAGGCGTCAGTAAAATTTGAAATTTGTTACCAAAATAGGAAATATTTTACTACATTTTTATGATTTGAATAAAATTACTTAAATATCTAAATTGTTTTAATTCGCGTAAGTGAAGTTTAATTTTTACAAAGCTATTTGTATTATAAATATTGTTTTATAGCTTATACATACACACACATAGCTTATTGTTTTATAGCTTATAGCTTACCGTATATACTCTTGTATAAACCGACTTCATATATAGTACGCCACTTGAATTTTAACTACAGAAAAAAATACCTGCGTATAGTGCAACCGGCTACCGAAACTCTTAAAAAAATTACCTGTACGACCCCGTATTTTTGCGTCAATTTTATTTTATTTTTTACCAAATTCATTTTTACTAAAAATGGAAATCATATTGTTAAATTTAAGATAATGTATTAGGTTGGTGCAAAAATAAGACGTAATAATGTCGTTTTTTGACGTATTTTTAACGTCAAAAAACGACATTATTACGTCATTATTTTTGCACCAACCTAATGATAAACGGAAAGTTTTAAGTACCAAAAGATTATGCATTACGATTGGATTTAAAGAAAGAAATAAATTTTGATGACAAAATAGTAAAATTAAACACAGATAACACGGAATTGTTTATTTAATTCAACATTTACCGAGAAATGAAACTAATAGAAATAATTTGACATGTTTACCTTCGACGTGTTTTATGAACAAATCTAAAGAGTCGATAAAATCGGTATTCTGTATTTAAAACTCAGATGCTGTTTAATAGCAACAACAAAAACATGATTAAGTGGGAAATCCAACTTCAATTTCAGAAATATCCCGAACTACAAAAATAAAGCAAACCACAGTTTACTGTATTTATTAGAGTTAAGATCCTTCAATACACTTCTTTCCGTGTTAAAGAAATATTATTCAATTTTTACTTTATATATAGTTTTTATTTTTTTTAATTCACTTTCGTTTGTCTTGTTAGGTAGATGTTAAAAAGTGTGTATCATTGATCGGAGACATTTAATACAA
>OZ010572.1:84152973-84167973 GCA_963932145.1 Acanthosepion lycidas | reverse complement strand
TTTATATTTCGAAAATTTACAGAAATAAACTACTCAACCATTTTCAATATTTTGTCGAAGAATAATCTTCGTTGGTATTATCTTTTTTTTTTTTTTTTTTTTTTCAAAATCATTTCAGCAAGGCGATAATGCCATTAAGACGCAAGGTGCCACAAGCAGTGAAAAGAATGAGAAGCCTTTAAGGAGAAAAAAGGACAATAAAAGAATAGGTTTCAGGAAGACAGCAGATGACGATTGGCGTTTCATTTAATTTTTTGGAGATTGCAGATAGCAGTGAAACAAGAAATCGAAATGGTGTTCCACAGGCGAGAAGTACGAGAAAAGAGCTGACGTTTGCATCTATCTAGTTCAGCATTAAAACGATGATACCTCCTTACCAATCATCTATAATACCCATACAAATACACACGCAGACTATATATATATATATATATATATATATATATATATATATATATATATATATATATATAAACTACGTTCGAAGTTCAACTTAGTTTCATGGTTCTGCGAACTCATCAGACACGAACATGCCTAATGAGTTGGTAGAACCACGAAACTTTAAGTTGCACCTCGAACGTAGGTATATGTATCTATATTAATATATAGTTCTTAGATCTGTCTAAGCACATTGACCACTATTTTGTTTACACCTTATATTAAGTAAATATTTATTTGCTTACATGTGTATGCACGCTAACACACGTATATATAGTTGCTACTATCTAATTATTATGAAGTTTATCAGGCGAAGAATGGTTATTTCTACATATTTTTTAAAGGAATTAATTTTTTAATGTTTAACAATTGTCTTTTGCGTGTGTTAGTAATCTAAATTCTTCTTGGACTGGCGGAAAATTATTCTTCTGCTTAAAGGCTAATAAAACAATTAGGATTAGTCGGAGAAAAGAGAAGGAATTAAATCTTTGTTCTTATCTTTGTATGTCCTCTGTATCTTTTTTAAACCAAGTGTTTGGTTCTATAAAAGAAAAATTGATTAAAATAATGCTTTTCATTGTCCGTTAAATTCAACCATGCTTAAATAAGAGAAAACTTGCTGTTTAAATATATATTATTTATAAGATCGTCTTACAAGAAATAGTTTGCCCACTTACAATAGTGTATATATATACACTCACAAACACATACCATACAAGATACATAAACTCACAAACACACACAATACTACATACGTATAGTTATTTACTGTATGCATTTCTTTGTAATAATACATAGTATATATGTATGGAGAACAAATATTTACGCACACACTGGACAAACTACATGCACACGAACCCTACATACCATGCAAAGCTTGTATGTATATATATATATATATATATATATATATATATATATATTACTTCCTTCTAATAAAACAACATATATGTATGGAGAAGGTATATATATATATATATATATATATATATATATATATATATGAATTTGAACGTATAATATATTGTAACATTCTTCGTTTTAATATAATGTTACATGATATGAATCTCAATGATCTCCCTTTCAGTTAATAAGAAAAAATGGACATTTTTTTACATGTGACAATGGACTTTATTTATTTTTAAGCTGTGATATTATTTATAGAAAAAATATAACCACTTCACGTCCAAAATTTACTTCGATGTTGCTCTCAGTCACACACACACACACACACACACACACACACACACACACACACATATATATATATATATATATATATATATAGATATATAGATATATATATCACGCTCTTTCATAGAGCATGCAACTCCGAGTTGTACTGTCGGTGTAAAGTATTATGCATATTTATTAATATATACTTAATAGTCCTGTTATTCTTCATAGAACAGTATTTTTCTTACAACAAATGATATATATATATATATATATATATATATATATATATATATATATATATATATATATATATATATATTTGAACACTTGCATGTACATTTATTTTAATTTATCCATTTTAGAATATAAATATATATATATATATATATAGCAGTAAAACAAATTCATAGTAAAAATCTGAGTTAAGTTGGCTAGATCATGCATCTAAATGCAGCGGACGGCAAAATGTTTAAGTTAAGGGTCCTGGTATCTTCAGCGTTTTCTCTCTGTAGAATTATAACTTTATATTGTTAAATTATCTTCCCTGCAGCCTACGGTAAAATCACGCTGAAAATACCCTTTATTGTTTGATCACCAGCTAACTCCGATCAGTACTTAGATGTGGGCGTGGGATGGGGTTTAACACTGTAAGTAACCTTTGTGTAATTTGAAATATATATCGGCTTTCAATAACACACAAGGGCTCGATAAACCGTGAAAACAATCAATCGTTCCCTTCCCTTACATATAGAAAATTCAATCGATAAGAAAAACACATTATTTGTCTGAAGAAGATAAAATTCTTTTTTCCATTTTTTACTCAGTTACCCACTTATTTTTTAAATCAATGTTAACCCAAGAGCCACTCAAGCTAGAGGGTTATTGTATGGTGTTGTATGAGTTAAAGAAAGAGTGTGAAGTGAAGTTTATGGTGTTATGACGGAAAGATAACGGTTACCCCTTGATTTGAAGAGGTCAAGATTGCAGTGATTGGGAAAAACATCTTGCCGCTAGACTTTTCCACAAAGCATCTCTTGGGAAGAAGCTGTTCGAATGGAACTTCTTTCTTACTAATGTAACACGAAGGGAAGGGGGATGATTCACACATGTTTACGTGGCATGGTGGGTCCCAGTTGTAAAGGTTGGGACTAAGGAATATAGCTCGTCAGAATTAGCGAATGAACAAGTGGGAAGTCCGCGGATTTTCCTCTGTGGGGAAAGGAGTTGTTGGATAAAAATATTTCATGACCCTAAGTCGGCATAGTTGCTTTTTTACATATATATTATAATCATTTTCTTTTTAAAAATACGATTCCATCGCGACACAGAATATTTCCATCTTTCAAAACTGAAACTAAATTTATAAATTTAATTAATGTGAAACTTGGTGTTTTTGGGCGATTTCTTCAATGTTTGGTCAATAAGCAGACCCCCATTTGTTGAACATAGTCTTTCTCGTTTCTTAAAACTTAAAAATTTTCTGTTTCGCGATGGAATCATATTTTTAAAAAGAAAATAATTATAATATTTTTCTCTGTTTGTATCGAGCGCTGTTTTTTCAAAAATAAAAATATTTACTAAGAACACCGGATTATAAATCTTATTATTCTTTCTTCTCATATATATATATATATATATATATATATATATATATATATATTGTAACTCGGATATAAGAGAGTTGTCGGGACCGGAGAATAAGTCTCTTATATCCGGGTTTGGTCTAATTTATATAAATTAACACAGGCTCTAATTTGGGACCAAAGAAAATGTCTCTTATATCCGGGGTTCTCTTATATTCGGGTCTCTTATATCCGGGTTACACTATATATATATATATATATATATTAGGGTTATGACTTTTTCTCTTGCAAAATAATTGATTTCCTTTTATCATAATTCGACGAAATTTTATTAAAAATAAAGAATAGGTGTTTTATTCAGTTTATTTTGTTCATCCTATAGTAGTACCTCGAATTTCTATAACTTCATGGAACCATGTAGGTCTTTCTGGAGCCTTCTAGAACCCTCTGGAAATTCACCACGTGCATTTTGTGGGATTATATAAGCGTTAGCGCTGTTTGAGTTCGCATTTATATAATGTGAATGAGAAAATGCGTGTTGTGTTTGTGATCAAATATTTTTTTTTTTGTTTCAGAGTATATAGGCTTCCTGATTGAGCAGCGCTGATAGATTTGTTGAAAGATCTCCAAGTATTCATTTAAAAAAAAAATTATAATGTCTCCTAAAAGTGCTTCTACCACTGAACGAAACAATATCTGGACGAAGAATCTAATTTTGTATATATTTACTATATCTTATACTCTGGTAGATCGACAAACAACAGTGTCATGCAGATTGCAATAAACATTTGTCTTCATAAATTCGGCCTTATCCCTGAGTCTGCATTCATCATCATCATTTACTACATTGCTATTCGACCCCCGTAGCCTGGGACACAGGTGGTTCTTACAAAGTTCATCTCTAGCGACGTATTTCTTACCTACTTACCCAGAAACTATATTCTTTTCCTCTACAGAAAATCGATACATTCCTCTCTCTAAATATTACCCGGCTTTCTGAAGAAATTCACAAAAAGGCAAGTATTTTCGGGAAGCGTATATCCTATATAATTACCTACAAATCTACTTACATATTCGACGTTGCTGCTTTTCGAGCGGGCAATACCCGTGGGAATTTGTGTAAGAAACGTCTCGAGAAATCGTGAGAGTGTATTCGTTAGCTTTCCAACTTTAAAATCATTAATGCTGGGTTCGATTTTCTACAGCGTATAGTCCTGGGTATGAAGATAAACTACATCCGGTAGCAAGGCCTCTGATCAGGAAATTGGAGGTTTTGAGGAACATAGAACCACCTCTTAATTACTGTTGTTCCTAGGTCCATCCTAACCTGGGGTGGTAGTACCTGTTAGGGACCCAGCAATGGGCAAATAATGAACCCCAATACAAACACAAAATACTATGAAAATATAAAAATACATTATGGTATAATACCAGCAATACATTTTTATGAACAACATTACATTTTATCTGTATCTGTTCAAAGTATATTTAGTTGAAGCTATAAAATTGTTCTAAATATGTAGATTTCGGCATTAAATAACACATATAGGTAGGTATTCTGTAAACAATATATACCTGGAGTAGGATAAGAAGCAAGATTTATTAGATTGCGTCATAAGTAATTTTAGTTTGGGGGAACCAGTTGTAATTACGAATGTATTATCTTAACGAGTAATCAAAGGCAGTTGAAAATAAATTTGGAGCGCACCACTATACGATAATGTTCAACACCAAAGACAGCGGAATTGACAGATCTGCACAACCCCCCCCCCCACCAGCAAACTGCCCCCATGGAAGACAGTAATGTACGCATGGTGGTGTCGTCGGTGTATTATTCAAATAGAATACTTAAATCACAGTCAAACACTAAATGCTCATTTATACGTCCAGCAGCTGCAACGTGACCATAAATGTTTAGTCGGAAAGATCCCTTCGCTCGTTACATGGAAAAAATGCAAGACCGCATGCAACAAAAACAACATAGGAAAAAAAGTGGAACTCGGTTGGTCTGTTCTATCTAATATAATCTGCTATATTTACCTGACGTTGCACTAATTGGTTAATATTTTTTACAATCGCTAGAGAACCCATCGACGGGGAAAAGTTTCTCTGATGAAAAAAAGATTTAAGAGTTCGTTGATTTTTTTTTCATATGAAAACCTGTGGAATTTATTCAAAAGCTATGAAAGAACTGCCCGACAGGTGACAACTAATTTTTTCAAATAATGATGATTATAAAGCGTGTTCCAATAACTTGGACCCATTTTAAATATGAATTAAATTTAAGCGTCTAATGATTTTTTTCTTTCAGATTTGGAGGATATTTGGATGATATTATTTTTCATGCATAATTGCCATGACTTAAATAACATGACCCAATAGAGAAATAAATAAATTTTCACCAATAACACTGATTTATTTATTGCTGACTTTGATCCGTCTTAATGAAACACCCTTTATAATTGAATAAAATATTATTGTACTTTAGTTTTTTTTAAGAATACATTTGATAAACAAAAATGGAAAATATTTATGACTAATAGTTCATTAAAGGGGCAAATCGACAATCTATTTCACTGGTTCTCAACCGTCCTGCTGTGGCACACGAATACAATCCATTTACGTGTGCAACGAAAAATTGTTAGGGCATAGATATATATGTATATGTGGAAATAGTAATGGTACAGCGTTAGTATATGAAGAAATGAATAAATATTATACATTTTTTCAAATAATTAGCTAAAAAGGCTTTATCGGTTTTATTGCAGTTATTATTTATTTATATAATTTAGGCTTCTCAACCCTAATTAATTATTAAAACTAAGAAGGGAGAAAGATTACGCTCAACTAGAGAAGAAATTAGAATCTGCTTATCGCACATTTCACCAAAGATTTGGCCAAACATTGAAGAAATCGCGTAAAAAAAACACTTGGCACAAGTTTCACATTAAATGTATGTGTGGAAGTATTTGAATAAATGAATAAGTATTGAACTTTTTTTTCAAGAATTTCTTTTCACTATTCTTCCATTGTGGTATTTTAATATTCATTTTTTTTTTAAAGATTTGAATTTTTTAAAAATTTAACTTTTAAAGTTTCGATGTGTACTATAGGCATTAATGAAATAATCCCTGTTGTTACACATCTAAAAGCGAGAGACGAAAACATCGACTATTATTTTCCAACATTGAGCACAGAAAAGTGTGATTGGATTCGAAATCTCTTCTAATATTGGACTTCAGTTGTATGAAGAAGAAGAAGAATTGGCCACCATTTCTAGTGATCGCGGGTTAAAAATAAAGCATTCAGCGGTGCCCATTGATAAAGTTTCGATTTCAATACAAAGCGAGAAAGAGTACGCCTAACTAGAGAAGAAATTAGGATCTGCTTATCGCACATTTCACAAAAAATTTGGCCAAACATTGAAGAAATCGCGTAAAAACACTTGACCCAAGTTCGTTTGTTCTCTATTTAATCCCACATGAGCTAAAGAAGCTTTATCAGTTTTATTGAAATTTTCTACTTATTTATGTGAATTAGTCTTCTCAACCGTAATTAACATTAAACATAAGAAACGAGAAAGACTTCGTTCAACTAAAAAAGAAGAAATGGGGGTCTGCTTATTGAAGAAATCGCCCCAAAACACCAGGCACAAGTTTCACATTAAACAAGCTGCCTGAATAATTGAATAGAAACATTGAAATAAACTTAATTCATATTTGTGTGTGTATTTTTAAAATCTATCTTTTTATTTCATAACATTTAAATCTATAACCTTTGCTAAGTGTGCCGTGATATTTTCATTTGCTTGTGAAACAATGATCTAGTTCATAGTCATTCGTTTGTAATATGCAGTATTCGTCAGTAAAGACTGCAGGTAAATATCCCAATGGTTAGCAAGAGAGATACGTAGAGATATTCAAGTGATTTCTTTCTTATTGTGCATCCCGCTAGACTAGTTCTGTATCAGGAGAGGGTCAGTTTAGTGAATATTAGACTACCTGCTGTAGGCCAACTACTATGTCATGAATTCAGTCTTGCCTGCTTTTCCTTCTATTCTAAACCTTTTACTGGGCTTGATTAACCCTAGTAATTATCTACATCGTGATATCTGCGTGCTTGACCAAAAAACAGCCGGGTCCGGGGAAACGTATAGCAAAAGACATTAACAAGAAGCAGACACTGACGGTCATCTCTCACACGCAAAATCCAACTGGCTCAATCACATGCAAGAAAGTAATTAAGGTAGGTATTGTAGAAGATCCCACCAATGACGTACAACAGAAAATGAACAGCGTGGAGTGTTTCCGCCATATTTGCCGTCCTTTCGCCTTCATCTGAACACACAGCTGGAAGCCATATTGTTATTGCTCCTGAGCCCTCTTTCTCCGCATTATTGTTGTAGCTTGTTGGCCATAGCGTGTAGTGGTCAGTTTTGTTCGCTTGGTCAAATAACTGTTATCTTCTGGATCATGGCCTGGAGCCGTGCAATGGACAGACCGGTGAAAAGACCGAGAAACAGAAGAGCCGGTGGCACTCAAGACATTGTGTTGGTTTGCATGTGCACCACAGACTGAACGAGGTTTTGTATTTGTGGCGGGAGCTGATGCAACGGTGCTTTGTTATATGCAACAGAGTGATCGCTAACCATTGAATGACACCATGTTTGAAGAAGATGATCATTGAGACAATCTCACGTTTTCTCCTTCCTTTCTCGACTTAAGATTCTCTCTTTATTTCCTTTGTATTTGTTCTTCCTCTTCTCTCGCTTTCTTTATATTCTCTTTCTTCTTGTCTCGTCTTTTTCTTTTCTATTATTTTCTCATTAGTTTATTTCTTTGTATTTTCTTTCTTTCTCATACACTTTCTCTTGTCTCCTTTTCGCTATATTTTCCCGCTTATTTATTATTTCATCCCGCTAATTCCATTTTCTTTCTTTATTTTCGACCACTTTGTCTTTATTTTATCTCTCTTTCTCTTTTTTTTTTTTTAAATACCCTTTCTATTTATCCTGTCTAACTATTTTCCCTATTTTTCTATCTCTTTTATTGTTACTTCCGGTTGTCTTTCTAAGCTATTTTAGTCATTTTCTTTTTTTTTCTTCTTTCCCGTTGTTTTATATCGATTTCTCGGTTTTTTCGTTCTTGCTTTCGCTTTTATTCAATCAATTTCTTCCAATTTTAACTTTTCTTTTCTCCATTTTGTCTATCTCTTATTATCTCTTATTCTATGTCCTTTTTCATTTTTTTTCTCTTTCACTCTTTGTATTTTCTCCTTGCTTTTTATTATTTATCACTTTTCCTCATTTTCTCTCTATCTCTCTCTCTCTTACTATTCTCTTTCCAACTATTATCAGTCTCTTAATTTTATATCTCCTCTCCATATCTCACCCTTTCTCTATTTCCCTTTTCTCCCTTTTTATTTTCTCCCCTTCTTTCTCTTCATTCTGTCCACTTTTCTATTCATTTTCACTTTTATCTTCCCCCTCTTTCATTTTTTTTTCATTTTCTCATTATTTTCTGTCTTCTTTCTCTTTTTTGTTTCTCTTATAATTCTCTTTCTAAGTCCTTCTAATTATTTTCTCCCTCTTTCTTCTCTCTATATTTTTCTCTCTTATTAACTTCTCTCTGTGTCTGACTCGATTTTATGGAATTTACAAGAACATTCAATTACAAGACGCGAATGGGCAGCGCCTACTTGCCAATAGTCCAATTTTTTTCATCTCTTACCTGGGCTTGAACACTGAATTGCAAAGCTGACTCTGCTTCACAAAGATTTTATTTCATCCGTCTATTTATGGGGTCACCAAACTACGGCCCACGAGCCGGATCCGGTCCCCGATTGTCAGTTCATCCAGTCCGCTGCTTCATGGTTCCACAAATGAGCTAAACTATAATTATTTATACGGAATTATCAATAAATTGTAGTTAAAATTACTATGTAGAAAAAATTAAAATAAATATGAGTAAAATATCAAGATTTGACCAATCTGGCTTTTGCATCTGACTAATATATATTTTAGGAAAATCAGTGAAATAAAAATTTCGGCAACTTTTTATATCCGTGCGCTTTGTGTGTAAATACATGCATTGAAGTTTCTAAGAAAAGTGATTACAAGCCTGCTGCAGAAATTATGTTTTAAATTGCATTGTCGTGTTTAAACCGGTTTGCATTGTGTCGTATATAAAAAGAACTGACTTCAGCGAATATGTAAATATAAATATATGTCATATATTTTGCCTGAACTTATTATAAAATCTAAAGTATGTAAAGTCAGCACACGTAACGAGGTTGACTGATCAACATTAGAAAGCATTTCTCTTGGTTGGGTGCAGCGATACTAAAACAAATATTAATTGTATTTTATAAGGTAAACACCAATTTCATAAATCTCACTAACCTTTTGTGCTGCTTAGTTTATGAGATTCGGATATGTGCGCACTTGATGTGATATAATTATTTTATTTCTATTGTCGCCTTCTTGGATAACTTCTTAGTAAAAAAGTATGTTTACTGTCCTTGTGTATTCAGTGTATTGTATTAAACAAAATGGTTATCCAGCCCGCGCTCGTCATTCTCTCAATTATCTGGCCCTCTGTGAAAAACGTTTGGTGACCTTTGCTCTATTATTTGGTTTTTCTCTCTTTTCTCTCTATTTTCCCATTAGTTCCTCTTCGCCTTTCTTGATATTTTCATCTTTTTCTTTCACTTTATGTATTAGGTTGGTGCAAAAATAATTTCGTTTTCTCACATAGTAACATATGTTAGAAAACGAAATTATTTTTGCACCAACCCAATACTAACTCTTTCTCTTAATGTTTTATTAGGTTGGTGCAAAAATAATGTCGTTTTCTCACATATGTTACTATGTGAGAAAACGACATTATTTTTGCACCAACCTAATATTTCCTCTTTTTAAATATCATCTTTCTCATTTTCTATGTCATTTCTTAATCTCGTTCTTTTTCTATTTTCTCTTTCTTTCTCTCTTTCACTATTTCTTTCTTGCAATCTTTTTGCTTCCCCTCACCTTTGCCCTTCTTTTAATTTCTCCAGTTTGTCATTCCCTGTATCTTATCATATTTCATCTTTCTTCTAGATGTGAAGTCGTCTTTACCGCCTATAGATTCATGTCGTCTTTCTTTCTTTCTTTCTTTCTTTCTCATTAATTGCCCTGTCTTTCGCTATATTTTATTCTCCCTCTTTATTTGCCTCATTCTTTTATACACCCCCATCTTCATTTCTCTCTACTCCTATTTTTTTATTTTCTCTCTTTCTTTCTTCTCCCAGTCTCATTTTTCTACTTGTATATTTTCTTTCTCTGACGCCCTCTCAGGTAGGGGGTCAAGAAATATCCTACTGAATTCTTATGTAAATGAGTATCCCCATCACCCCCACAAATGAGGGGACAACCTTTTTGTCATACCTATATCTACTTTTTTGCCTTTCATGAAAACCTAACCTAACATTTCCGATTCGCGTACAAACTGCGCCAATGTTTACTTTTTTGTTGTTTATCAAATTGACAAAATTTGGAATTAAATAACTTGGAAAAGGTTGATACACCGTAAATCAAACCAAACTAAACTTGATATTTGTTTCACAAGCTTGTGTAAATGAATAGCAAAACATTGATTGGAAAGAACACTCAGACGGTAAAATATTTACGGTTACGAAGGATAGGAAGTTGTGGAGAGCTATGAACACCCATATCCTTTACGGACGCAGCACATGAAAGAATTCACTCATCTATAGAAACACTCATTCATCTATATGTTATATAACGAAAAATGATTTATTCAACTTTAGAGTGGTTCAAGGCGAAAAGTAGGGAGTGCTCAAATTGAATATAGCTGACCACTGTGAGGTGCCATACATTTTAAGAATGATCTGGTGATATTAAATACTGCTGTTTCTCCATCGTTCTTAAAAGTTCAGGATGTGGAATTAGTAAATAGTAGACACTTCAAATACCTCATTGTATACCTGTGCTTGAAGTAGTTTCTCCCATCACCACAATTTGTTACAAAACCAAAAGTTTAACCTAAAAATTCGAGTCATGTGCTTAAATAGTCTTATCAGATTAAGACTTTTATATGGATACCATGTATAATGCCAAACTCATTAAGAAATATCTCAACTGTCAGCTGTATATAACCGACTCCTCAGATTGATGGTTAAAATGGCTTCAAGTCAGTGGAGTGTCTAGACCTTCCCTAGGACCATCCTTTATCGAACCGCGTACACTGGCGTTGCACAATGACAATCAAGGAACTGTACCAGAAAACAGAAATTACATCATTCGAGGAATTTCAACAGTAGTAACAACTAAAATGGATAGCATATGTAAATTTAACTGACAATAATGGTAGGATCACACCACTCAAAAAAACAAAAAAAAAATAAAGGAAGGAAGACCCCATTAGTATTGGAAAAAGTTAGAACAGTAACTGGATTCGAGAAACCTATTTTCTTAAAAACAATATGGGGTTAAACTACATTCGGCAGATGAGTAGCCCCTGATCAGGAAATTGATTTAAAAATTTAAATTGTTGTTGTTCCCAGGTTCACCTTGACCCAGAGTGGTAGCACCTGTTAGGGGTCCCAGCTATCGGCAAATAGTGAACCCCCAAACAAAACACTATGAAAGTATAAAAATACATTTTTATAGTAAAAATACCAGCAATACATTTTTATATAAAAACAGACCAACAATACCTATTTATAGTAAAATAATCAAAAATACATTTTAAAGCAAAATAACAACTAATACATTTTATCTTTAGGTTAAAGTATATAATTGTGTTCAGAATATACTTAGATGAAGCGATAAAATTGTGTTCAGATTTAGATATGAGCATGAAATAATTCCTAGAGTTTAATATGCCGCTAAACAACATCAACCAAATTTATTTTCTTGAAAAATTGTTTTAATAGAACGATTTTATAAATTTCAACCGAAAGTAGCACTGATTGTTCGGCCAATGAATAATGAATGTTCCTAATAAGGAAACAGTTAATATTACCATATTCATATTTGTAGCCGGCTATGAATACGAAACGCAACTCTTTATTATAGGGGGAGTTTAAATTCCCATAGCACAGCGATATGCGTCATATACCCGCCTTTAGTTAATAACCTGAATGTAGATTTTAAGTAACATAAAGAATTACTGTCGAGGGAAATGCTACTCAGTACCCGGGCGAATTATTTTGTCACTTGAGCCAAAGAGTGAAAGCCAAAATCCACAACGGCTGCCGTCCAAAGGAGACAGTGTTAGTCAAGGTAATAAGCTAAACGTATCGATATGTTATTAAAGTAACTCTTTCCAGTGAAAGGAAAAAAAAAAAAAAAAAAAAACATGGCTACAGTCCACCCGAACGAAGATAAGAGATTGAAAACGAGGCTAGAGAAGAGTATGTAATCATTGCAGATTATTTATTCATGGAATGGCTCACCGTGTTTCCCAGTGAACACGTTCGTTCGGTTAATATGTGTTCTCTTTGTTTGAATAAGGTCTGCGTAGCCTTGAAATGATCACGAGTCGGAAGAAGTACGGATAATTTACCAAAAAAAAAAAAAAAGAAAAGAAAAGAAAAGAAAAGAAAAATAGCTTTTTTTTCACGGACGTAATGAAATTTGAATAAAGCTTATACACTAAAGTCCCCAGGTTTGGAAACATTTTGAAAGCTGTTTTTTTGGACAGAAACACTCAATTTGTTGATGCAGGTAAGTAATAAGCGGTCAGAGATATCTATATAAATTTCGGCAGAAATTTCAGTCCTCGAAAAATATTCACGTAAATATATATATATATATATATATATATATATATATATATATATATATATATATATATATATATATGTGTGTGTGTGTGTGTGTCTGTGTGTGTGCGTGTGTGTGTACTATTGTTTAGACTTTTATGTTTTTTTTTTGTATATGTACAAGTGAGTTAACTCGTTCCGTGATTTCCTTCGTGACATCCTTGGAATGAAGTTTTTAATCATCCTGTTAAAAAGGAGCCTACTGGGTGAAAGCTGACATCGATGCTTTCATTCCAGCAAAGAAATACCAGAGTAAAATGCGTTCATCTCCTTGGTTCTCACCTGCATGCTCGGCCGTTATAGCGCACAGGAATCCCTTCTTCTGACTGTACCAGTGAGATAGGTCTGATTTCAACAGACGTCTTTTTTGGTCTCTGCTCGTAACAAGGGCAAGCTTGTGCTCAAAGAAGGGAAGTTACTGTTTGCTGATAGAATGAAACAACTTATAGCATCTCGTAAGTTCGTTTCTAGAGATTATTGACGGTTCTGCAAGTATGTCCTGAACAACAGCAGATCCTCAATCCCTCCTTTATTCAATCAATTGGAAGTCCTGGCATCTACAGCAGGCAAGGTTGAATACTTTGCTCGGAAATCCTCTTCCAACTCAACACCCGACACCTATGGAATATCCATACCCGATTTCCCCAATAAGAAAGAAATCCTACTGAGTGATATGTGTTTAACCCCGTCACTAGTCTCAGACAATATTTCTAAATTAGACTCACATAAGTTAAATGGAGGTGACGTTATCGCAGTCATCGTCCGAAAGAAATGTGCCACTGACCTGGCTCCAGTCCCCTCCAAATTCTACAGCTATTGACTCGCTGCTTCCTAGCTTGTTGGAAGCCGCCCTATGTAGCTCCTCTTTTTAAGAACTCTCGACAACCTTCTGACCCCTCTAACTAACGCCTTTTTAGTTTCCTACAGCTTTTCGGCAAAGTTTTCGAGGCTTTAATCATTGCTGAAGTGGTTAAGCACATTATCTCTCACGATAATCTCTGACAAACAATAAGGCTTCCGTTTTGCCAGATCTACGGTTGATGTGCTAATGGCCATCACTGAATATGTATATCAAGCACTTAATTATAACTGTAAAGCCCGAGCAGTGGCTCTTGATATCTCGAAGGTGTTTGGCAGGGCTTCGCACGCTGGTCTTGTACGTAAGCTCCAAGGTTACGGTATTACTGGGCGACTGTTTGATTTAATCCCATCGTTCCTATCAAATCGTGAAATGAAGGTCGTTTTAAACGGGTCCGCTCTCATGCTTCCCATCCCCAAGCTCTATCCTGGGTCCTACACTGTTTCTGATCTTCATCAATGATCTCATTGATACCTTCATTTCCCAAGTAGACGTTTACACTGATGGCACTACCATTTACTTGTGTCTTACTAGCAAATCCGCCAGAGTTGACAAAGTTAATCTGGTCGTTGTTCCTGAAAAGGACCTCTAATCTGTGGTTAACTGGGTATGAAATGGCTCGTAAATTTTAATGCCTCCAAAACGAAACTGCTCTCATTCAACCACAATCGAGAATCTTTCCTTCGTGCTATCAGCATGGCTGATGCTAGACTCGTGTAAAACAACACATGGCGGCTTCTTTTCAACTGACTTGAAATGGAACGAGTACATCGAATCAATGGCTGCATCTACTGCAAGGAAAGTTGGGTCTTGCTAGAAGATCTTTCTCGTCAGAGCCCATCTTGCACTTACAAATCTATCATTTGTCCGTGAATTGAATACTGTTGCTATATCTGGTCTCCTGATACTCATCTCGAGGTTTTTGACAAAATCAACAGAAGGATCTGCAATGAAATCATTCCTGAATTGGCATCTTGATTCCAGTCTCTTTCTCACCGACGTGATGTGTCTTCCCTCTTTCTTTTCTACAAATATTTTCATGACAACTGCTCTGACGAGCTTTTTCCCCCCTCGTCTACGTGAGCTTAAGTGTGCTACTAGATTGGCATCTAG
>OZ010572.1:84085473-84147973 GCA_963932145.1 Acanthosepion lycidas | reverse complement strand
TTCACTTTTGACAACAGTCCAGAAACGAGTTCAAGGCTCACAAACAAATACAAAAAACGAACAATGAGACATTAAATGAACATAAGGAAAATTTATTCTGTTTATTTGCCTGAAGATGGCCTGGAGACCGGGAACCCGTGTAGCAGAAATATGAAGAATAAAATATAATATACATACTAAAACAAATCCACGTTATAAGCAAAAACGTTTGCGGTTTCACTTTTTTTTAATATATAATATATATATATATATATATATATATATATATATATATATATATATATGAGAGTGTAACTTTCCACTAACCGATCAGTATTCGGTTGTTTCACCCCAATTTTTATCCCACTCTGTATCATGTACACGCAAATTTAAATATCTTTCTCACTTTCCAAATTTTCTGCGTCTTCTCCCCTGTCTTTCCTAACCAATCTTCTTGTCCGCCCACGGTGTGATCATCCTACCGAACAAAGACTAGAGATGTCCATTCGAATTCAACCAAGACTGCCACATCAGAAACAAAAAAAAAAATACAAAAAAAAAACAAAGAAAAAGGAAACAATCAATTACATATTTCTTCGCCAATTTGAAACAATTATTATTTTTACCACCGAAAGTTTAATGGCGGCGATAGAAAAGTGGATAGTTTTGCTCAGTGCCTGTCACGTTTTTGTCTATGTTATTGTTTATTTTCGGCTTTTATTTTATTCTTTGAATGTTAATTTTTCATTTCATTAAAAGAATTCATACATTGGTTTAACGTGAAAATACGAGGGTTAAGGTATCTCGTGTTATAGATATTGATACATCAGGTGTTATATATATATATATATATATATATATATATATATATATATATATATATATATATATATATATCGGTTATACAGCCTGGTCCCCCTTTCTTACGATCACATGACGTTGAAACACCGATCACTGAAGTTAAGCAAAGTTGTACCTGATCAGTATCTTGATGGAATACCAGGTACTGTAAACTTTTATGTGCGAGTGATGTAAGGGAATTGTTGATCGGAGAGCAGAGTTCCAATTCCAGTTGGGTTCTTTCTATTCACTTACGAGGAAATAGCCATGTAAAAGGTATGGATCGACTACTACTCCCCATCAGCTCTGGGTTAAATAGTAAGGCTTGTATCGCTAAACAATTCGAGGGTTTTAATAAATCCGTTACCGTTAGGGAAAACAGTCGGATCGTCCGTCGAAACTATACTTAACCGTGCAGGCTAAAGCATGTCGGATCAAACGATGTTTTCCTCTACAAAGGGGGACGCGAGTTTGAAATTTAGGAGGGGTGTACATTTCTTTTAGTAAGACTGTCGACTATACAAGCCGGTATATGTAATTCATAGTGTTCGAAAAAAAAACAGAGCTTCTCCTCAAACACGTGTCCACTAAAGTATAAAGTTTAAAGTAAAAAAACATATATATATATATATATATATATATATATATATATAAATATATATGAAGAAATATAGTCTTAAGGTGTGCTATATTTATGGGATAAAGTGCTCAGTATCAGAGATAGAGCGTGTGTAAATATAAAAGTGAACATAGAAGTCAACACTTAGAGGCAACAGTCTGTTTCATGCTATATGCAATCGTCAGGTGGCCTGACGATTGCATATAGTATGAAACAGACTGTTGCCTCTAAGTGTTGACTTCTATGTTCACTTTTATATATATATATATATATATATATATATATATATATATATATATATATATTGAACATTAAAAAATATGAAAAAATTAAAATCTTCAGACACACTGGGTTGTAGATTAATATTCTTTCTTTTTTTTATTATTATTATTTCATTTAGATTCCTCGACTAGTTTCGGCCAAAATGGCCATCATCAGGAGAAGAAATATCTCTGCTTGCTGGTTGCAGTGAACTACAGAAATGAATGTCTTGATGGAGAAAATGAACTTTTGTCTGTAGTTTTCATTTGTTATTTTTTTATTTTTTATCTTTTTAACATGAATCTTTTAACATTTCTTGTGTTGGTCAAACAGTCTCGTTTAAGTTGTTATTTGAGATACGAGCTGGATGGATCTATGCTGCTCTGAATTCCCCTGCTCAGTTTGACAGTTTTATTGCTCCTGTAGAGGGGATGTGTCTCTGTTAAGTGTTTGTGTGTGTGTTATTTGGTTCTTAGGGAGTGATCCATCCAAGTGTAAGGTAGGTTTAAAGGGAGTATAATTCCAATGTCCAATAATTATATGTTTAAAAAAGAAAATAATAATATAATTATTAACAATTATAACAAAAACATGTTATAAACCGCTACATAAATGCAATCATGTTTTGACACAATAAGTACTTCTTCAGACGTTGGTCTATAGTGCTGAAAGTACCGTCAAAGAATAACGGCATATTATCTTGTAATCGGACTGATCATATTTTCTACGTGTGTTAATCTCAGATATTTATCTGGGGAATTAAGCCTATTTTCGCGTCTTAGAAAGACTACTGCCTTTTAAATTATAAAAAGGAAAACATCTATAGAGAGTTCATACGAAACGGAAAAATAAAAGCAGTGTATTTAACAGTCTGATCGGCTTGACTATTGAGTTATTCCTTTGTTAAGACGAGACATGGCCTCTTTTTGCAAATTGTTTGACGTAACCATCTCGCAGATTTTCCTCCAGGAAATCTATTTTGGCTGCTTTCTTTTCTCTCAACTACGATCTTTAAAAATCTAAACGCAACGTAAGTCGTCATCGTCTCTCTTCTTAAAACTTGCTTTACTCAAAGCTTCTATTAGCTGCTTCCACTCTCAGTGACCCCTTTGCGCCTCAGTGACTTTATTGCCTTTATTGGAGTGAAATGATTAAAAATGAAGACGAAAAGAGCGCTGACGATAGCGTTATGTAGGAAGGCCTTGCACTTCCCAGACAATGTGAATACAGTTGGTGGATGACTTAGTTGCTGTAAGTTGAATTTTGACATCCAACCGCTCTGGATTTCCTGTCCAGATTTATTTCCAGATATTTTTCATGTCTTGATATGTTGAATTTCTAAGTGTAAATTAGGTATGGCACGGGGCCGAAAATATGGGGCACCGAGTAAAGATCGAACTCACTACTTAGTAGTAATTGTTCTAGCCAGACAAGCTTGCTAATCACTACACCACGTTGAGGCAGTAACATGCCGAAGGGGACCAGAGAGTGCGACTTCCCCGGGCATCCATATCGGGAGGGCACCCAATCAAAGAATTTACTTTATATTTAAGTGTTAATTTCATGTTTCATCTGTTTTGATATATTTAAAATATATTCCTTTCTCTCACTTTTTCGTATTAGGTTCTATAGCCACCCCCTACTTGAATTGTAGGGGTATACAATCAAAGAGTTAACTCCTGGCATCACGAAAACTCTACCATCTTTCATGTCTTGATATGGACGCAAGGCGAAAGAGTTTTGAAATCAGAACTTTCCGTTTCTCAAGGCAGCTAGTTAAGAGGAAGATGGTTTCATGCCTTTTGCAATGCGGAGTGAATAAAACAGATTTATCCAAGATTTGATCTCAACGCCAATAACCGGTACGACACCAAAACATCCGCCTTGTATTAAATGAAAAATGGCCACTTCAGTATATTATGGGATTAAGCAGAAAAAGAAGGAAAAAAGACAAAGCATAGGATTGGAGTCTAAAAGGGTCTCGAACTGACGAAAAATGATGAACACAGGGACAGCACTAGGGGTCGTTCTGCGAAACAATTTTACTAATCAGCGTGCTGTGACAGGCGCCTTTAGTGCTTCCTTTCGTGTTTGTATCTTAAAATATCTGGTTTTCTTAATTACGTCTTTGTACAGCTTCAATGATATCCCTAAAAACGCACACAAAAACATTGGCTGAAAAGAAGCAAAGACTGACAGAGAGATATATAGAAATGGAATGAGTTCTCGTGTACTCAGTACAGTTGGCGTGTGGAATGGTCTTGTCAATGTTAATTGCTCAACTTATGATTATAGATTATAAGTTTACTAATAAGTTTTATAACTTCGTTGCGTTCACTATCGCATAAATGCCGTTGAGAAAGTTATAAAACAACTTCTTCTTCACCTCTAGTCATGGGTTAAATCACAAGACCCACTAGCCTCGGTTGGCAATCGGTCTAACAAAAAGACAATTTTGTATTCAAAATCGGGTTGATGACTATACTTGCTTTCTTCTTGCAGTTGATGTCTGTGTGTGTTTTTTTTTTCTTCGTTTTTTCCACTCGGCCTATTTTATATTGCGAGTCTGCCATAAAAAACGGTGTTATGATTAGGCCCATCGATAATTAATCCTGGAAGGGTCTACAGTTCCCTTAGGAATGCGCTGCTGTAGAGGTTGAATAAATCTGGAGTGAAGATACATCCTTGTCTCACATTTCTTTCGATCTTCATTTTCTATCCGTATTCAGGCGGTTTGCTCCCAATCTAAGTTCTAAAATCTTTTTCAAATAAATCTAATAATTGTAAATGGTATGCGCTGTTTGTTAAGTAAACCTAGCGCATTTTAGATATTGATTCACTGACGTGGAGCAAGGCTGTAAGTTTGGTTCAGCCAGTGAGGATCGAACTCACTACTCGGTTGTAATGGATCTAGCGAGACAACCTTGCTAGCCATGTTGAATTACCCTATGTTATTTTAGATGAGAACTCTCGTTATAACTATCTTGTTACACATTTTATTTGCTGTGGGTACGCAGACTGAATTTATGTTTGATGTGTGAACGCAGGCGTTCTTGTATTCAAATTCGTTCTCGCTGAAACATGATCGTTTATAAAGAAACAGACACACATAACAAAGACAAAAAATAAATATATACACATATACGTGAAGAACTACACACACACACACACGAAAAATTAACCCAGGCATGTTAAGATATTTCTTTCTGACATACACACGAAATGTAAAAATAAACAAAATCAAACAAAAAAAAAAACCTTAATCACATACAGAAGACCAAAATAAAAAAAATACAAAAAAAGTAAAGAAAAAGAAGTTATTTTTCCCCTTCTTGTCGCCCTGATGAAGTCAAAGCTTTAGCTTCTGACAGATTACAACATGAAAACTTCATGACACCTATGGGCTTCCATATCAGAAGACCTGTCACTCGTTTGATGTGGCTGTGTCACAGGACGCTGACATCTTTAGAAGCCAATCGAAAAGGCTGGACATAAAACGCATCGGGGAATCCACCGAAACATGATGAAGCAATGTCGAAGGGTGGTATGAGATTGTCGGGGAGACAGGTGGGGGATTCAGTATCGGAATTGGGGTGTATATGGGAATGTGTGATGGCGAAGGAAAAGTTGCGCCAATCGTCGTCTACAAAAAGGAAGGACCAGAATGGAAGCAAGGATTAAATCATAATCTTGTAAATGTAGGCAAATATGTAATACATGCTTTGTAGGATCACACACACACACGCGCGTGCACGGACACACACACACACACACACACACACACACATATATATATATATATATATATATATATATATATATATATATATATATATACACTCATACATACATACATGATGGAGCGCTGAAAAGTTTTCCCTGATGCTTGTTAATGAGCTCAGACTTTTGAATTGTATCGTGCCATTAAATTTTCAGCATTATATATATATATATATATATATATATATATATATATATATATATATATATATATATATATATATATATATATATTTACAGGTCTGTGTGCGCGCGCCTGTGAATTGGAATCAAATATAGATTAAAATTCCAGAAAACGTTGGAATAAGGAACAGATAGGAAACGTTTATATATTTACCATATTTCGTTTTTAAGCTTAAATAAAAGCCAAACATGTTAAATTTATAAACATTTCCAGTTTGTTCCTACTGTTATCATTATATATATATATATATATATATATATATATATATATATATATATATATATATGTATGTGTTGTTATTGTTAAAGAAAATAAACATTTTATGTCGACGGATTTTACTGATCGGACTTTTCCAGATTACGAGTGATCCTTCTCAAACAAGGAGAAACTTCCGTCAGAAATGTAATACATTTCTGACTGAATTTTCTCGACACAAAATGCCTGCTGTCTTTAACAGTATTTACCTTAAAGAACATTTGTGCCTAAATGTACAATATATTTTTAATAATAACATACATACAAACACACATATTTAAATATATATATTCATATTCAAAAAGCTCTCCTTCATATTCAATAAATCGCTGTATTCTATCAACATATGTTGTAAAAAACATTTGACACGTTTCTAGATTAATTGAAAAAAAAAAAAGATGAAATTTCTTGTTTTAATTCACGCATTGTTTTTGGTTTGATTCTATAATTAAGATTTTACAATACCCCCCCACAAGAAAAAGTCTGATGGTATTAGGTCGGGTGATCGTGACGGCCACTCAAGTGCTACACGTTGTACTATCCACCTAATGTAAATTGCGTTAGTGTTGCTGGCCAATATATATATATATATATATATATATATATATATATATATATATATATATATATATATATATATATATATATATATATATGTATGTATTAGGTTGGTGCAAAAAGAATGACGTTTTTTGACGTATTTTTTAATGTCAAAAACCGTCATTATTTTTGCACCAACCTAATATGTATATATATATACACGTTTAGAATTTAATCATAGCAAATCTTGTTTTTTGTTCAATAAACGTTAATAATTAAAAAGGTGTTACATTTGCCGCACCACACACACACACACTCACACACACACACACACACACACACACATATATATATATATATATATATATATATATATATATATGAGAGAGAGAGAGAGAGATATCCATTCTTAAATGTATATAAACTGATATCTCCACTTTTAAAAAATATACGAATGCACATGAGGATGGTTTCCTTGTGCCAGATGTTTTTCCTTTTTTTCTCTCTGAATGTGAAGTTATTTTTGCAAGCAGTTAAATTCGTAGATAAAAGACACAATCTAAAACATTACAAAATCAAATTTAAGGTTGCCATTTCTGACATAATCTGAACAAATATGTGGTGAATAAAATCTAGGAAGCTTGTTCTTCCGAGTTGAATAAATTCGATACCTCCCAAGATAATCAATATTCTATAATATGGGTTCTTCAGAAACGGCCCAACATTAAGTTTTTGCCCCGATGGGAAGTGTGCGAATTTCAAAACCACGAAGAAGCCCCTCCGACACATTCAACCCACTCTGCTGATAACAATACGCACGGTGTTGTTAATATATTCATAACAATACGCCTGCAATTCAGATCCATTCAATCAAATAGCCCTGAATGTATTAATATTTGTCTCTATAAAAATATATGATTACGTTACTAGAGTTTTGTAAGTAGTTTAATTATGCGTTCATTTTTATATGCAGAAATCATATGAACGCAATTTCACCATGTGGACAAAAATTCACTATTAACGAGGAAAAATAAAAAATAAAGATAAATGCAAAATATATCAATAAAACTAAAAAATTACGATTTCTTAAAAATGTGTAGCATGCTCAATTAAAAAAATAATATTCATTTGTTTTTTGCTATTTATTTTAATTAAAAATTATGTTGAAGTTATTGGGTTTAAAAACTCCATTCCAGCTCCCAATCAATCAAAACGAAAAATATATATTGATTCTACTTACAAATAACTGAAGCAATAATTTAGTTCGATTTTATTTTAGAAACATGAGATTCAATTATTTTGTTTTCCTCGATAATTAGGAAACCTTTAGAATATATATATATATATATATATATATATATATATATATATATATATATATATATATATACATACATACATACATATATATATATATTTATATATATATATATATATATTATATATATATATATATATATTTAAATATGAGAAGAATTGGAAAATCAATAAACTTCGTGTTTTGTCAAGAGCATTTGCTCTCTATGTCTTTCGTATTTGCTCTCTCTGTATTTCGCATTTGCTCTCTCTGTCTTTCGCATTTGCTCTCTCTATCTTTCACATTTGAGGATAAGTGTGGACCATGACTCAAATTAACTTATCACATCCAATATCAGACTCAAGAGATTGTCTGTTCACCTGTTTCTTTGTTATATATATATATATATATATATATATATATATATATGTATATATATATATATATATATAATGAGAGAGAGAGAGAGAGAGAGAGAGAGAGAGTGATGTCTGGTGTCTGTTGTGTATATATATATATATATATATATAAAATTAACTGATTTAAAATATGGTTTCTTGGCTACACAGTAATAACCATGTTTCAAAAACTGAAGGTAAAAACTAAAAGCTTCAGTTTTTGAAACATGGTTATTACTGTGTAGCCAAGAAACCATGTTTTAAATCAGTTAATTTGTAATATTTACGCTCTGTAAATTTACATTGAACAATGTCTTGTAAAAATAAAAGTAAAAAAATATCAATAAGAACACCAGATTATATATCTTACTGTTCTTTCTTATATATATATATATATATATATATATATATATATATATATATATATATATATTTAAAATCAGAAAGAGAAAGATGAAAAATTTTGGACTTATAATGGGGGATGTGGGTCTGGATTATCAGAGCAAGCTGAAAGTTAGATGTTACATTGACTAACAAAGTAGCATTGTTTTCATAAAAATGGCAGCCTAAGGATGGGAACTAGATTTTGTGAATATCAAAATTATGAAGTACAGAAAATTTGATACAGAAATTCTGAGGCGCACCCGAATAGCGGAAGCTCAGTAAAGTATTAAGAGATAGGATAATATCTTTCGAAACGAGAAAAAGAATGATGGACTGTTAGTCGTCTATATGGTGGTTTTCTAAGCGTAACTTAGATGTGGCACAAGGTCAAAAGTATGAGGCACCCGGCGAGGACCGAACCCACTAGTCAGTCATAATTGATTTGTGAAACATTACACTACGTCGAGGGCCCGAATTCATTCTCTATGCGTAGCAAAACCCCGAAAGCATGGGGTACACAGAGAAGACTATCGTAATTGATTGCTAACCATAACAAAACGTAGAAGTGCCCTTAAAAGGTGATTTTCTAAGAGTAGCTTAGATATGGCTCAAGGCCAAATGTATGTACACTCAGAAAGACTCGAACTCACTACTCAGTCGTAATTGTTCTAGCGAGACAAGCTTGTTAACCATTACACCACGTTAAAAGGCCCCTATTACTCTTCTATATGGAAGTGAGTGCTGCGTAAATTTTCTCACATCTGAAGAAGATGGAATGCTGATAAATTGTACGAATATGATGGGTAGAACAAGGAAGAAGCTTTAAGAACAAGAACACCGTAAATTTCGACGTACAAGTCGACCTCAAGGTTTTTATTTCACTGAGTTAGGCCTATATCCACCATATAGATCGATCCCTGAACATACGGTGGGCCACCAAATTAGGCCTACCAGTAAATGAAGTTAGGCTACAGTACACGGTAACCTACATACTATTTACCTGTATATTAAGACACTAACGTAATATCTTTCTACATTCGTTGTAAACAACTTCCAGCACACAAGGGTAGGTATCGGATACTGTATCGGCATAACTCAGCGAAGATTTACAATTTGTCAGGTCTACTGATAAACCCATTAAAGTCAACTTCATCTCCTATAAAATATTAATAGCGTAGAATACGCATCATATCAAGTACTTTTTGATAGTACTGCTACGGATCGTATGATATTGTAAAACACAGTAACACTCATTTGCAACATTAATTCCCCCACATCCACGGTAAGAGCCGATATTTAAAACCGGATTTTTTAAAACAAACTTATAATTAACACCGAGTTTTTTTTTTTAAAGAAACCAATAATTAAATATAAAAAAAAAATGCAATTATTAAACGATTTTATTAGAAAACTATAATTAAATCCAGATTATTATTTTAATTATTATAACTACCCAAATCCCCGTTTTACGAACATTTCTTTTAATAAGAATTTGTCGATTTCTTTCGGCGATTTCTTTCGTCGATTTCCGTCGCTCGAAAAATGCCGCTTTTATTGCAATCTCTTCTCGGCCTTTTGGTTAAGATCAAAGTGTAGTATCTACCCTCGGCAGAATAAACTACATTTCATCTCTCTGTCTTCGGAGAAAGTACAACTCAGTATGTCTTTGTCGGGGGCTGTTATTTTTTTAACCTGGCCCTGGTGCTCGATCTCCCCCTGTTTAAACTGACCTTGTGTCACATATTGCCATCGCGGGACGGCAAGAAAATACAATCGCTTCTCAGTGTTTTGGCTAAGATCAAAGCGTAGTATCTTTTCTTATCAGCTTAATCTTATCCCCTCTCTCCCCTTCTGTTTCTTTCTTTCTCTCAATGAAACCAAGTAGTGTCTTTTCCCCTCTTTGCACGCGATGAAAACAGAATAGTCCATTATTTAAGAGGTACTAGCAGGGCGTCACGGTCGTGTAAACTAACGAAGGGAGATGCAAGCATAGTTATAATTGGCTACTGGGACTTAATATGGGTATTATTTAAGGTGTTTCATTTGTACAAACTATGGAGACCTGCTTCTCTAAATAACTCATTAAAGTACATTAGATATTAAAAATTAGTTTAATATAGGAACATCGATTATCGTTTCACTACTAAATTTAACTTTCCTGTTGTCTGCATGAAAAAATAACTCTTTTTTTCTAGTATCTAGGTAATCGAATATCGATTGGCTACCACTAATGTTTAGTGTTTGCGTGTGTGGGTTTAGCGATAAAGTAGGCTTTATTGAAAATGAAAGACTATGAATAACCTCAAGATGGAGCAGACAGCATAGCGTGGAGAGAGAGGAGAGCAAAAAGCGATGGAAAAGACTGGACGGTGAACGGTATGTGTGCAGACCTTTGCAAATCAGAGGAGAGAGGGATAAGTGAGTGACTAATAGACGCTGGGTACAAGCGGAGTTTTTTTTTTTTTTGTCTTTGTGTTTTAGTAACAGGAAAGGGGTGGCCTGAATGAGCAAACCTTTCGGACCCGATTCCTTCGAAAAGCCCCTTTGTAGAGAAGAATCCATTATCTGTAGTTTAGGGGCGGTGTGAGTATGCGGCAAGTGGACAGAGGCAACGGTCAGTCGTTTAAGACATGGAACAGCTTTATTGTGAATCTGGGACCCATTCCTTGCTGGGCTTTCGCTTCATTCTCCCTCACCACAACCACTACCGAGACCCGCGTTCAGTATTCACAAATTCGCATTATCTTCTTTGTTTTTGTCCGTCACAAGGGAAGAAGAAACGCAGAAGTGAAAGCGGGAAGCAGTAGATGATTGGTTGCGTTTGGATTCAGAGAAAATGCTTGATGTTGCAGAAGAGGCGGATCAGTAGTAAAAGGTAGGAAAAAAGGAATTGAAAGGCTGAGTAAAATGTGCTAAAAGCATAATCCTCTTTCGCTAATTCCCTCTTTGTAAGGAAATATTCATTAAAACAGATGCATATTAATAAAGCACGGAGTACTGAGTAATGTATAGTGACCCCGATTGAAGAATCAGAGAGTCAAGTTCGAATTCTAGTCGAGTTCATTGCATTCACTTATATGGGCAATTCGACATTGTGTAATGCTTTGTAACCTTGTCTAGCTAGATCAGTTACCATTAAGTAGTGAGTTCGATCCTCACTTGGTGCTCCACACTTACATATAAGCTACGCTTAGAAAATCATTTGGGAGCTTCGACGTGGTGTGATGGTTAACAAGCTTGTCTTGCTAGATCAATTATGACAGAGTTATTATTATAATTATCACTGGATGTTCCATACATTCGTACCACAACTAAAATCGTTGGGTACTTAGATGTGGTGTAAGAAGCTTGTCACTGTTACATCCACTTACGTGCTAATAGGGAAGGTATGGATCCATCTCCCTTCCCGGCAGCTATGGACAAAGAGCAGGACAAACTTGGTCCTACGGCTTTGGGTGTTAACCGGTCTAGTAGTGCTGAATTCAAAACCCGAGGAATATCTACCTCCAACTATGGACAGATAGCAGAACAGACTGGGTCATATAACCTGGGTTTGCAACCGGTCTAGGATAAGGAAAACTGAATTCAAACCAGCCTGGAAATGGTTGGGCTACGTCAGGCTATTTTCCCCAGGAAACACCATCGCTACTGAGGCTGCAATGCATGTGGACCAGAAGACCCTAATAGGTTACGGGACTCCTGATCGTGATATTAATAAACAGAAACCTATCTGCTCAGTTGTTAGGTTGATACAGACATTCACAACTTAATCTTTTCTATGAGTCTTAGAAGCGTATTTAAGGGTTAATCAACTCTTTATAGTTTGTACAATCAGTAAACATTGACGCCTCCTTTGAACGTAATTCTCAATAATTCATTCTTACATTATTTATATTATTCGGACTATTGTCCTCATCTTTGTCGCCATATTTATCCCAAAGTTTCGGCCGTTGTACGCTCCGACCTTCTTCAGGTGCTTGGAATGTCGAACTGAACCCTTTATTTCGCTCACTGGCGACAAAGATGAGGACAATAGTCCGAATAATGTAAATAATGTATATAATACCCCATCTCATAAATATAGACAAATTCATTCATAGTTTTTCTTTCCTTGCTTGAGTCGGAAATATTTCGTCTAAATTTATGAGATGAGGAGTTTCCACTATTTAAACACGTTCTAATGTCCTCACCTTTGTTGTTATAAAAAGGTTTCGGCTGTTGTGCCCTCCAGTCTTCTTCCGGTGTCCATGTAACCTTCAGAGAATTTCGATGTGATCTCTATTTATTATACAAGAGTATATTATTCTCGTTCATCTGCCTGTATCTAGGGATATCCATTTTGTTCTTTATTATTATTATCATTATTATTATTATTATTATTATTATTATTATTATTATTGTTGTTGTTGTTGTTGCTCGCTGTTTCCGAAGCAAAACTTTTACAGCTGTATATTCACCATGATTATCATCATCCATCCTATGATTGAGTGGGTTTGTAACGTCACTGGGTAGTCGAGTACCTGAACATGTCCATCCACATGTATCAGTTGCATATCAATATCTTGCTTGAAAGTCGGTGAGGTATTCATTTTGACATAGTGTGTCTTGGCCAAGTAGACCTAGCGGTAACACCACAGCTGATGCTCTCCGACTTGACCGCTAGCCTTAATAACGGACACATGACCTTTGATTCCATCGGGGGGGTACTTACCACCCTGGCCGTTTCCTTCAGTCCAGTAAACCCTCCGCCCTTGATATACAGTCTGTAATTCAAAGCCAAATGCAGATTTAGCCTGCAGCCGGTCGAAAATCGCCATAGTCATGTCTCTTGGTTGAACTCCTCACTGGTGAGAATCTTGGAACAACTATACAAAGAGTGGTCCGCATAGTTCGATGCCGGGGGCGATGAACTAATTGGAATAAGCGAATCGTCATCACAAATAGGCATTATTTTTATTATCTAAATATTATCTGTCCCTCCCTGTGTCTGAAACGTCTCTAACTCGGACCACAATTGCGCTACATAGCCATAGAGCTTTATGGAATCAGGATGATCTCGGTATAATCATCGGCCCTTCATCTGGGGCTTGAAACTCTAGCATTGGGATCTGAGGATTAAGTAGTTAAAAATTCAAATTTTATAATAACTGAAAAAATATTGATTTTTAATTTATATCGAATTTAAAACAACACAAACTTTGTGAATTTATTTTTTTTATTATTTTAAATTCAGTTCAAAATATCTCCAAAACTTTGAGGATCGAGGAAATCAATTTTATTTCTTCAAAATGCCAAGAAACTAGAGGTTTTGAAGTTCCGCAGAGTTTGTGATTTGAAGAACTCAACTCACTTGAAGTTCCACCGAGATTGTTATTTGAAGAACTCAATTTTCGACGTGAATTACAATTTCGATCCAAATAGGACTTTCGAACGGAATTGGACTGATAGCCCAAATCAGAGCTAAAGAAATGTTTTGGAGTCCCATGGAGGGGAATTGAGGAATTCGAAGTTATTTCTTAAAATTATCATTGCTGTTTTCTCAGCTGAAACAGAGGTCCCTCTAGTTTTGGGCCGAGGTCGTAATTAGCCCTCCGCAGGAGCTAGCTTAAAATTCCGTACGCTTGCATTGTTCTCAAGAGTGCCTAACCATTCCTACTCTGTCAGGCTTGTCTTTATTTATATTCGCTTTGAGCCAGTTCATTTCTTCATCCAGAATTTAATTGTTTATTTTTATTTCTACGTCAGTGGACTCTCTGTTTATATTATTATATTCTCATGACTATGTTTTCAACAACCTTAATCGAGCGAGAGGTTAGGATTCTAAAAATGACGCTGGGGGTACAAAATATACGAAACCCATTATACCCGTCATGATAATCAGAGTGATAAGAGTATTACATGTACAGGCATTTCAGCCTAATGTGCGCAATATAGTGACAGGTTTTGATAACAGCAGTGTGTAATCTTGCAGGGGAGTCCCTGTTAGAAATACCTTCCAGTCGGGTAGCCAAGTCCACTCAGTCGGTCTCCGATTCAGGGTTTTCTCAATTATCTAGTTGGGACTCCCAAGTTGCCTAGGCTACCTAATCTTTAAGATTAAAAATATCTTCTCAACAGCTGGCTATGACCACTACTCCCGCCCATGAATAGAACACAACTATTAGCATTATTATATCGTTATTGATTTCATCATTATTTTTGTTCAGCTATTTTTCTCTATCATGATGTTATTCGTCTTGTAATAATGTTGCTTTATTGTTGTTTTCAGTATTATTGTCATATCGCTGTGCATTGCCAATATTATTTATTGTTGCGCTTATTGTTGTGTCTGAAACTGACATATTACCCGAACTTGTTTTAATCACTATTATTATTATTACCACTACGACCATTGTCTTCCCTTCGGTCGTCTCCTCTTTCTTCTGCGCGATGGACGTCACCTAGAGAAGATGAATTGTAATGAACAAATTCTATACACAGTTCTGGCAGCATAAACAGAGACATATTGCCGGCCTGTCCTTATCTCTGGTCATCGGCCATGTTGAGTGCGGCCCTGTGTAAAGCGCAAGTCCGTGAAGAAGAGAAGCCTGAAGCAATTGACTTGCAGTCACGACAAAAGGCGGGAAAAGACGCAAGGCTTTTATTTCTACGGCGTTTAATTGGGAAAAACACAGCGTGTCTTTGGCCACACGTTGAGCTGAGAAACCCGGTGTTTGAGGCGAGCGTACGGTCACTATTTTCTTGAGGCAGGGGTTCGATTATAATTAGAAATTTAAGATGGATAAGAACACAGAGAAGGTATTAAGAAAACAAGAGAAAAACGGATGTTGGGATAAAGAAGGCGGTTGATGTTGAGAAGCCAATGAAACGAAGGCTGAAGTAAATCAATGGTTACAGAAAACAGGTACAAAAAATAATATGAGCAGAGAGAATGGCTTGAAGCGAAGGAAAGAAAATGATTAATTTCAATGGTGGACCGTAAGTGAACAAATGAAAATAAACTTTCGATGAGAGATCAGGTGTTGCACTGTTTCACAAGTGGATTCTTTTCTGTCGTCCAAAAGCAATGAAATTCTGAATGATGTCTCTTGTAAACACATAGAAACCACTTATCACCTGTACACAAACTTAACGTCTTTTGCGTATTTTCTACATTAATGAACACAATAATTATACATATATCAGCATGATATCGACAGCATCATCGTCATCTTTTTCTTCTTTGTGCCATGTCTAATTAGGTTGTGGTTGATCATAACTCTCCACAACTTCCTATCTCTTGCAGCACTTAACAACGCTTGTGCATACGCCGTCACTGCCACCCAGTTCCGTCATCCATTCACTACATTGTATGTAGTCTGCTTACACCTTTGTTCCTTTTGTCTTTGATATTTTCAGTGAGTGTCGAGATTCTCCAAGCCATCTTTCCTCATTTAAAGCCAAAAAATGATTTTAGATTCTGAGAAATTTTTTTTAAGATAATAATGGTTTACTAATACATATCTTATTAATTCACCAATAGCTGGGGTGAAAAGAGGTGGGTTCATATCTTTTCCAAGGTTATTTGTGCGTGAGTGAATATAATTAATCTACATGGAATTCGGCTCTACGGTTAACAATTCTGAATCATTATCCATTACACCACCCGTATATTCAAGCTTAGAGCACCTGGTATTCCCAAGCAGATAGCCATCTAGTAAAATAACTTTTTTTTTCTATTAACATGCACAGGGTTTATTGCAACCAAATTTTTATGGACACGTTGCAGCTGATGAACGTAAAAATGTGTTACGGTTTTTTGGGTATATATATATACCCAAAAAGAGAGACAATCCAAATGACTTAAACTTCCTTTATAGTCTACCAATAGAAGGTTAACCAATCAGAAACCGCAGGACATTGTATCCGTCGTGTATAAAGGCGGACATCTTTGTTTACCCTACGGAAGGATCAGTGCCAACTTGACCAGGCGAAGATGATAGAATGAAGAACTACGCTCTGCTACTTTGCTACGATATCCACTGCGAACCTGAACTACGCTTTCCTACTGTCTCCGAAATATTCACTGCCAACCTCTGGATTCTATACTCGAAGACGACCGCCATGAAAATGTCTAACAAAATGTGCATTCTGTGTTTCATTGCGTTTTAAGAATTCTAAATGAATAATACCCCCGTCGGTGCCACCATACACACGATTTTACCATTATTTCAAGGCTTTCAGATTTTAGAATCGGTTGTGGATATGTATCCTTGTCAATTTCTATGTTTTTCGTTGAACACTAAGTTGCTAATCTTTTGTTGATTTGTCTTGTTTTCTTTGGTATTTGTTATTTCTTTTTGCATACATATATGCACTTACCAACATACATATACTTACTAATGATAGTACATAGTGAACGCATTATATGCTATTACCTGGATTATTCGGACATGAAATGAAGAGAAAAATTGAAATCATCCGAACATTTTATTGAACTAAATCCATTCTAATATTTCATCTCAGACAAACGTTTTGAGAATTTTCAACATAATACTCATCATTTAATATAAATGCTGATAAAATCATGTTATGTAATTATTGTTAAGTTCTTTGTTGTCTTTACAGAAAACGGCATAAATTTGAATTATTCAGCTGCTGGTGCTAATGTTGTATAGTCCCCTCATGCCGGAAGGTCAACAGTGCCAATTCGATAAAATGTTTCATTTCCTCTCTCGGCCGGTGCTTTTGGGTCCAGAGATGAAAGAACTTCAACACAGGGAATTTTAACTTATCTGGTTTTATTATTCATGTAGCGCATTTTCTATCTAGTCGGGGTCACCTACTCACTGTGAAGCCGTTTCAGATGCGAAAGTGAACACGTCTACATTAATTGACGTGTAACAACCAACTCCTTGAAAAATCCTTTTTCTATCTATAATTTCCACGCTGATTCAGCCAATCAAAATCGACTTCCTTATTTTGGCTTGCATCTGACCTCGAAGGCCAAACTCCGAAAGTCGCAGCTGAAATACAATTCTCCCAAAAAATAATAGTCTGCTATAACAACAGAAAAAAAATTCATAACCAGCTGGAAACAGTCAAAATTTAATGCATTTTTCCTCAAAAGTAAACCTTGAACAAAGCGTTTGAAAATGTCTTTTGTGGACAGGAATCTCTATAAAATAATGTCTTTTCCCTTGATTCTTTTTCGCTAATTTAGGTATTCAGTTATTCCGTAATTTTGAATTATTTGAATATATATTTTTGAACCGCTATTCCAAGTTGTTCACACAATAGCGGAAATACCATATTTGCTAATATAATAACAGATAATAATATTTTTAATGGTTTTTTTTTCAATTAAACCTAGGAAAATATCTAATTTATTAAAGGTTTACATTTCTAATTCACTTTTTCCTCTTTCGTATTGTTTTTTTATTTACAAATTTTTCTATATTTTTCATCTAATTTTCTATTCACATTCTTACCCTCCCTCTTTTCAATCGTCATCCAGCTTCGGATATTCCATATACGATGACTGCTTTGGCTTTTTGCTTTCAAAATGAAAGACGACCGCTGTCTTGCGTGATCACCATCCATCGTCTTCGCGGCTACCCGGCGAGGCACCGCCCACCGTTGCATGCAAGCGTTCAATTGTACTGAAATAATCCCTCACTTCTGAATCATAACTCAACAAATTTGTTCCCTTCCCGAATACTCGCTGTCACGAACATGCGTATTGTGAATCGTCTCAGAGCCCAGACGGGACCAACTGGCACATGAAAGACTCAAGGCGCATCGCACATTTCATCAGCAGACAAGGACACTTTGATTGAGCGCCAGTTTGAGTTGCTAGGGAACGCTGTGCTCTCCCCAGCCGTCATTTTGTTTATTGAGTTGCGGCATTTAAGTGAAATATTAACATTACAACATTAAATACGCTTGGGTTCATACACACACACAAACAAATGCTAGATTAACTAACTCATTTGATTATAGTGAGGAAGGCTTGTATAGAACCAGCCAGACGTTTCGGCGGAACTGCTAACCGAGAAATGGTGTACAGAGTGCCACGAATCGCTCTTCAAGTTTGAATTCAGAGTTTTCCTTTCGTTAGATTTGCTGCCAACCATGGTTAAAGAGCTGCCCGCATGGCGGAAAAGAAAAGACATGGATCCATACCTTTCCAATGAGTATTTTGGGTAGAGTGGATCTAACAGACACGAGCGGAATTCGACCTCCATTCGTCGATTTTTCTTTCCGATCAGTTCACCGTTACATTACCGTCTTTACTCGTAAATACCGCTAGGAATCTTTCTTCTCTCCCCAGTTATGGGTAAATAGCAAGACAGATTGTGTCCTATAGCATTCTGTGGCAAATGCGCCAGGAGATAGGTAACTCTGAAGAGAAAACCTGAGGAAGGTCATTTAGAGAACGTGTGGCCAGCTCTATGTGAACTTGTGGCCAGCTCTATGTGAACCTGTGGCCAGCTCTATGTGAACCAGCTCTCTGTATGCGGCTCTTCCAAAAGTGTGGTTGATTCTGCACAAATCTTCACCAATTTAATCACATAATATAGTCGGGTATTTTGGCTGTTCAGTTCTAAGTACTGAGTTTCTGTAACCTGATACGTCGAAAAGAACGGGATAGTCCGTATATATATATACATATATATATATATATATATATATATATATATATATATATATATATATATATATGTATACACATACACACACATATATATATATATATATGTATATATATACACACACACACACATATATATATATGCATACACGTGCGATGAGTAAATTGACGCCATTTTATATATATTTTAATTTCGCGCAAGCGCGTTGTTTGTGTTTCATTTCGTCTATTGTAGGGTCACTTGGGCACAAACTGTGAGAAAAAGAGTACACTGACAATTCACTCCACTAAAAATTTGTAAACGGCATGCTTTACTGCTTGGCATTCGCACCAGAAGCTCCAATACGAACATTTCAGAGAGTTTGTGCGTCAATCTGAGGACAGTGCAGAAGATTCGAAAAGTGATGCATGAATCTAATGGTGATTACGAAGTTGTTTGGAGTGATCACTAGTGATCGTGACGTTATACTTCCATTCATCTTCCCACAGGCCTAAGACTCAACACGGAGGCCTACATCAAGTGCCTTGAGGAGGTAGTGCAGCCATGGGTCAAGAGGGTGGCTGCTAGAAGATCCTATGTCTGGCAACCGGACTGCACCATGCTACACAAGCAAAAGAACCAAGTCATGGCAGTCAGAAAATTTCTGTATCCACAACACCCCTTACATCTGGCCACCTAACTCACTAATCTGCAACTTCTTTGACTATTGGGGCGCATTTGAGCGAGAGAACAAAATAAATCCTTGTAACACCAAGGCAAGGATTATAGCAACATTAACTAAATTAAACAAGATGACCGTCCAGGAGAGTAGCAGGAGATTCCGAAGTCGTCTGGAGGCCGTGGTTGAAACCAAAGGCGATTTTATTGAATAAATTCACTGTTCAGTATTTCAAGATATTTTTTCTCAAATTTTAATACATATATTTGTTAAAATAAGATGTCAATGTTATTTTCATTTTTGCGTAATTTAGACAACTTATCCATCGCACCATACATACATAGCTTAGATGTGGCACAAGCCCGAAAGTATGGGGCATGTAGTGAGGCTCGAACTCACTACTCAGTCGCACACACACACATATATATATACACACACACACACACACACATATATATATATATATATATATATATATATATATATATATATATATATATATATATATATATATATATATATATATATAACGTAATTTGGAAAACATTCATTTTGAAATTTTCGACGACTCCTCAGCGTTAAGAGATTTTATTTCAACGAAATCTACATTAGCGAGACAGAGACATAATTTAAATTAATCATACGAACGCTTGATTTTGTATTGCTTCAACTGTACCCTATAGAAAGTTGAATTTAGTTAAAAATCACATCAGTTTTTAATTTTATTATTTCTTTTCAGGTTTTCTCATACCACATTATTTCACTACTAATTAGGAACAGGCAATAAAATGAAATGCCCTGGCTGTTTATTGATCGTGATTTATTCGAAGATCATTGTTCATTTAATTTTTTTCTCTCCCAGCAAATTATATTCATTTTTTTATATTAAAACTGTTTTCTCGATGAAAATTATGACCACAATAGTTTCCTTAGCATACAAATCCGCTAAGTTTGTTGTTTCATTTTAAGAGGATTTTTGTATTCGTTCTTTAAATTTTTGTTGTTTCAAGGTTGTATTTTCTAGAGATAATTGTATACATTGTATATGACAGACTCCTACTTCCGATGTAAAGTTAGATGCTGGGACTTCTCATAGCTGATGATTATAATTTCAATTCTACAAAATGAAATGTAAACAATGCTCCCAAAATATTAGGTTGGTGCAAAAATAATGACGTCATAATGTCGTTTTTTGACGTTAAAAATACGTCAAAAAACGACATTATTACGTCATTATTTTTGCACCAACCTAATACATCAGCGAAACATCCAAAAATTTAAAGAAAATCCGATACTACTACCCAAGCAAAGCAATGAAGCCGCGAAGACGTAAGGGGTTACAGGGATATGAAAAACATGACAAAAAGACAACTTTATCAAGAAAGAACAATAAAATAACAGGAATTAAGAATACAGAAGATAACGATTAAAGATCAAAGTTCACTGAAATGCAAGAAACCGTAAGAAAGTTCCAGAAAGACCATAAAAAAGTTATCCACAAAATTCCGAATCTGCATAAACTAAAGACATTATTTTATTATTTATGACGATACATACAATATATGAATGTATTTCTCAATCACTTTCACTCCGAGTAACCAGTTTCGTCTTAGCCTTGCTTGTGGTATAATAAAATAATCTATATAAGAAATGCGAATGTTAGATTTTTTCAACATTACTCACGGAGGTCGAAGCCCAATTTATAACATTTTCGAATCAGACCAACTCCGTTAGCAAACTAAAAACGTTCCGGGCCGGAACCGGACGTGCAATCCTGAAATTTTGGATTCTCAAATTTTCACTACGGTGATTGTTTTGGCGAATTTTTATGTTACGTTTTGGGACGAATTTTTTTCTACGGTAACAATTTTTATAACACGGAAATAAATTTGGCAATAATCGAAATTAATTGCGAAATCCAGCGAAAGTGAAATAAAAATAATTGTTTGCACGGAATATAAGGACCTACGTAAATCATAATATCTTTAAATTAAGTGGCGACAGAAGAATTATCGGTGAATTTTAAAAAGTAAGCTTAAAAATTAATGTAATACTTAAATGAAGCGATCAATTTTAAATTCTGTAATTTATTGTTGCCTATAGCATCTCCTCCTCCCTACCTTTTGTGATGAAAGCCTAATTAAGAGCGCTCCACAGGAGCTATCTTAAATGACAACCGATAAGCTAGTTAAAATATATATTAAATATAGTGAATTTAAACAATGTGAATTCTTTCAAACATGTTTCAAAAATGGATACAAATAAGCTCTATCTGATCAACTTTTTATCTCGTTTTTCTAAATTCCGTTAACGTTGTTTCGTGTCAGAATTGTTTTCCTAAGTTTATTAATGGTATTCATCCGAATACCTTCGACTGTCACTACAGTCGCTATCAAGGAATTGCGGGATTATCAATATTATATATATATATATATATATATATATATATTAATATTAATTTATAATATTAATGGTCTTTAAATTTACATTGAGCACTATTTTGTAAAAATAAAAAATATCTATACCGGATTATATATCTTACTGTTCTTTCTTTATATATATATATATATATATATATATATATATATATATATATATATATATATATATATATATATATATATATATATATATGTGTGTGTGTGTGTGTGTGTGCACATTGTTGCCATATTCACGACATTTTGACCATTGTATCATACCTCCGGGATACTTCAGGTGATTGGAATTTCGAAGCGAACCGTTTATAACGTCCATAGGATTAGAGTGTTGTAGTTCCACGTGCCATGCCTCTCCCGGATATTTCCCTTTTAACTTAACTCACCAAGTTTTTCTTCACTTCTGCTGTAGCCAGGTATTGACTTCAGAAGTCTTTGGGTCAACCATTGGATTCAACCAAAGCTTTTATCCATTGGTTTATCTGTCTTTGAGATATCCAGAAGAGGCATGACACGTGGAACTAGAACAATCTAGTCGGGTGGACATAATAAAGGGTTTAGTTTGAAATTCCAGTTACCTGATGAAGGTCGGAACGTATAACGGTCGAAACGTCGTGAATATGGCAACAAATAATAAGACAACAGTTCGAATAATCTAAATAGTGTAAATAATTACAATACCTCATCTCATACACAGAATGTGTGTGTGTGTGTCTGCATACATGTATGTACAGAAAGAGAGTGTTGAAGAGAAAGTGAGATGTTATTTTCTCGTCTCTCCACAGTGACAAGATGTGACACAAGATCTTTTTGATGTGGGGGCTGTCTTCAATTAATTCAGAAATTGTTCAGTCCCATCCCCGTCAGTCACGCTGGCGACGATATTAAACCAACCCTATCTCTCATTTAGTGCAGGGAGGGTGGTGCTAACAACAAAGATGAGGACAATAGTCTGAATATAAATATTGTAAATAATGATAACTCCCCTTCCCAGAAATTCACACAAAAATTACCTTTCTTCCATGCATTGAACATTGTCGTATGTAACCCATTTTCGTCGCCTGCTATTATGCATTTAAGGAACGCTTACTTAGGATAATGCATTCGTTATTACAATCGGTCCCCCACAATGGAAATTACTTATGATACAACTTAATAATACTTCATAATGAGGTTACAAAGTAAACAATTATGTGTGTGTCTTCCGCAATTCCCTTAGGATTGGATGTTTAAATTACAATGTCAGTTTTCAAAAGAAAGCCTGTATTTGACATTGCTGTCAATAAAATTAAACACGCATTCTCTGTATTAGTCAAATCCTGCCAGTACCTTGTTGATGTCTGTGGATTTTCAATTATTGCGCGGGTTGCCAAGTTAGAAGATTTGATATTGTATTTCCCAAATGCCATTATTTAAATTTCTTAAACAGAAATCTTTCTAACAATTAGATGAAGATATGCTGTTTTTACCACAATATCATATTTGATAGATCATGCTCTTATGTGCAATGTGACGAATTTCCTCGGGCGTAAAAAAATCCATCATTGAAATAAATATTTTGCATCTGTCAAGTCAGTAGACAACAAAAATCACATTGGTTGTGCGTATTTGTTAGCACACAAGTGACAATGCTAGCTATTTACAATTATCCCAGAATGCACTGCGGCAAGTCGCCATATTTCCCATAGTTCTGATTTCGCGACAGTATAAATAACCTGTTAAAACATGAGATATATTTAAAAAAATATCTCTTGATATTTCTGAGATGACGTATTGCAATAGTGGCTCGGGTTGAGGAATCGGAGAGCCGAGTTCGAATTCCAGTCGAATCCATTACATTTACTTACGTGCTAATACCGTTGGGAAAGGTATGAATCATCGTCTTCTACCCCCCCCACCCCCAATAGAGCAAATAGCAGGAGAAACCGGGTTCTATAGCCTTGGATAGCAACTGGTCTACCGCAGAAATAAATCGCAACCTATTGCGGGAAAAAAATCTGCCTCGTCAGTCATGTATGGAAAGATACATGATCGCTTAAGCGTGTAACACGCATGGCACAAACTGACTGACTTGGACTGTTGTCCTCAACTTTTTTCTATTATTCAAGGCATTTCTGCTGTTGTACGCTTCGGCCTTCTTCGGGTATGGCATGTGGAACCCAATCTAGCCCAGTGGACGAAACAAAGGATTAGTTTCGAAATTCCAACGTATATCTCCTGAAGATGGCTGCAGAGTATAACGACCGAAACATCTGTAATATGACAATAAAAATAAGGAAAACAATTCGAACAATGTAAATAGTTTAAATAAAAAAATATGTTGAAAAAATACTGAATAATCGTTTTACAATTTTGTTGATGCCATTTTAATTGATATCATGCGTTTGTTGGCAGAAAGTTGTGTGGCAATTTTCGACTAACCATTTTAGCTCTTTAAAGTCTGTTTTGCAAAATGCAGTCTTGCATTGTCTTGGTAGAAAATGACACCTTTTTCGATTTGCCAAAATTTACCATCTTCAGTGAACCCGAGTCTCTTCAAATGGCGAAAGGCAGTTGAAATATTGATTTTCAAACCCTTTGCCATCTCCTCCGTCGAAATCTTTATTCTCCACGATGTCAAGCAGAGCGTCTTCATCGATATCGAAAGGTGTTTCGGATCTTGGGTTAGGTTAAAATCATCCTGACAAAATCTGTCTGACCAGATTTTGACCGTCCGAAGAGCTGGGGCATGATCTAAATGAACCTACTAAAGGTTTTTTTTTTTTTTTTTTTTTTTTTTTTGTCGCAGTTCCGACGATTAGTACTTTCTAAAATTCATTTGACGCATAATTATGGATAAAGTGCAACTTTTCATCCTCCATCTTTATGTCACTCATTTGTGGACAAAATGTCAACATTCAGCACAGTCTGACTCGCAATTGAACGATACAAGGTTTCAATTTGGAACACACCAGAAAGCTACACCAAAACAAACGCCAGTGTCAAATTGCGGTCATTCAATATTAATAATCAAAATCAGTTATGAACTTTTGCTATGATATAATACAATTGATTACAATACAGATCCTAAAACATATTTACATTGCATATGTATAATAAAAATATTTACAATACACACACACTCACACACATATATATAATAAAAATGTTTATATTGTCGTTTAAAATGCATAAGCGTCGTTTAAAATGTATTCTATAATCAAAACAATAAAATTTGTATTTATAATAAAAATTATTTCTAATTTTATAATAAAATCTACACTATTTATTTTATAAGACAATCGTCCTTATTATTAGTGTTTTTATCACAACGTTTCGGCCGTTATGCCCTTCGTCTTTCTTCAGGTGTATATCGATCTGGGTAACCTACAGGGAATTCCCTTTATTTAATATCCGTGGTCCACTGAACATGTGCAGGGATATTGTCTTGTTCTTATTTTAATTAACACAGTTCAGATATTTCTTGCCCGTTTTCACTGAGTAAATATACACACCGAGCCAGGAATTGAACTCACAACTACTATGTCAACAAATTCATAAACAAATGCTTTGTCCCTTATAACAAGGCGTAGATTAAATAAAGGGTTCAGTTTGAAACCAGTGTTAATTGTCAAAATTAATAAAAAATAATTCAAGCATAACTGTAATTGAAGCTTTAAATTAGACATTGTGCAAGTTATGAAGATAAATATATATGTTGTTACATCAGTAAACGTGTAGTCTAAAATTGAAAAAAAAATCTCCAATATCATTGCATATTATACAGGGAAAATCTCCTTCGTTGACAATGCAACATTAAGCAGGAAAAATCTCCTTCGTTGACATTGCAACAGTATACAGGGAAAATCTTCTTCGTTGACATTGCAACAGTATACAGGGAAAATCTTCTTTGTTGACATTGCAACAGTATACAGGGAAAATCTCCTTTGATATTACAATTATTAATAATGATAAATAATGCAACATTATACGGTGAAGCTTTCTGATCGAAATGCTGCTAAAAGTTTTGTGTGAGGCTACGTTATAATTGATTTACTTTTGTTGAGGTACACTGTAGTTTAAAATACAATTGCTCGAATACTTATTCATGTATTTGCCGAAATATTTTCCCTAACTGTAATATTTCTACATTGAAACAACATAAGGAAACACTTTCTAAACAAATATCTCAGAAAACACAAATAAAATTTATATTTGTTTTGAAGAAACAAAAACAAGGTTTACAAAAACTACGTCGTATTTTGCGATATAGAAAAATCACTGGGCGCAACATCGCGATCTAAAGTTTATTTTGTGCGTGTGTCGTTTTTGTTGCAATTTGTTGTCAATACTGGTCATTCAGAGTCCTCTCCTTGAAAAATTTCCCGGCATGCACAGCGACAAGCTGCCATACTTTCAATAGCCTTCACAAAATACCGCCAAATCACGCATGGGTCGTGTTTTTTTTTGTTTTGTTTTTTTGTGTCTTTTCTCTCTTGTTTCTAAGAGCCATGCACATGTCTTCCGGCAATGGCGTCGACAAGCAATAGAGATTTAAATGGTTGCGACTGGTATTCTTTTCTTTTTCTTTTCCTTTTTTTTTTCTTTTATTTTTTTTTTACTTTCATTCTCTATTTTTTTTTAATTAACTTTCTTTTCTTTTTTTTTTTTTTTTTTTTTTTTTTTTTTTTAAATATCTTTAATATTTTCTTTTTTCTTTTCTGATTATGAATGTGATGTTTAACAAAAACATAAAAAAAAAAAACACTGATTCTTTTAACCTTATTTTTTTGCCCGGTTACAATTTTTTGTTTCCGAAAAAAAAAAAAAATGGGAAAAAAATACGTTTCGTATCTTTCGTCAATTCCTCCTTTTCACGTTTTCTTTCCGTTGTTTCTCTTTCGTTTTCAATATTTTCTTTATGAAAGAAAAAAAAAAAAAAATTTTCCACCTCAACCCCCACCCACCACCTACATACAAATCTTAAACTCAGCGTCCCGCTATTCTCGTTTCCGTATATATTTTTTTTCTCCCCACAAATACGTAAACAACAAACAGCGTTTACACGTCACTGAAATTGTCACTTCCCAAGCTACCCACAAAATTCAAAACCGGCCAACATTTGATCACACTTTCCCACCTAGTCTGGGATAAATGAATAAATAAAACAGAATTTCAAAAAAATTTAAAAAATTAAAAAAAAAAACGCGTAAGAAAACAAAAACAAAATGGCAATAAACAAAACATACGTCATACTCTTCAAATCGGAAAATATGTTTCTTTCATTCATTCGGCAGTCTGTTGTTTTTTTAACAATTTATTTTCTTCTTGTTCATTTCCTTATTATTTCCATTTTGAACAATTCCTTTCTTTTTACCTTATTTCTGTTTTTTTTATTGCTCAATACAAGTCCCAAGAGCTACTCAAGGTAGAAGATTACTGAATGAATTTGTTGCAAGGACGTAAATGGCGGTAACAAAGCAGACATTATTATGAAAATATGTAGAATAAATAATAAATGATTCTAGACTTGTAGACGTTAAGATCACAGTGAACAAGAAAGCATCCTCTCGAGCGTATTTTCCAGAAATGGCTTGAGAGAATAAGAAAAAAAAAATGCTATTAAGGAAGGAGAACAATAAAAGAACAGGAATTAAGTGATAGGATGAAATGATAACAGACTACATTTAGGACAAAGTTAGACCACCACTGAAATTCTGAAACTGTCGACATTCATATTAGATATAACGCATATGACTTGTGAAATGTGCTAAAAATTTCCAATTGCGAATCTTTTGTACCCTATTAGTATTTATTATGTTTAGTTCGTGGTGATAAACCTTACCCCACAACGTAGCAACATTTTTAACGATGTGACGTAGTAACCAATCGAGTACTTGGCTTAAGTTTATGCGGTCGAGGTGACAGGGAGGAGGGCGATATTTATTTCGCCAACGTACAGAAAATGTGGCACAAGGCCAAAAATGGGGAATAGGGAAAAGGACGGTCTTCTTCTGTCTTAACTTTAACCTATTCTAGCCACAAACACCACAATATCCCAAGCACCAAAAAAAAAACAAACAAAAAAAAAACGCATTCTTTCTTACCTTTCTTAATATATCCACCATAATACCTCATTGTCTCTATAAAAGTCCTAACTAGTCCCCAAATAAAATAATGTTAGTAATAAAAAAAAATCCTTAAATGTGGCAGAAACATCAGTTAACTGGACGAAATCAATGCGGGAGTTTTATAATATAAAACATTCATTCATCCCATGCACTCACACAAACACACACTCATTCAAGCACAACAACAAATATAAAAATCGTAAACGTAAGGCGCCCCGCATCCACTAAAGAACTGACATCACTGACCCCCTAACAAGGGAGGGGATGGAGAATTAAACTAAAGAAAATAAGGACAGAAATAAAAGAGGCCAGGGAGGAGGGCTTATTAGGAAAATTGCCTTGAAAATATTAATAAAAGATAAAGAGGGAAGTCACGTCCCGACGGTAGGAAAGTGACAGAAGTCGAGATGACAGGTTACGACCGTTGACATTACAGACCCTTTAGATTTTGCCGAAAATCTCGAGATGTATAGCCAGAGAACCAAAGCACCAGACCAGATATGGCAGCAACATTCAACGTGCGGGTGAATAGCTGATTTATAAATGCGCAAGATAGATTCTGATGAGCAAAAATATCTGGTACGATACAATGAATGAACCTTGTTAGCAGTAAACCTAGCAGTATATATAATCGCTCCATTTTGTGTCAGTAGAAAACGCGAAACCAAGAAAGCGCAATGAGTTTCTATCTCTGGGGGTTAGCATCAGCCATGCAGATGGAGGACAAAAGTGGTTCTAAAATTGGTTAAAGGACAGCAGTTTCGTTTTGGCAGTGTTACAATTTGTAAGCCATTTCTTGCTCAAGTTAACAACTGATTGGCGGTCATTTTTGAGAGGAGCTGATAGTTTTACTATGTCAGACATATCGAACTTACTATAAAGTCAGGAGCAACTAGTCGAGACATAACACAGGGAAGGGGCGTAACATTAACCCTTACCCAACCTGGGCTAGGGGAAGCATGATTAGCGGCTCCGGGCAATGCTTTGTGACCCTCGCTATCTTATCGACATTTGCTTGTTTCTACCTACATTTATATAAGTTAAAAATTAATGTAAGCACAACTGATTATTAAAGGATGAAAAATTTTCACAGACTTTGACATCATTCTGGGGTCTTCCCCCCCAAAAAAAAATCTGTGAATTTGTTTTCTCATGTTAAGTCTCGAAAAAAACACTAAATATAATACACTATTTTTATCCATCTTGTTGAATGCGTTAAAATTATTCAACTTTTTAATAAGCAAAATCTCACGTTGATATTAAAAACTGCCGCAAAACATTGTTGATTTATTAAAGATGATACATTATGACAAGTCTCTAATTTGTATTTAGATACGTTATATTTATTTTCTATTTTTCTAGTTGAATTGTTCATATATATATGACATATGATACATTATTGTATATACTTGAAATGCAATAAGTATTGTGTTTTATATGAATCCTACTTTAAGAAAATTTTGATGTAGTAAAGTTGGGTCCCGTGTCATAGATTCGGTCGAAGCCTGAGACACAATTGCACAGCATAACTACTAAGTTGATGAAAATGAGAAAAAAACGCAGGTTCAAGGATAGATTTCCTACAAGGGGAACTTCCGTTTATGTTACTAAGTTTATCGTAGTTTACCCCAGTTTACCCCTAATGCTATCAATGTGAGGAGTTTCGCTGTAAATTGAAATCGATTGATAAATCGTAGCTTGCTAGAGATACTAAGTAACACCATGTTACAGGAGAACACAGACATGGCGGTTAGATAATTTATGTAACCACAACAACCCTTACATCTAGCTACTTAAGATCACAGTGCAGTTGAGCAAGATATTATCAAAACTCTTTGCAACACTAAAGAACTAAAGGCAAGGTTTATGACAGTATTCACCAACTTAAATAAGGAGAACGTCCAGAAGATATGCAGGAGATTCCGAATTCGTTTGGAGGCCATTCTTGAAGCCAATGGCGATTTTATTGAATAAACGTACTCGTTATTTCAAGATGTTTGTGTGTAATTCTGGTACATATATATCTGTTAAAATGAGATGTAAGCGTTAATTTTATTCTTGCTTAATTTAGACAATTTATCTATTGCACACTGTATTTTATCCTCTTTATTACATTTTTTTTTACTGTTTTCACTATATTTCATTTTAGCTTTTTTTTTTTTTATTATTTTTCTATTATTTAAGATTATTTTCCTCTATGCGGAGTTTACTATTCAAACTTTTTCGTCCGCCATTTCTTTGATTTTTCTCATATATTTTTGTCGTTCTTCTGCTTAAATTATTTCTTTCTCGTTTTATTTCAATTTTTTTCTAATTATTAGGTTGGTGCAAAAATAATTTCGTTTTCTAACATATGTTCCTATGTGAGAAAACGAAATTATTTTTGCACCAACCTAATACTTTCATTTTTCTTATTTTCTTTTTATTCTATCCTTTACTCTTTATTCCATTATCCTTTTTATATTCTGTCTTCGTTCTTTTACTTCCCTGTTTGTCAACCTTTCATTTCCATTCTTGTTCCATTTCCTACCTTTCATTTTTCCTTCCTTCCTGTTATTAATTGCCTCTCATTCCTCCTCTTTTTTTTTTTGCACTGCCTCGTTTCTTCAGTTTATCACTCCCTTTCCCTCACCTGCTTTTATTTTTCTTTTCCCTTTTATTCCCAGTCTTATTTTCTTTTATTTTTCTCTCTTTCTTGCTTCCTTCAGCTCCCGCTCTTTAATCTTTTCTTTTTCCTTTTTCTTTTTCCTTTTTCTTTTTTTAACGTTTCCCTCTCCATTCCTTTCATGTACTTCTTCCATTCTTTTCCTCTTTTTTTTTCCCAACTTTTTTAATCATTGATGTCGTAAAGAGGTTGTATACAGCTACGAGTTTAGATATTTCTGTATGAATTTGACGCTATGCATGACATCCATATGAAAATCGAAATTTGACGTAGCTATTTAAGAACATGGCTCCTGTTTTCAGGCTAATCTTTTGGTTCTGTAACAACTTGCGTTGTTGGGTGAAACTACCTTTAGTTTAGCTTATTCTACGTTCAATTTTCTTATCTCCTGTAGTTACTTTATTATATTTCAACCATATGAGAATTTGCCACTTTCTTTTTTTTTTATTTTCCTTCTTCATTTACTTCTCATTTTTTCTTTTCCTTTCTCCATTTTTATAATCCTAGTTTTTTTTCTCTTCCTAGATTTGTTTATTCCTGTGTTCTTTTCATTTAGACATTTGTTTCTCGCAGTTCATATGTCTGTAATTTCTCTACACGACCAAGTAAATTTGACACTTTTCGTTTTCATTATTTTATCACTTTTGTTCATTTTCTTCCAATTTTCCTTCCCTATAAATATTTTTCTATTCTTTCATTCTGTCGTGCTTGGATTTTCTCTACTTCATCTTTTGTCTACGTCGCCTTTAAATAAAATTGTTTTCTTTTTATTAATTAGTACGTTCACACTTTTCCATCATGTTATTTTCACTTCCATCTTTTTCTTTGTTACTTTCATTAGGCGGTTTCGTTTTCCAAATTTCTAATGTCAATATTTCTTTTCGAGCGTTCATACCGTCCTGAATCTTTCCGCCATATTTATGACATTCGCCTCTTTCCTTTCACATGGCCGTCCATGTATCTTCGCACTGTCTCTCCATAATAATATATACCTATATGTATGTGTGCAGATTACCTCTATATTATAGCTACGTTAGACGAATGCATACACGTGTTTATCAATCTATCATTCTATCAGATTCTCTCTTTTTCTCTATGTCTGCCCCCACTCTCTCTCACTCTCTCTCTCTCTCTCTATATATATATATATATATATATATATATATATATATATCGGATTCTCTCTCTCTCTCGATATATATATATATATATATATATATATATATATATATATATCAGATTCTCTCTCTCGATATATATATATATATATATATATATATATCAGATTCTCTCTCTCGATATATATATATATATATATGCATATATATATGTATATGTATATATATATAAATATATATATATATATATATATATATATATCAGATTCTCTCTCTCGGTATATATATATATATATATATATATATATATATATATATATATATATATATATATATATATGCATATATGTATATGTATATATATATATATATATATATATATATATATCAGATTCTCTCTCTCTCTCTCTATATATATATATATATATCAGATTCTCTCTATCGATATATATATATATATATCAGATTGTCTTTATCGATATATATATATATATATATCAGATTCTCTCTCTCTCTCTCTCTATATATATATATATATATATATATATATATATATATATATATATATATATATCAGATTTTCTCTCTCTCGATATACATATAAGATTTATTTCTCTCTCTCTCTATATATATATATATATAAAGTCCAACTTTTTTTTTGTTTTTCACGGAAGACATTTGATTTTTATATCAAAAGATGAATTTGAGACAGGAGTTTAAAATTTCATCCTTTATTTCTTGGTATTTACATCTACATGCGTTAAACTGCATCTTTTGTATCAGATTACCCATTTTTTAAGTAAGCAAAATTAAAGGAACATATAGTCTTAAAGTAAACAACATTTAATATTTGTTTGTATAAATTTTGTTTGCAATCACTGTATCAAACCTGCGACCCATTGACATCACCAAACTGTTGCATTATTCATTTCTGATGCTTTTATAGACTTTTAACGCAGCCACTTACACTTCTTGTTTGTTTCAGGGGTGGGGGTTAATTTAGTCTCCTCGTCAGGAGATGAAATGCATACTCTATTGTGTTATGGTCTGGTGACTGACTTAACCAATCTAAAACTGTCCACTTTTTCCTCTAATGGAGTCCCTTGTTGTGTTGTCAGTATGTCTCTGGCATTGTTCTGCTGCATGATACAATTTCTTCCGATTAGTGTGGGTGCATTTCTCTGTAAATTCGCAGACAAAATGTTTCCATAGACTTCTGAATTCATTTTTCTGCTACTATCATGAGTTACATAATCAATAAATATGAATTAGCCTGTTTTACCACCCCCTCTCTCTCTCTCTCTCTCTCTCTCTCTCTCTATATATATATATATATATATATATATATATATATATATATATATATATCAGATTCTCTATTTCTCTCTATATATATGTATCAGATTCTCTCTCTTTCACTCTCTATATATATGTATCAGATTCTTTCTTTCTATATATATATTTATATGTATCAGATTCTCTCTCTCTATATATATATATGTATGCATCAGATTCTCTCTCTCTCTTTCTCTCTCTCTCTCTCTCTATATATATATATATATATATATATGTGTGTGTGTGTGTGTGTGTGAAAAGTGTATGTATATATATATATATATATATATATATATATATATATATATATATAATTATTTATATATTATATGCGCGGTACTTATTAGAAAGCGCTCAATATCAGAGATAGAGCTAACATATTTGGTTGGATTGATGTGAGTTTGTGACCCTGGGTTTCACGCTTTTGCGATCGTCAGATGTCTGACGATCGCAAATGCGTGAAACCCAATGTCACAAACTCACATCAAATATATATGTGTGTGTGTGTATGTGTGTGCGTGTGCGTGCGTATCAGATTTTCTATTTCTCTCTCTCTCTCTCTATATATATATATATATATATATATATATATATATATATATATACACTTTTTTCTTTCTCTCCTTTTAAATATATATATATATATATATATATATTAATAATTTCATCCCAAGCAAGGCAAGAAAACCACTAAGATGGAAGGAAGTATTAAGAGCGTTAGAAACAGTGAGTATAACAAAACAACAGGATTCAAATAGACCCAGAATGAGGACTGACGTTGCCATTAAATTTTTGAAGTTCTCAGTTAACAGGAAAGCAAGAAGGTGGAAGAGAGTTTCACAGTGGAGAAGTACCAGAGAAGAAACTATTAGCCTGTAACATCCAGGTTACATTTAGCAATTTCGACTATAAAATGTTGAAATCGAGGTATCAGATAGGAAATCTCATCGGCTGTGGGAAAGGAACTGATGCCGGGATGCCAGGTTAGGACCGATAACATAGCCGATTTCACAGCCAAAAATATCTAGAGATATAGTAGAATACCCAGATGAGTGGCAACAATATTGGATACACGGAAGAATAGTAGATATCTATATCGGAACAATGTAAACATTGTATCCCTTTATCTAATTTCCTCTCCTCCTTTCACCCACTATATCTATCTTTATCTCTGTCTATCTCTATCTTTATCTCTGTCTATATCTCTCCCAAGCTTTATCTATGTATATATCTATCTCTCAATCTTTATCTATGTATAGCTATCTCTCACTCTTTATGTCTGTATATCTATCTTTCAATCTTTATCTACTTTCTCTCTCATATATATCAAACTAATATAAAAATTGTATCTACCTAGCAGATTTTATCTATGTATGTCTGCCAGACTAATGTAAGGATAGTATCCACCTACGGTTCAGGCTATGTCAGATTAATGTATGCACATTATCTCTCTCAATCTGTCCATTATCTATCAGAGACGCGCTCTCTCCCTCTCTCTACATATATGCCATACTAATATAAATATAGTGTCTATCTGTATCTCTCTCGGATTATTTCTATCTCTTTGTCTGTTTATCTAAGTTTGTGCATATGTATGTGAAGTATATCTGATATGTTTTATATGTATGCTTAATTCTTTCGTATTCATTTTTTTTTGCTTTTCTTCCATTCAGTGCCATTTATGGATTCCTGCAATCAGACTTTTATCGACCACAGGGCTTGCCTTTGTCAAATATTCGAAAATGCTCAAACAAATCGTTTTTTGTGTATTTCCATTGGAACAAGAAAACGCCTTGGATCCATATCCATCTTTTGCCAACCATTCCATCTTCTATGCCACACTGCCTTATCTGTCGAAACCTTTCACTTGAAGACACAGACAGACAGACATAACGTTATCATATGCCTCGCTTCCCTTTCTTTAAACAACATACAACAATAACATTACAGCGACAGTTGCGTCTGCAATCAGGGAAGCACAGAGATCTTTCCCGTGATCCATCAGTAGAAAACATGAACAATTTAGAATCAAACAAATATTGAAATAATAGGCTAAAAAGAAAGGTACTTTTTTTTAAAATCACTATCACCAGCAACATGGCAGTAAAGCCACTAAGAAACAACGGGTTATAGGATGTGGAAGAATTAGGAATAGAAACATTAATAATGAGTGGGAAGAGAAAAGAGTAACCAGGATTAGCGATTGCCATTAAAGTTGGCTGGAAAGGATGGAACCGGAAGAGAGTTTTACAAGCGAGATGTTCGAGAAAAGAAACTGTTAGTATAGAATTTACGGTTATATCTAGCCAGATCAACTGTAAATTGATGAGATCTTGACGCCAGTCTAGTATTGCACTTAAATTTTTAAAAAAAAGTCTAGATACCATAATGAAGAGTTCATCTGAACAATAATCATAAAAATATTATAGCATAAAGTATCAGAAAAGATGCAACCTTACGGTGGTGGGAATGTAACTGTAGCCAAGCCGCCAGATCAGGGCCTAAATATTGATGATTCTTCTTCTGATGTTATCAAGGTACTCTAGATAAATAGCAAGAGAATCGGGGTATATGTGGCAGCAATATTCTAAGCATGGACGAATGGACGAATTATAGATATGTAGGATAGATTCTGGAGAGAAAAATTGTCTATCACGGCACAGAGAACGAACATTCCAAGCAGCAAACCTAGCAATTGATTCAATATAATCTTTCCATTTCATGTAAGCAGAAAACGTTAACCCGAGAAGGCGCAACGCGTCACTTTCCTGGAGGTTAGCATCAACCATACTGATGGAAGGCAGAGTGATCTCTCAGACGATTAATGGAGAGAAGTTCAGCTTTGGATGCGTGAAAATTACCAAGGCATCTTTTGCCTCAGTTAACGGTCTTATCTCTATCTATAAAAGGCAGTGTGTGTGTGTGTGTGTGTAACGAATGCACGGCCGCCATTTTCGACGGATTTGCACCAAAATTTACATGCACATGCTCCAAGTTAGCGGTATCGCCAAGATTGACTTTGCATTTTCCAACTTTCATCGATAGTGGAAATAATCGATTTTTTCATGCTTCTGCGGAAGTTTTCATGTAGTTTGCGGCCATTTTCTACTGGCCAGAGTGAGAGCCAATAGCTGGCTGCCACAAATAGGCAGGAAGATTCTATTGGACAGCGTGAGAGCCAACAGCTGACTGACACGAATGTTAACTAGCATGCTAGCATGCAAAAAAATCGATAGATGCATTCGTCACAAGTGGGAAAAATTTAAATTTGCATGGCACTTTACTTAGAGCTTAGAAAAAGTAAGTCATGTAGCAACATCAGCACGGCAAAGGGCACTCTTTTAAAGGCAAGGAAGTTCAAAAATATTTTAAGTCAAGTGATAGCGATTGCTGTATGAGTCGTACGATTTTTGAATCAAGCCCGGGCAACGCCGGGACATGCTGCTAGTAGTTAATACTTTTCTGTTACAATTGTTAAGCGAGAAAAATGTGTTGAATATTATTTCATGAGAGTCACTCGTTTCTCCATTGTTGTTTCACAAGAAAATAAAATCCTTTGCATTTAAACATTCTTTTACATTATACACATGATGTACAGGGTACAATGGGTAAATTTTTGCCATTTTATTTATTTTTTTTACTTTCGCGCATGCGTGCTGTTTGTTTTTGATTTTGTTGACTGCACAAGTAGGGTCTGGTGGGCACCGTCTATGAGAAGAAGAGTACCATGACACAATTCACCCCACCAAAAATTTGGGAACGGCATGTTGTACTGCTTGGCTTTCGCGCCGGAAGTTTCAATACAAACATTTCAGAGTGTTTAGGTGTCGACATGAAGACAGTGCAGATGATTTGGAAAGAGTTCGAGGTGTCTAAATGTGATTGCAAAGGTACGGCAACTCAGAAAATTCACTCCGATCACTCTAATATAAAAAGAACTCTCAAATTTGTTGGTGAGATCATCAGACTCAACATGGAGGCCTACATTAAGTGTCTTGAGGAGGTAATGCTGCCATGGGTCAAGAGGGTGACTGCGGGAAGATCCTAATTTAGCAACAGGACTCTGCACCATGTCACACAAGCAAGAGAACCCAGTCATGGCTGACAGACAATTTCTGCAATCATATCACCCCTTAAATCTGGTCACCTATATTCCCAGATTTCAACCTCCTTGTGGCAGGGGGTGGCGCAGTTGAGCGAGAGACCAACAAAACACCATGTAACATCAAAGATGAACTGAAGGCAAAGATTATAACAGCACCCACCAACTTAAACAAGGAGACCGTCCAGAAGACTAGCAGGAGATTTCGAATTCGTTTGCAGGCCGTGGTTGAAGCCAGTGGCGATTTTATTGAGTACATTTACTCTTTAGAATCTCAAAATATTTCTGTCTAATTTTGATATAACTGTTAAAATGAGATGTCAATATTATTTTCATGTTTGGCGTAATTTAGACGACAACTGATCCATCGCATCCTGTAGACATTTAATCAATTCGTAAAGTTTATGCCAAAACCAATATGCTAAAAAATTATAACCATATATTTCTTAATTTCAATCTTAAAATATATAATTTTGTTGAAATATGACCATTGTATCGTAATCTGTTTGCTATGAAAGTTAAGAAACTGTTTTATGTATTCGTTTTTCACTCTTTTTTGACAACTGTTTTAAATCAGATAATTCTTTTTGCCTATATCTCTGCCCGCTTTTTAGGTGGACGCTTTCTTTTTTTTCCACCGTTTTCTCTTCTCTCATCTTCTATCACCTTTAAGGCAGTGACAGCAGATTTGTAGCTTGTGGTTAGTGTCATCAAGTCATATATTTTGAATAGTGTTGTCTTGTTTCATCTTTAAATTGGTTCTCATTGTGCTTTTTTTTATTCCCGCGCTGACTTGATATAGAAAGAATCTAGGGTGTCATTTATTTCCAATGTAGACGTGAGTTAATCTGGATGATGAACGCAGATGAAATGTTTGTCGAATCAAAATTCATCATCATGTCCACAGTTCACTTGTCTTCGTTGCCTAGAGCATTTGTAATTATATGACAGATGAACAAAGTAATTGTATTGTAGTCTACAGCTAGTAGTAGATGTTTGGATCAGTAGGAGACTATAATTTTTTTAAGCTAGCTGACTACAACCCTAAAGACTTGCTCATTACTTAAGAGGCTCAACCTGGGGTAACTAATTAAAAGTACAATCACTGGTTAGCAACGTCGAGCCTGCTATGTACATAGATCGGTGACCGCTTGGGAATACCAGGGGTTGTAAGACTGGATGTACCGGTGCTATAAGTCTGGGGGTGCCGATGGTGTAATGGATAATAACTCGGAATTGTTAATCAGATATCTGAGTTCGAATTCCATTTGGGTCCGTTATATTCACTTATGCACAAATACCCTTGAGAAATGTATGAATCTACCTCTTCTCCCTTCAGCTATGGGTTAATTAGTAAAACTTTTATCACTAAGTCATTATTATCTTCCTCGTAAAAAAGAAAAATTCTTAAAATCTAAATATATTTTCTGGCTTTAAATAATCTGCAAAGGGTTGATAAACCGTAGAAAATGGACCAATCAATCAAATAAAGAAGGTTTATTGTGTATTACTATATTGCTGTAGAGGTTGGACTGAATTTTATAACATATTATCAAGCTCGGTGCAAGTTTGATATGAAATGAAATTCAATCAGTGGGCGATAGTCCACGATTTACCTTTTGTTAGACTTGAGCAGTGTTATATAGGAACCAAGTATCGCTGCCGACACTGGAGTTTGAACACATCACCACAGAGAAGAAACAGGCGATCCCATTTTGAATAAGTAGATCACGTGATGGTAAAGGAAATATCTATATCTATATCTGTGTGTGTGTGTGTGTGTGTGTGTGTGTGTCTGTGTGTGTGTGTGTGTGTAAATTAGCGTGGCATCTAAGTGATCGCTATCCGGATTACTTCGGAAATATGCTGGTCAAACTCTCTACCTCCGGGCAGAGAGGATATCCAGACGGGGCTATGTCGAAGGGAGAATTCTGGTCTGTGTGTGTGTGGGGGGGGGCAGATACCCGACCCCGTTTTTACGGGGTATACATGGAATTTTTGTCCTTGTTCCTCATCATAACGCGTGGGGTGGTTAGTGAAAAATCTCACTACACGGATTACTATTTGGATCATTATTCGTTGGTTACTTTTCGAGCGAGTATTACCGAGCAAGTACTATTTGTGCGCATTTCTATTCTATCCTCTGTTACTATAAGGACCACTATTCTCTACACTATTCACTATAGTATTTCTTTATTCAGATCCCTATAAGGATTACTATTCGAGTGAGTATTATCAAGCAAGTATTAGTAGTGAGAGTGTTATTTGAAGGCGCCTGGCACCAGTATTTTTCAACAGCGTTACTATAGTTGTATCTGCGATTACAAAGTCTCTACTACAATGAGCATTACGAAACTGACAACGAGTATTCATTGGTGTTACAAAAGTTGCAACGAGGGTTCGTTGACATCACAAAAATCAGTGAGGCGAATAGCCATGAATTTGACTGCGCCAGATATATGCGCACATGAGAAATCCAGTCGAGTGCAACTGGCAATGTAATAAAATAAATGAAATAAAATCTTATGTTAAATAGGAAAGAATCAATTCTCATGTTATTCACTAAGTTCATACGTTATCGTATATTCGGCATCTGCACTACGTTACAATCGTTTTAATTAACATGTCTTTGCGGTAGCATAGTTTCGTAGTCTTTTCCTAATGCATCAGAGAATGAAATTACAAAACTACAAAGACACAGAAGCACTAGAAAATTTAGTCATTAAGAGATATCAAATAGGGAAGTTATAATGGCTTCAGCCTTTCTCTCCTATTTCGAATAAGGTAGACGTGACAGGCAAGTAGAGAATCTCGACATGGAGTAATAGTTAACGAGCTAGTCTAGTTAACTATTACTACTGAGTAGTGTGTTCTAACATTACTGATTAAAAAAAATTCAGCCCTAATAAGATAATAAAGCCACGAAGATAAGGAGAGAGAATCAGTGCCGACTCCGGGAGTCGGGCTTGTCGGGCTTAGCCCGAGTGAGTCAACCTTCAAGTATATCTATTTCAAAGAAACAAAACACTTTCGTAGTGTATCGTTGTCATTCTTGACGTCAGTTGGATCCAAAATTAATTGTATGAAATCCATGCCTCAAAATACTGATACATGTTCATAATAAACAAGAGAGAAAAAAAAAAAAAACAAAGAAAGAAATTTAGTAAAAACAAATAAACAAAAAACAATGAAATAAGATTAATATGGCTAGTCGGGATGCGTAGATTTGAGCCCTCTCACGCCGGAGACATACTTAATAGGCAATGTGTTTCTTGCTTTAATTTTATAAGTAATCTTTTAAGTATCTCTAATGACTTGTATGCCTCGGTTTTTCAAAGAACACATTTTTATTTCAACTTATTGTTTTAAAATGTTCATTTTAAATCATTTATTCCGTACAGTATCTGTTTTTTAGCGGAATATATCATTTGAAAAAAGTCAAATTAGATTTAGCCCGACTTAAATCGGTGAAAATCAAAGAACGTTGTACCCTTAACTCGTCGACTGGAGGCTTGTGAAATCGAGTTACTATAGAGGAAAGCATATCAAAACAATTAGCATGAAAGTAGAAAATCTAGGTTTCGATGGTGGGAAAGTATTTGAAGTTTAGATGCCAGGTCAGGACCAATAAAATTGCAGATTCTTCTTTGTATTTATCTCAAATCTCTAAATACATGGCAGAAGCACCAGACCAGATCCAACAGCAATATACAATGTATCTTCATACTTGTGGCCATCTATCAAAACTAAGCTATAGTACCACAATGTGGTATAATATTTAAGGAGCTAGTCCGGTAAGACTGAGTAGTGAGTTCGATTCTCACTCGTGCCCTTGTAGAATTGTTCCAAAATTAAGATAATTCTGCTTGAGTTAAGCTAGATTACCATTAATAGTGAGTTGGGTCATTACTTGAGTGATCACTTGTACAAAGAATGGGACGTTCAGTTAGATAAGTACTAAGTTTAATTAAATAAGGAACACTAAGCTTGTTGGAGCAGTAACAGTTTGCGAGACTGCCTTATTCCACACCGAGTTGATTGATTTTTTACGTCTTATTAACCCTTTGTGACATATTTCATATTTTGGATTGTGAGAATAATAATTCTTTTTGCAACTGAATATTTCATTAACAATTTTTTGGAAAATAATATTTCCAGATACAAGGATTACTATTTAACCCAGAACTGCGGGAGAAAGTGAATTTATACCTTTCCTAAGAATATTTGCGTGTAGGTGAATGTGTAGAACCCAATGGGAATTCGAATTTGGCTAGTGGTTTTCACATTCTGATTCCGAGAGAGGAAAACTGTCGAGCACTACACAGTGAATCAATTTTCTTAGCAGTAGACCCAGCAATTGATTCAAATCTTTCCACTTCAACGTAAAACGTTGGCCCGAGAAGACACAATGAATGACTGTCGAGAAGGTTAGCATCAACCATGCAGAAATGATCTCTCAAACCCAACTGAGAGCCGTTTGGTTTTGAGAACGTTAAAATTAAGAAGCCATTCCTTGTCTCAGTTAACGCAGAATGTAGGTTTTGTTTTGAAATTCTTTTGTGTCGTCAACGTATACTCGTTGTCACTTCTGTCATGCTCGTTGTAGTAGAGACTTTGTAATCGCAGATACAACTATAGTAACGCCGTTGAACAATACTGGTATCAGACGCCTTCGAATAGCACTCGCACTAAGATTACTTACTTTATAATACTCGCTCGAATAGTAATCCGTATAGTTATCTGAACAGAGAAATACTATAGTGAATAGAATAGAGAATGGTGGTCTGTATAGTAATAGAGGATAGAGTAGAAATAACGATCCGTTTAGTAATAGAAGATAGAATAGAAATGCGATCCCTATAGTAGCTCAGCATCTAATCGATCGTATTTCTATTCAGTCCTCTATGGACTGAATAGAAATACGATCGATTAGATGTTGAGCTACTTTCTCTTTATGCATTTTCCCTATGGTCGCGTGGTCTGCTTAATTCAATAATGGGATCGCTTGTGTTTGCTCACTTGCGATCTATGTTCAAACTCAATATAAGACATAAAACGTCAGTGCTCTGTCCTTTGCTTATATATATATATATATATATATATATATATATATATATATATATATATATATATATATATATTCCTATATATAAAAAAAATAAAGGACACCATTGTTATTGCAATACATCTCCAGATCTTTGTTACAATTTCATCATTACACAAGCAAACTGATTTGTAAGAATAGTTTGCTTAACATCACTCAGAATTCATCCAAACGTTGTAGAGCAAAATAGTTTTTTATTCTATGAAGAATAGTCCATAAAAAAACAAAATTATTCATGAGTCAACCTAAGTTTAATTGATGCAGTTTTACGAAAGACTTTTTTTTATATTACTATAGTATGCATATTAATTTTCTTATTAATTTTTTATAAAATTTAATAAGGAACCTCCAGTTTTACTATTTAAATTTGTTGAAAAATTATCCAACCGAAGCAAAGCATGTTCTTACGACGTGAGGCTTATATCAGGTTAAGCAACGTTGAGACTGGTCAGTACATAGATCATTAACCGCTTCGGAAAAGCAGCTTCTGTAAGCTTTTGTGCGCAGGTGGTTTAATGGATAACTGCTCGGAATTGGAAATCGGAGTGTCGAATTCCAATTCCAAACGGATTCGTTATATTCACTTAACCTTTAGAAAGGTATGAATACACCTCTTCTCCCTCCAGCTATGGGCTAATTAGTAAAACTTATATCCGTATAAATCATTATTATCTCTCAAAAATTAAAAAAAAAAAAATTTTTCTGAAAATATTTTTGAGATGGTTGGTAAGCCGTAAAGAAAAAAATCAATCCATCTTACGACGTCGTCTCTTAGTGTAAAAAAAAAAATAAAATAAATAAATAAAATTAAATTCGTAATCTAGAGTATTTAGCCAATAGAAATATACCTTAAATACACTTTTATAAAGTAACTTGCATGAATTTCAACCCCTCCAGAAAAGAATTCCTGTGAATAGTGCAATCGGTCACCGAAAACACATGATTTTTTAAACTCTTCAAAAAACTTACCTATGTATAGTGCAACCGCCTATTGGTCATAAAATTCGCACTATACTCGTGTATATACGGAAGAACAATTTATTTATTATCTATTTTTTTTTTTTTTTTTTTACATTTTAAGAAATCATGTCGTATGAGCATATTTTGTTTTGGTTTCCGTAGGGGAATCAATTTACAGTACATTTAAAGATTTCTAAGATTGGGATTCTTTCGATGCTGTATCCGAACAAAAGCTGATCAAGTGTAGCACAGGTCATATTCATTCGTATGTACAAATAGTAGAAGTTTCAGTGAGAAATTTGGAATCACTAACGGTCACCAGCCACACACACACACACACACACACACACACACACACACACACACACACACACAGATATATATATATATATATATATATATATATATATATATATATATATATATATATATATATATAAAGAAAGTGCGATCTGTTTTGAATTCACAGTTTCCTTCTCATGGATTGGTTGCTACCGAAGGTTATAGGACCTAGTCTGGGCGGCTAATTAAATTCTCGGGAGAGAAGAGATGGTAGGTTCATACATTTCTCAAGCTCATAAATGAATGTAAGAACTCGACTAGAATTCAAACTCGGCTCTCCGATTCCTCCTGGCCGCTAACCATTACTCTACCGCGCCAAAGTAATAAGGCCTTCAGTTAAATCTGAACTCAATACACCAGTAGTGGTCTATCGGTCAATCCAGAACATTCTGACTTAAAACCAAAGTAAAAGATTAAATTTACTATACCATCTAACTGCAATACTACGTTCCATTGTGAAAGCAAGAGACAGTCCGACAGTTTCATTTCATTTTTTCCTGGTGTGCAATATAATATGCTTTGTGTGGCCTCGTTAGTATTTGTAATGACACTACAGTTACGCGAAAGGTAATGTATCAGACGTTGACTAGAAGATTAGGTTGAGATTTTAAACCTTGCATACATGTCAAAGAGTCAAGCAGTCTTGTAGTTCTAAGTCTAGATTCCCAATTCCAGGTTTTGGACACAGCCAGCGTGTTTGAAAGCCATGTTGTCTTGTAGTAACATTATTAGAAGAGCAGTAGCGATGGTGGCCTCAGTTGTGGTATAGGAAGTGGTTGCTGCGTCGATATCATCCATTAAACGCTTTAAGAATGCGCGGGAGGAATGTTTCGAGAATAATGGCCGACAGCCATTGGAGGGAAAGGGAAAGAAAGAATAAAAAAAATATAGCAGAAAAAAAAGAAGAAAAAAAAGAAAAACAAGCAAACAAAAAACTAAATAACATCTCGCGGGGATTCGGTGTTCCCGGCGGTGATTAACGCCGGAGAAAACTGTCCCAACCCACGTCACCACATGTACTAACGTTCCAACGAAACAGACATCTCCCCGTTTCTCCCCAAGTCTTGATTCAGATACAGGATGTTGCATTGTGCCCAAGGGGCACGATCTTACTGAACACAGCCGGGACTCATCCGCTATCATTTTACGGAGGTACGCACGCGCATAAGTCTACCTACACTCACACAAATAGCATCGACATAATAACCAGCTTTCATCTATCCGCTTTCCTTGCATAGTAAGCGAGCAAGTATGAAACAGACGAACATTACTATGATTAATCATGCAGAAACACATATACACATACTACCTTTACACACACTACCTTTATATATATATATATATATATATATATATATGTCCACATTTTACATATATAGAAAGAAGCAACACATATAGGTATACACACTTACACTCTCATGAAATTGTAATTCTCATCCACACCTATCTGCAAGCATAAATTCATTTTGGTAATACATATTTGAATGAACACTACACGCAGACACGTGTATATATGTATGCGTGTGTGTGTGTGTAGTGTATATATACATATTTAAGCATGTACGATTTTAGCATATAGGTGACGAAAGACATCCGACACTTGATAGCACACAACAACACGAATCTGTATGTATGCATGCATATACTGATATAGACAAACATTGTGGCTAACATATAACACGAATGACAGCTATTGTCTCATAACAACTGGATATCTTATTTTCATTTAATAAAAAAAAAACATGGAAGTAAAACTTCAGTGCTTCATTTTCATATAGCGAATAACAAAGATATGGTATGAAGACATATTGGAATTAATTTTGCGAAAGTGGGATTCTTGTAGCCAAAAGAATAGGACAGAGCTTTTCCCAAAATGTACAGCTTATGATGACTATCCACATTGGGAGGCCAAGACTTATCGACACGAGAAATAAATGGAGGCTTTTACACCAAAGACATGCGTTTTCTCACATAGTAACATATGTGAGAAAACGACATTATTTTTGCACCAACCTAATATTACAGCGATACTTGTTGCATACGAGGCTGTTTAGAAAGGATAATCTATTATATCATTATATCTATTATAATAATGACGTAATAATGTCGTTTTTTGACGTATTTTTTACGTCAAAAAACGACATTATTACGTCATTATTTTTGCACCAACCTAATGAATCGCCAAGCTTACTAGCGTTCACAGAATCCACGCTTGGTTGCTTAAAAGCTGATTTTGGTTTGAAGGACCAACAACTTATCAGGCAGTTGGCGATATTTTTTTCTTTCTCGATATAGATAGTATGTCATATGAGTGGATTGCCGATGAAATTACATTTTTCTAGGAAATAGAACATAAAATAAATAAAAAATAACCAAAAGACAAAAGGAGTATAACATTAGACAGACTCGTACATTTGCCTGTGTAATTAGCTGATTAACCGGCGTGCAAAAACAAAAAGTTACGAAATACTTGACACGTGTCGTATAGTTGATCTATTATTGCAGTGAAATGCAGCAGTTCGACGTGGATATAATTATACGTATGGTCAAAATACACCTAGAGAGATATTGAACCATACTGCCTCGATCGGTGCCCGCTTCTCTCTGTAGGTTCAGTATGACGTGCGAATAGACCACGACATTTTCGCTCATATTAAGCCAAATTAGTGTCCATACCATTCGTCGGAGATCAATGCGAGTCTGATGAAACGGTGCGTTGACCTGACTGACTGTTGAAGTGTATTAACTTCATTGTTCTGATGAGATTTCCTCTCTGGTACCTCAACTTTACGAATTTAAGCGAAAACGGGGAATATCGCGATCACCAATCAATGAGGTGATTCTAGGCAGACCAATATTCCAGAAGAAATCAAAACTGCTGCACTTGTCCAAAGTGGAAAGTACCCATAGCGTAGTGGTTATCGGCGCTGAAATTCGATTTATGTGTCACGCTTGAATCCCACCAGCGCCCATTGCAAAGTTATGAATCCATCACTACTATCATAGCTAGGTTTAATTGATTTGTTTTTTACGGTTTATCAATCTTTTGAAGGTTATTTAATGTTAAAAACTATTTCATATTGTAAGATTTTTTTGAGATAATGCACTGCTGATACAAGTCCGAATAATTAACCCATAACTGGGGAGAGAAGATGTGCATTCATAAATTCCCCAAAGGTATTTGCTCTTAAGTTAGTATAACCCGATTAGAATTGGAATACGACTCTTCGATTTCCAATTGTGAGCCGTTAACAGACATATTCAAGCTTACAATAGCTAGTATTCCCATGCTCGATGTTGCTTAACTTAGGTGGATGTAAGAAAACCTGTATTAGCCTGAAAAAGTTCCAGGATTAATGAAACATGTTAATAAGATGTTATTTCTTATTTATTTATTCACTATTATTTACACACACAGTATATATATATTTTGTTTGATCAGTGCCGGTTTTGAGTCCAAATTGCTGGTGACAATGGCTCTCCACTACATCCTGTCCATTATAACTCTCAGCAACATTTTACTATATGTTCTTGGATCTTTCATTAAAACTTTAATAAAAATAGTATAAATTATTAGAATAATATTATTTATTATTATACAGTTCCCTTTTCAAGGCCAGCCTCCATTCAAATTTTTAACCCTTACCCCCATTTGGGGATATGCCTCAGATGCATTCAAATGTTGTTACTAATATTGATTTTCGGGTGATTTTCGCACCAATAAGATTTAAATTTAAACTGCTCCAACTGAACGGCAAAAAATCCCAATAATGAAAGACCCGGTCAAAGACTGGTTATACTGCTAGTGTGTGTGCATATATATATATATATATATATATATATATATATATATATATATATACACGCACGGACATATATATATATATATATATATATATATATATATATACACACACACTGACATATACATATATATATATATATATATATATATATATATATATATATATATATATATATATATATACACACACACAGACATATATATATATATATATATATATATATATATATATATATATATATATATATATATATGCACCAAGCGCGCGCTTATACACATATATGGAAAACAACTGATACGTACTTATATATGGGCGTGCGAATGTGTGTATTAGTTATTAGTTTTTACCATAGATATACTAAGTTGACCTTATGCAATCACCCGTATTCATAGATCCTAATATCAGTATCATAACAAGAAAGTATGTATCATTCTATAAGTAAAGCAGAAGCGAGAGAAAAAAATACAACAAAATTTTGTCTCAACATGATCAAAGATATGCTTGTTAATATGATCTGAAAAGAAATGTGTGAATAAAATATATCGTGAAAATCAACAGAATGCTGAACGCATCATGTGCGTTGGCACAAGTGAAAGAGTTTGTTGCTTTGCTTCCTTTTCCACCGACACAAAGCCCCTGAATCATCGATAAACATAAAACGTCTATGTACAGTAGTACGCATACATCTCTCACATTCAGTGTTTATATATATATATATATATATATATATATATATATATATATATATATATATATATATATATATGAAGAAAAATATACGGAAAAAACAAGCAAAAATCCTTATATGCAATAATGCTGTTTTAATGTCAGTATGTCAACTTCGGACGTTTCGTTTTAATAAACCATCTTCAGGACATATTCATAAAATATAATTAACATCAATTGAATATGACGTTGACATATTAACATTAAAACAGCATTATTGCATATAAGGATTTTTGTTTGTTTTTTCCGTATATTTTTCTTCATACTGTCGGATCTATATCCATACATTTGCTTACATATATATATATATATATATATATATATATATATAGTGCAGTTTAATTTATGTTACAATGAATCATCCATGCAAAAAATAAATGAGTAAAGTTAATGAGATAAAATGGCGAATTAACTTTAACTGATTTTTACCAAAAAGAAAATAGTTTCCATGTCTGATGATAACCGGAGAACCTGTTGAAAGTACTTGAATATTTAAAGATGACTTAATACAGTTTATAATTAAAAAAAAAAAAATGAAAAAAAAAAGGATCATGTCATTCATCGAGGGGTTAGTGGGTTAATACGTTTTTAAAATTTAGTTAGCGAAGTGATTTCGCTATTTTATCTCACTGGCTTTATTATTTTACTTTTTAAATGAATGATTTATTGTAATTATATATAATATTATATATTATATATATATTATATATTATATATATTATATATTATATATATTATATATATATATATATTATATATATATTATATATAAATTATATATATATATACAGTGTAACCCGGACATAAGAGAGTTGTCGGGACCGGATAAATTGTCTCTTATATCCGGGTTTCTCTTATATCCGGGTTTGGCCTATTTTGTTTAGGTAAGTATGGCTCTAATTTGGGACCAGAGAAAATCTCTCCTATATCCGACTTTCTCTTATATCCGGGTTTGGTCTATTTTGTTTAGGTAATTATGGCTCTAATTTGGGACCAGAGAAAATCTCTCTTATATCAGGGTTTCTCTTTTACACGAGTTTCTCTTATATCCGGGTTTGGTCTATTTTGTTTAGGTAAGTATGGCTCTAATTTGGGACCAGTGAACATCTCTCTTATATCCGGGTTTCTCTTATATCAGGGTATCTTATATCCGGGTTACACTGTATATATATATATATATATATATATATATATCTTCCCTGGATTCTTCCCAATATTTTCTTTCCTGATAGAATAACTACTAATCCCAATACAAGAACACAAAAAACTAAAAGAAAACGGTTAAAATCCATTACCTCAAAATAAATAACACAATAATCAATGCGAATACAAAATAATTTATATATATATATATATATATATATATATATATATATATATATATATATATAGTATTATATTGTATGAATTGCTGGTTCCTTTTTTTGTAGCTTGCTGGTGGAAAAGTATACATATAGAAATAAAATAACGTCCCACTTTCGTTTATCAGACATCATAAAATCTCACCTGACGTCCATGAAATTGCCTGACCTTTCCGTTAACCTGATGAATATTCATAAGCTGCGATATAGCCAAAGTTTTCAAAACTCAATAACATTTTTGGTCTTGTTTTGAAATGCTTGTTACAAAATAAAATCAAATTACATTTGCCTTGAAAAAGTTCCCTGGAGGTCGAAACGATAAGTTTTTCTTTTTATAGATATACTGATGTATATGAGTATATCTATAAAAGAAAAACTTATCGTATTTTCGACGTATGAGGGTACACCAATTCAGTTCTTTGAAACGAACAGCCAGACTACTCACTATGATTTGATTATAGGGCTGAAGGATTGAGCAGAACAAGCCACACTTTTTGGAAAAAAGAAGAGCTGAATACTGAGAACTGGTATACGTACATTGTAACAGGTTTCCCAGACGGCCATACTCAGATTTTGAATTCAGAGTTATTTTTTCTGATAGGAAGTTTATAGGCTTTATTCTATTCTGTTCTTTAACCATAGCTAGGGGTGGGGAGAAGAGATGAATTCTTACATTCTCCATTGGTATTTGCACGCAAGTGAATGGGATCCGAACTAGGATCTCCATTGCACAGCCATGCGGACGCACGTGCATACACACAATATGACAATATATACGCACCTGAATAACTTAAACTCAGTTGTGCACTCTTGGGAGTTAAGTGCGAATTTGTAAACAATGACTACTACTACTACTAATATTACAAGCTTTTTCCCGAATTGAACACTGTCAGTCATTGCCGTGTTTATTCCCGTACGTAAAAATTTGTCTTTCTTTCAACTGTGCGTCGATGGCTTGAAGTAATCGGATGTCTAGCCACAATGATGAGCTGTGATACAGCAAAACAGTCTGTGGATGACAATAAATATATAGGGTACCCCAACAGAAAACTGATTTAGGTTTCAATTTGACAAATTCTTCAAGGACCGTTTTATATTATTTCTCCACCATGCGTGTATATATATATATGATAAAAATATAGCTTTACGGTATGGTATGTTTATAGGGTGACGTGCTCAATATCAAGGAAAAAGCGTATGTAAATATACAAGTGGATATTGAGATTAACACCCACTGAGCGGCGACGGTCTTTTTCATGTACATGACCGAACGATTTGCGTTTAAGCATGAAACAGACGGTTGCCATTGAGTGTTGATTTTAATTTCCACCACACACACACACACACACACACACACACACACACACACACACACACACACACACGTGTGTGTGCGTTCATTGTTTAGCCCCACGGTACATAATTATAACCGATGCTTGGACTGTTGTCTTCTCCCATACATAAATAATTCCATTAATAAAAGTATTACTTTATTCCGATGAATTCCTTCTCGATGTTGAAATGTGATACAGAATTTTTCCACTTTTTCATTCATTTGCCTAAAATTGTTCTCATACATAGAAATTCATATATCACATTCTCCCATATATATATATATATATGTATATATATATATATATATATATATATATATATATATATATATATATATATATATATATATAAACATGTTCATCCGTCTGTCTATTTACCTATCCTGTTATATATACACACACACATATATATATACATACATTCACACTCACACAAAAGCGTAACATATGGATATCCATCCATTTACCCCCCCTCTCTCTCTCATATATATATATATATATATATATATATATATATATATATATATATATATATATGAGTGAGAGAGTTATATTAATGATAGCAGGCTATTTAAAAGAGATTCACAAGGTTCAAAAGGTCAGAGTTATTATCTGTCGATGAACACAGAGACTGATTGGCGTGACCTGGCTTCACGTGACACATTTATTTGCCATTTATTCTTTAGGACTTGGACTCTGCACTAGATTAAAATATGGAAAATCTTCGTTTTGGAGGAGAGAAAGATGAATCTTATTAAATGGATAGCAAATATGAAAGTTGCTATGTCTCAGTATGAACAGATTTAGACACGCACTTTACTCAATCTAATCAAGTTTCAATTCAGTATTATTAAGGCAAAGTTCGCTAATGTTCCATGACGTTTGATTCAATTTTACTGAGTGTATTTATCAAGTCACATTATCTCTTTCTTTCTCTGCTTCTTTATTTTACCAACATTCTATAGATAGGCGTACGTCATTTCGGAAAGTTCGGACAGCAGTAACTAATATCAATACGAAAACAAAATCGGTGAACCGGGTTCGAATTCAGCAAAAGGCATTTGAAAGAAGGCACGAATCCGCTTTTTTTCCGTCGAATATTGCCACGACGAATTGTAAACAAATAAAGAGTGTTGTAACCGGGAACTAATATAACGGAAGCAAGGTTTCAGCTATTGTTCGGATACGGAAGTACAATGTCGGCCATATTGTTTATGTGTAAATAAAAGAGCTGGAATATCGCTTCGGCGGGCAGAAAGCTTAATCCGAACATACGTTGTCACTATAGACGCCCTTACCAAGTTTCGGCAAATACATTAGGTAAAAAAGCATGTTTTTTTTTTTTTTAAATCAGATCTAGGCAGTTCCAGCTTCAAAGAAGACATTTTAGGCTATCGACATTTTGATATACTCAAGTGAATTATTGATTCATTTGTTTGTTACGGCTTATCAACATTTTGCAGGAAGCACTTGGATGTACTGTAAAGGTTAGTAACATTGTCACGCTAATTACAACTGAGTAGTGAGTTCAGTCCTCACTGGGGGCTCCATACTTTCGGCCTTGTGCCGCATCTAAGGTACGCTTAGTAAATCACTATCAACATTTAGATAATATTTTTAGATTGGAAGACATTTTTTTGAGATAATAATGATTTACTGGTAGTACGTCCTACTAATAAAGCCATAGCTGGTGTCGGGCGAGAAGAGATGGTTTCATTCTTTTCCAAAGGGTATTTGCTTTTAAGTGAATATAACGACCTGAATTCACACTCCGATTTCCAATTCTGAGCCGTTATATCCAAACTTACTGCAATTGATATTCCCAAGCGGTCACCCATCTAGGTACTGATAGCGGTCGAAGTCGTTTTAACGTCATATGACAGTAAGTCTGCTCAAGTGAAATCGATGAATAGTTGAAGTTTGAATCAAAAGTAACCCCAGCATATTTTTAAATATTAAATAAATTATATACTTTCTCATTAGTCACGTAATCAGCGTGCTTATGACTAATGAGAAAGTATATAATTTATTTAATGCATTCAATTGCTCTAAAAGTGTCGTATGAAGTATTGTGTAGCACCAGACAGAAAAAGTATGCTTTTCACCTTAGTTCGATTTCTGATCACGGTTAATAAATATGTAATTACAATTTCCTTCATATGTAATTATTTAAAAAAAAATGTTTGTGGGAACGTATACGCAGAAATGGTAAGTAAATACGTATACGTAGAGAACATTATATATACATATATATATATATATATATATATATATATATATATATATATATATATATATATATATATAATTTATTCGAAAATTATAACATAAATATGTTATAAAATCAATACAAAAATAGCCATTTTGTTTCAACACTTCTAGCGTCTTATCAGGTGATTGTGTTGATATTTTCGAATAAATTATATTTACCCTACTCTGTATTGAGTATTTTTTGGTTATTGGAATTTTATTCCATCTACACCAATCTTATATATATATATATATATATATATATATATATATATATATATATATATATATATTATAAGGGGAAGAGCTTATAGTAGTTCCAACGAGAGAAAAGTGTGTATATTAAAAAGAAGAGAGAAATCGCAAACGTTTTTGGTTGCAATGTGGATTTTTAAAAAAAAAATGTATTATGCTTTATTTTCCAAAATTTTGCTACACGGGTTACTGGTCTCGCGACCATCATCAGGCAAAGAGTGGATATTGATTAAATTTTTTCCCATGTTTTTCGATGTTAAATATTCTCGATACGAGACATTCTCTTTTTCGTGTGTTAGTGACCCAAATGTCTTTATATATATATATATATATATATATATGTATATATATATATATATATATATATATGGATGGCATTGAAAGCTTGAAAGCATCTTGCGAAAGCTGAACTGAGAAGGGTTGGATTTAACATAAACGGCGAATATTCAAACCATCGCTGATCTACTAATATCATAATCATCGTATGCCTTTCCACATTGATTTCACTTTTCGTCTGATTTGAATCCCTGTGCAGGAAAGACAGAGAAGGCAGATAAGTAGAGGTAGGGGGAGAGAGAGAAAGAGAAAGAGAGAGAAAGCAGATAGGAGAGAGAGAGAGAGAAATCAGGTAGGGGAGAGAGAAAGCAGGTAGGAGAGAGAGAGAAAGCAGATAGGAGAGAGAGAGAAATCAGGTAGGAGAGAGAGGGAGAGAGAGAGAGAAAGCAGGTAGGAAAGAGAGAGTGAGAGAGAGAGAAAACGGAGTGAAGAAAGAAAAAGAAAGTTTGCCCTGCTATTTAATCCATGACTGAGGTGAGAAGAGATGTAATAATATTGTTTGCAATAGTGATTTTGCATCATATGTCGAAGATAAATGGGAAAGATAGAGAGTGCATAACCGGGAGAGAGAGAGAAAGGGGGATAAGTGGGAGAGAGAAAAGGGGGAGGTAGGAGAAAAGAAGGAATATAATTGAGAGAGTGAGAGGAGGATGATAGAGAGAAAGCAAATACATGTGGGAGGATATGCGTGTGAGAGAAAGGGGGATAAGGTAAAAAGAGAAAGGAGACAGATAAGAGAGAGGGAAAGAGTGAGAGAGAGAGAGGGAGAGAGAGAGGGAGAGAGAGAGGGAGAGAGAGAGAGAGAACGAAAAATGCAGAAGTAGAGAGAGAAAGCAGACATGTAGGTGAAAAGCAATGGAAATAGAAGAAGCGGTTTTAGAACAACAACAACAACAACAAACAGAAAGAATCAGGACGAGGCAGAAAGAAACAAGGAGATGATACAAAAACAGAAACGCCAGAAGAAAAGGGAGAGAGGAAATCGAGAAGAGAGAAAGAGAAAATATGGTAAAAAACAAAGAAAAATAAGAAAATCGTAAGAGAAAACAAGAAAGAAAAAAACCCAGATGCGTGCTCATTAGAAAACTGTTTCTTTATCCGAAAGAAGTCGAATATGTGTGTAATAGTTAAGATCGGTAGCATTCTCCTGCCTTTTACATCACAGACCGTAAAAACAAATTGGTTGAGATGAAGAATCGTTTCTCATTGGCAGCGAGATACTAAAGAAAAACACCGTTAAATGAACGAACTGTTAAGAGACCACCGTCCATAATACTAAATACTGATGTCTAACGTTTCTCTTAGTACTGCCATCGTCTTAACAACTATAAATATTGACTGTCCAAATGGTAGCGGAATAAAGAGCGCTGTCATCACCCGTGCTACACGATTGCTGTCGCCATTATTTCCATTTTTACTACAGCAATAAGATATGAAGATTTTATTTCACCGCCACTAATAATGAACAGAATAGAAAGTGCAGGTATCACAATAATAAATACTTAAACTTTCACCAAATTACATGTACAGTTATGACGAGTACTACCAACTAAATTGTACACACAAGAATAAAGCAATAGCTGATTTTAGAAGGAAAAAAAAAGTAGATTTAAGTGTCCGAAACAATCACAAAGACAGTTGATGCAGAGTAGATTAACTTAAATGAAAACCAACCTACATTCCTTCCATCCTTTCTTATTGACTTGGCAGAATAATTCCCGAGCTACGCTGGTTTCCAGTCAAGGTTGTAGAGCCTTCACTGTTTAACCCATAGCTGGGGGAGATGAGATAGTTACATACTTTCCTGAAGGATGTTTGTGTGTAAGTGAATATAACGATCTTGACAGTTTTCTAGTCCTTCGGATTCTAATCCCTAGCCGTTATCTATCACACCATTAAAATCCGGCGTTCCCAAGCCGACACACATCTAGCTACTGACTAGGCTCAACGTTGCTTAACTGGTGATCGAAAGAGAACTGGTGTTTCGACCTCAGATGACTGTAGTCCTATATTTCAGCACACAGCCAGTAATCGTATCTTTTTTATATTTCCTATCTGAATGTCTTAGATGAGAATGTTATCATTATTTACATTAGGAGTATATGTCCTCATCTTTGTTGCTATTCTAAGGTTTTCAACAACGTTTTGGCAGATGTGACTTGCAGCTTTTACTAAGTGTTTGTCGATCTGGATGGATACTTTATTTAATCTGTGGAGGTAAATAGATCTAATTAAGCTGCCTATTTCTAGGGATATCTACTGTTTTAGTACTATTCAAGTAGAACTCTCCATGTTTCCACCAAGCCCAAATTATTAGACGCCTATCTTTTGTTTCACTTAGCACTATTTTCTTCTTTATGATCTGTAGGAAATTTCCCCTTTCTATTGGTTTATGCGAGCATGTCAAGTATATTATAGTTTGGTGCAGAAATAATGTCGTTTTTCTTTTGAAATTGAACGTAAAAAAAAACGATATTATTTTTGCACCAACCTAATAATTTGCCGCTCTTGACATCGATAAATCTTGTGAATGTTAATATCTCCAAGTGTCCTTTTTTTTTTGCCTTATACGTTGCAAGAATTTCGGCTGTTTTTTTCATTGAAATTTCTAACCCCTTTAGAAATTTCTCGTTTCTCACACATAGAGAATACAATCGTTAATTTCTATGTTATTTTTTTTAATCATTTCACCCCAAGCAAAGCAATAAATCTACTATGACGCAAGAGGTTACTGAGTGTTAGAGAATATGAGAAAAAAACTACTATTAAGGAGTGAGGACAATAAAAGAACAAGGATTTAAGATGACAGAAGTTAACGATTGACATTGCATTTAAAATGTTGAAATTCAAAGTTGGCTGGGAAAGAGTCTTCCACAAGCGAGAAGAGCGATAGAGGAAACTGTTAGCACAGAACGTAAGGGTTACATCTAGCCGCTTAAATTGTAAATTGATGAGACCGTAACGTTAATCTAGTTCTGAGCTTACATTCATAAAGTATAAATATCAAAGAGGAAAGTTCATCAGACAATTACCATAAAAGTATTTACAGAAAAGACACAGGAAAGTTACATTACAGCTGTGGGAAAGGGACAGAAGCCGAGATGCCAGGTCAGGACCAATGACATTGCATATTTTTCTTTGAATTTTATCAAGAATCTCTAAATATATAGCAGGAGCATCCAGCCAGATGTGGTAGCAATATTCAAAGCAAGGACGAATAGTAAACTTATAAATATGTAAGATAGATTCTGACGAAAAAAATTGTCTAGCACGACATTTCGAACCAACTTTCTTAGTAGCAGATTTAGCAGCTGATTTAATATACTATTTTAACTTCATTTCGCAATGTCAGTCTCCGGGAGGTTAGAATTCTAAGGTTTTCAACAATCGTCGGTAAAACTGCATCTCTGAGGACTTACATTGAGAAAGAATACAGTCCAAAGAACGTGAAAAAAGAAGTCAAACTTTATAAGCCCGGAAGACAGCTTTTACACACATACACACACACACACACACATATATATATATATATATATATATATATATATATATATATATATAGATGTGAACGTAAAGATAACTGAAGTTGTCCATCAAACAAGGCTTACACCTAAGGAGGTCAAGGGTGTAAAACGAAAACCACCTGTCCATACCTTTCCAATCGTTCCCATTACTGTTGGCAACAACAATGTGAAGTATGTAAAAAATCGTTTACGTACTTAGAAAGTAAAGTCAATTCAAGGGCCTCTTTAGATGACGAGATAGTTAACCGAACATCAAAGTCAACCAACGCCTTTGGGAAGCTTAAACATCGCCTATGGGTTGTTCATGGGATTTCACTGAAAACGAAAATCAGTGTCTATCGAGCAGTCATTCTCTCTGTACACTTCTTTATGGAACAAAATCCTGGACGCCATACAGGACGCACATTAATCAGCGATGTTTTTCATAAACACTGTCTTCGTTCAATATGCGGTTATACATGGCAGAACAAACTCTAACCCTGATCTTTTCATCAAATGTGTCGGTGGTATTGAATCCTTTCTGATGTAATCACAGATCAGATGTGCTGGTCATGTCATCAAAATGAGTGATAATTGGATGCCGAAAATCCTCATGTATAACCAACTTTTTCATGGTAAGCTTAACGTAGGCCGCCCTTGGTTTTCTTCAAGGATAAATTTAAATACAATTGCTGCAAACATCCCTATCGAGGAGTTCGCAGTTGCTGTTGAAAAGCGAGCAATCTGAATAAATAGCTGCTACCGAGGCATAACTAATTTTGAAAAGAATCGTCTCAACCATCTGAGAGAATTAAGAATTAGCACTAAATCTCGTACTAATACATCAGCCCATATGATGGTCAACCCTTCAGTGTGCACTTCGTGTGGATTTGTTTGCAACAGAACTGAAAGACACTCATGCCTCGAAAACGATGGGAGAGTTCACCATATATCTTTTCTTCTTCTTCTTCTTCTTCTTCTTCTTATTATTATTATTATTATTGTTGTTGTTATTATTACTTAAAAGTTACTCATATATAGTAAATAATTCGGTGTGCTCAGATGTGCGGTAAGCACACTATCGCAAACGTTTGTTTCCCCTAGAAAAGGGAAAGCGGTTCGAACCATGCCGGAGAAAACATTTTCTGTTTATACGTTATTTTTATAGATATAATTTATTTAAGTAAATGTTCTGTTTTTTAATTAAACATTTACCTGAATGTTCGATAAATTTCGTAAAAATAAGAGCTCTCCAACAGGAATCGAACCTATATGGTAAACGTCATTTGACCTGCTGTTAACCATTCAAGCGTCTGGTAAGGGTAAGGGTGGGTGGGTGGGTGTGTGTGTGTGTGTGTGTGTGTGTGTGTGTGTGTGTGTGTGTGTGTGTGTGTGTGTATATATATATATATATATATATATATATATATATATATATATATATATATATATATAATTTGCTATATTTAGAGCAAAAGTCTTCGGTATCGTAGATATAGACATTGTGGATATGAAATCCATACTGCGTGTTTTGAAGATTATTTTAGGCCTGAAACCGACAGTCACCATGGAGAATTATTTCATATGTACCACTGCCACTCTTTGTACACACATACAAAGACACACGTGTGTGTGTGTGAGTGTGTGCAAGTGAGTGAGAGAGAGAGTACACACGTACGCCTATGTAGATGCCGCCACGTGGCTACACTATTTATAATATTAGGTTGGTGCAAAAATAATGTCGTTTTCTCACATATGTTACTATGTGAGAAAACGACATTATTTTTGCACCAACCTAATACATACGATAGGGCGTTGCTGATTCGGCTCTATCATCCATTTTCCAGCGAAGCTGATAAAGATAGCAAATAATGTCAGCTATAAAATGGGAATAATAAGCGGACCGTTCATTACTGGTCATCTCCTGATATAAAAGCCTCGCGCCATATTTGGTTTAGCAAGAAAACCAAATTTGTGAGACGGTTAACAAACATGGACAAAGTACCGTTCATTGCACCATCAAAGAACTCGAGGGAAAAAAAAAAAAACAAAAAACAAAAAAAAAAACGCGGATAATTTATACCGATTTCTATTAATGGCCGAAATTTTCATTTTTCAAATCAATTGCAACCCCCTCACGCGAGCCGATGCGTCAATCTATTCAAAGTCTCATAACTGCTGTCCAACAGTAACACAGAAGGGCTTCCGTCAAGCAATCATTTTGTTTAAACAGTTACGACTGCATGCAGAGAGAGAAAAAAATTGAAGTGCGCAGACGCGCAAATATGCTCTTCGAACTCGTTGTCATTTTTTTACTTTTTTTTTTTTTTGCTGTTATTAAAAAAAAAAAAAAAAAAAAAAAACGCCCCCTTTCTGCGTCATGTTCCCTGTCGGTTTCTGGCCTCTTAGTTTCATAACAAGTCGCTACAAACACGTTTGAATAAATATACACACACTTACCTATTTGTAACGCTGTGGTTTCCGTATAAATGATAGTTGTGTGTGACAGACGCGTGGTCGGGAAGGAAAGGAAAACAAAGAGAATAGACTATCTATTAACTGTATGAAGGCAGCATGATTGTCAACAAAAGAGACAGTGCATAGTGGGATCCATTTAGTGGAGACATCAAAAACAATAGGCAGCTGATCTCAATAGTGACCTAAAATCTGCTGTTAACTGGCGCAAGGAATGGCTTGTTACTTTTAAAGCCTCAAAAAAACAATAAACAAAACAAAAAAAATTGCTTTATATTAATCACCTGAGTGGGCTCCATTCTACTTTCCATCGGCATGGCTAATGCTAACCTCTAGGAGATTGAATCGTTGCGTCTTCGCGGGCTAACGTTCTCTGCTGATATGAAATGGAAAGATTATATTGAATCACTTCCTAGGTCTGCTAAAAGGTGGTTTACTATATCTTACCAAACAATTTTTCTTTTACATATTTATAAGTCTATCATTATACACACCTATTTATAGATATATATAACTACTCTTCTTCTCACTGCTGCGTTCTTTCAAGATGTGAGAGATTATGGCTCTCTATAACTTTCTCTCCTTTGTAGCTCTTAGAAGTATTTGCCTTTTTGCTATTCTCTCTTATTCCCATTTCTGACAATTTACCCAAACTCGTTAGGTACGTTATCGTTACATAGGAATAAAGTGTCGATGACGACACTCGAATTTGAACATAGATCGCCAGTGAGCAAACACAGGGGATCCCATAATTGAATTAATTCGACCACGTGACCATAAAGGAAACGTATAAGTAGGAGGTTTTGTGACGTCTAATTCATTTGCATTTCTAGTCTATCCTCTATGCTATATAGACCGCTATTCTCTATGCTACTATTTCTCTTTTCGGATCACTATACGGTTAACTATACGAGCGAGTATTATCGAACAAGTAATATAAACGCGAGCGTTATTTAAAGGCGTCTGACACCAGTATTGTTCAACGGCGTTACTATAGTTGTATCTGCGATTACAAAGTCTCTACTACAACGAGCATGACGAAAGTGGCAACGAGTATTCGTTGATATGACAAAAATTATTCTCTTCAATCATGTCCCTCAACATGCCATGAGAGTGTTAAAATTTCCAAGTATTCTTTCATCATTATGTACCCCAGAAATTTCAATTGTCATTTTCTGATTTTAATTGTAAATGTCATTTTTGTTTTAATTTTCACTAAAACTTCGTTGTTCACATGTTCAGTTCATTCTATACTCAGCATTCTTCCGTAGAAACACATTTCCACTGCATCAATTCACTTCATATGTGAGGAGATTGTCCAGCATTCACTGTCAAATACTAGGACGGATACTACATAAAGGTTCAGTACTCCTTTCTCAAACATAAACATATGTTTAAGCCCAACAGCTCAAACAAATATATATCCAGAGAGCCTTTATAAAAATAAACATCCAACTATTATATGTGTAAGTGTTAGCCAATGGTTTAAGATGATGATATTCAAGAGCCAGGTACACACCAACCTAGATGCCTGGCAAAAGCATTTTAATCTTGCCTATGCATATGTCTCTATGCCAGAAAAATCTCAGTAAACATCGCTTAGAATATATCTCTACTATAGCGCTTTTCCCTCATGTATACGCAAAAGAAAAAAAAAATCCCTAACTCCTCCCAGCTGTCATGCACGCTCTTAGCGAAAACCAACTTGTACCATATGCGGGAATCATGTGTCCCATTCACAGGTTGACCCTCATTTTTCCTTACACGTCTGCTCATCGTCTTTCCCATTCATAAACACATTCATCGAAATGGCAACATTCCCTAAATGAAGAACCAGAACAAAACTACTACATGTAGGCGTGGTATTTCAGCAGTTAAGGTTTCTTTCCATTATTCCTATCGATCGAGGGCCTATCTGCAGGGGTCGCTTGTGTCGAGGCAAATTGTTTGAAAACGTGATAGACTAGTGTCACATTAGGCTTAGACACCATAACAGCCACCATTCCACAAGCCTCGAAGGGAGGCAAAAAGACAAAAATTGCGGGAGGCAAAAGCTCACTGGATGTCGGAGAGACTGAAAAAATAAAACAAAGAGAATATTGGGGAGACGAGGAGAGAAAGAAAAGGAAAGATCTTGGTGAAAACAAGCAAGTGAAGGAAATAGAGAAAAATGAATGAGGTCAAGTGAAAAGGAAAGCCTTAAAATGATAGAAAAATAGATATATAATTAAAAAGAGAGAAAGAAGTCAATATTAATGAAGAGTATACAGCTAGACCATAAAGAGTCAATTTCATGAATGTATATGGGCCTGATTAGTCATCGAGATCGATTAGTATTTCACACTTATTTCAGGTATCGGTCTTAGAGTCGCGGCCTAAAAAGACTTCGAATGATGATACGAAAAATGAGAACCGTCTGTACTAGAAACATTGGAGCTGCTCAATCTTCCTATT
>OZ010572.1:84040473-84080473 GCA_963932145.1 Acanthosepion lycidas | reverse complement strand
ATCGTATTTTATCAGGGTATATATATATATATATATATATATATATATATATATATATATATAAGCCAAATTTCAGGTGGCCAGTGACTGACCAGGACTGCTAGTTTCATGCGCTTTCACGCAATTATCAGGCGATCGGTAGCTGTAATTTTTAAAATAGGAAACTTTATACTCCCAGGCAAGTCCAAGATTGGAAACCGGGGTGAGGGTAACCTATCCGGCCAAGATCAAAATAGTGCCCCCCCATACACACACACGTACCCCCCACCCAAAAAAAAAATTCCACGAAAATATGCTTGCCGGTGTGGCAAAAATGTTAAGCTTTGAACCATCGCATCTTAGAAAGGATTAAAAGTATCGCAATGGAATTGTCTGAGATACAATGCTTATAGATATATACAGTGCATCCCTATGAGTCGGCACTGTATGATAAATGTAATTTTCACGCTTTGAAACATGGAATTGAGTGTATATTCCGACGTCCTCACTCTTACTGTCTGTCTCTGTAAATATATATATATATATATATATATATATATATATATATATATATATATATATATAAACTTATTTTCCCCTGACATAAATCCTTAAGTATAGGTTAATCAGTAAGCATTTTGCTGACTTTACATTCGTCATGGTTTGCTACATACACATGCGATTGTTTTCCCCATAACGAAGCCTCCTCATATATTCAGTTTGGCGAAAATCCACAATTATAGTGCACTCATTATGGGCCAAGCTCATTATTTCCTAGTAAGGATCTGGTAGACTAGCTTTCTACCCTTGAAAGATGTTTAGGCACCCAGAAATGATATCTGTATGTTTCATAATAACATTTCCCATATCCAATGTTTTAGAAAAGCGAGGATCATAAAAACGTCATCTTCATAAAAAGAGCCTAAAGAATTAAAATATCTTGCGTGATGTAATTGAAATAAAGAATCAACAAAAACTCTTCGTAAATCTAAGCAAAGGCATAACGTATACTCGTTTCAGTGTTACTGAGAAGCAACAACACTTTGCAGAAGACAGGATTTAAGTAAACAGAAAGAGAAAATATGGTCAAGCCATTATATTCACTTACGTGTTAATACCCTTGGGAAAGGTATGAATCCTCTTCTCCCTCCTCCATTACCTATGGGTAAATAGCAGGACAGACAGGGTTCTATAGCCCTAGATGGCAACCGGTCTACCGCAGAAAGAAATGGCAACCTACTGCAGGAAAAAAATCTGCCTCGTCAGTCATGTATCGAAAGATACATGATTGCCTACGCGTGCATCACGCATGGTACATAACTGACGTAACTGTATATAAAAGGAAACTGGTTGCATTTCAAGTTCATTCATTTGAAACTTCTCCAGTGTTCCAATAAATCACACATTTTTGAAACGATTAAAATTCAAGGCGCTCAAATATTAGGTTGGTGCAAAAATAATTTCGTTTTCTAACATATGTTACTATGTCAGAAAACGAAATTATTTTTGCACCAACCCAATAGTAACATATTTTTTATTTATTCACTTTTATTGAAAAAAATTTAGAATGGTTTCAGATGGCTGAAGATTAACTATGTCTTACGTTTTCGGGAATGGCTACATCTTAATTTCGACCTAAGGTAGGTAGGACGACATGGAGCTGAGTTGTCATCGCGATCACCAGACCTAACAACACCAGACCTAACAACAACTGACTTTTTCTTGTGGCTTATATTAAAATGTTTCGTTTCCAGGCTCAAACCGAAAACAGTTCCTGATTTAAAAGAAACAACTTCTGATAATTTTCTTTAAATTAATCCTGAAATGCCTCCAATGGTTTGTTCAAGTGCTGCTGATAGGGCTCAGCGTTGTATTGAACATAAAGGGATACATTTTGTAAATGTTATTTTTTTTTAATTCTATAAACCATGTTGTTTTGATGTAGCAACACCTGTAAATTTTCTTAAAATACAATAACATATTTTTGTTGAATAGATGTTGATAAGTAAAAAGGGGCTTTACTTTTGCCGTAACCTGTATAGCTATATAATTTTTTTTTATTCGGATTAATATCAACATATTTTAAAGATCGAATTTACAATGCCCCTCGGTATAATAGGCAAATTGATTAAAGCATTGATTCATGAATTTAGTAAAATAGTCAGAGTGAGTTCAATCCCCGAGACAAGTAGTTCAGACCCAGTACAAAGATATGGATATAATAACACTACCTTTTCTTTATCTTTTTTTATCCACATCAGATTATGAGGATAATAATAACAATAACAAGGATATTCAATACTCACATCAAACCAGTACAATAAAACCGTTATGACAAGGTGGGTTAATATCTACATTAGAAAACCCGTCATCACTAGAGGATAAAAACAACTGCAAATTGGTATGAATATCATCCTGAATTTGTAGTTTAGGGAGCAGACGTTACCATCTTCTGCGATTTTTCTATCAACACAGATCAAATAATACAGGCAAATCACACAGGCATGATTATCAAAGGCATAAAAAAAGAAGTTTGCACACTGATTGATATGAGCGTAACAAATGACAAAAACATCTCTGCGACGTCTTTTGAACAACTAAGCAAAGAGATGGAGATGGAAATAGAAAAAGAAAATATTGCAATTAAAATCTAAAACTTTTTCTGTTGTGATTAAAGCTTTGGGTCTGATAAAAAAAAGAACTTAATAACAAATCAACAAAATTCCTGGTGCCTCAACTTTCTAGGAAATTCCAAGAGAGAATTCTAAGAAGCCCAGCATATATTCTGCGAAATTTGTTTGTTAATAATTCTCTTTTGTTTAATTATGTGAATATAATTAAAAAAAAAAGCACATACACAAAAATATCACATTTCTCGATTGCTCTATGTTATTCGTTATAACCCGGCATGTAATTATACAACAAATGCTGGTTAAAAATAATAATAATAATAATAATAATAATAATAATAATAATAATAATAATAATATATATAATAATAATAATAATAACAACAACAACAACAACAACAATAATAATAATAATAATAATAATAATAATAATAATAATAATAATAATAATAATAATAATAATAATAATATGTAAAAATGAGGAGGAGAAGAGGGTATCAAAAAGTGAATAATTATTAAAGTCATTCCTGTATTAATGAGAGCACTTGTAACACCACCTAAAAAATTGTAAGAAAGCTTAGATAAAAATGGAATTAAGACTGAAAGCCTTCAAAGCTATCATTTACTCATCGAGGATTCGTCGGAAGGTTTTTAAGTTGTGGAATATCATTTGACAACATGGCTGAAAAACAGAATGTCCATTGACTACAGCAATATCCAACAGCAGCATAATAATAATAATAATAATAATAATAATAATAATAATAATAATAATAAAAATAATAATAATAATAATAATAATAATAATAATTGACCACAAACAAAAAAAAGTGCCTCCTTATTGATTTGGCAATCCCTGCTGACTGCAATGTGTCTTTCAAGATATTCAAAGAGCTGTCAAAATACAAGAACCTTGAAATAGAAATATCGAAAATGTGGCATATGGGAACATCAACAATCCTTGTTGTAGTTGGAGCCTTAGGACTGGTTGGCAAAGATTGCAGTAGACTAAATAAAGGGATTCCTGGAAGTCAATGCCTCAAGGAGATACAAAAAATTGTTCTGACAAGTACAGCCCACACTTTACGAAGGGTTTTATCTATGTAATGTTTTTTTTTTTTTTTTTTTTTTTTGTCAGTGGAGAGCGTCATGATGCCATTTCTAACCTTAGGTCCATGGGCGGGACCCGGAAAGAAATGTGTAAACGCCAGAAATCAAAGAAAATAATAATAATAATAATAATAATAATAATAATAATAATAATAATAATAATAATAATAATAATAATAATAGTAATAATCTAGAAGCGAAATGGGAACAAAAAACTCAACATGGTCAATATGTTCTCCCTGGTAAGCAAGTTGATGTAGATTAGAATCACGCCCATCAATGGCTATGGAGTTCTAGGATCAAGTCAGAAAGCGTAGGATTCATTATAGCTGTACAATACAAGGCATGTCCTAAAGATTGCGTTCGAGGCTCAAACGTGACCCCATTCGGTGCTGAACTTTGTGTCAACATTGCTCGTATTTGTATATATTAACAGTCGGTAATCGAGTGACAAAATTAACAGTACAAAAAAAAAAAAAAAAAAAAAATCCAGACGAGATATCCCAAGACATGGGCAACAGAACGAGAACAATCTACCTTAGTAAAGGGTTCCGTTCGAAAATCCTTGAAAATTACTCGGATCGACTGAATCTTGAAGAAAGACGAACGGTACAACGTCGGAAACGTTATGATAAAGATTTGGATATTTGTCCGAATGTAAATAAGGATAACTCCTTATTCTTCTATGATTTCCATGATGTACTAAATCTTGAAAGTTCACATTTTTTAGTCCTCAGTAATGCGAAGACGATTTTTTTTTCATCGGCTGTATTTGTTCCATCGCGTCAGAAATTTTGCCTAATCTATGATGCCTCACGAGAACGCTAAAAATATCTTCCACGGATCAATATTTTGGTTAAAAACTGTCTGTTGGAAAATTTGCCAAATTTATCACGGCACACCTGCAAACCTTTGTATCCGCAGTCGCATCCTTAATTACGAAAAAACAAAAAAACAAAAAACAAAAAAAAAACTATTTTATTAGGTTTAATTTTTTAGTCGAAAGACTATTATTTTGAGTAAAATAATGTAGTTAAAACTGCACGTGTACGAAAATCTAACCGACAATAGGATACCGGCCAGAATTCAAATATATCCTTTGTCTTTCTTATGTAATTTTTACGAAATAATTCATTAATATTCTTTAATAAATTATTATTTTTTGAATTCACATTTTGAGATAGACAAAATGGAATTGTATTTTTTGCTTTCAACGAAGAACTTTCGTCACCAGAAAAAAATAATTCTATTTAAATAAATATCATAAATAAAATTAACATGAAAATATAAAATAAAAATGAATAAAGTAATTAAAATGATTTTTCTGATGATGTCGGTTTAACGGCGAAACATATCTTAGTTTTCTAGATTGTCTTAAGTGTTCATCAGTTCTAACATTTTTTATGTATAAACACACAGACATACATATACATATATATATATATATATATATATGCGCTTTACCTATTGGAAATTGCTCAATATCAGTGATAGAGCTAACATATTCAGTTCTATGTGCATGAGTTTGTACCCCTGTGTTTCACGTTTTTGCGATCATCAGACAAATCAAAAGAGTGAAACCCAGAGTTACAAACTCATATCCACACAAGTGAATATATATATATATATATTAGATATATGATTGCAATTCTACAAATACAATGATTATGCCAGTAAAAAATGCCTTAATTCCAGACGACTTAAAAAAAAAATCTCTGATTTCACAACGCATTTCTACGTTTATATATATATATATATATATATATATATATATATATATATATATTTATATATAATTACTTTCGTTTTTCTCCAAACTTGCCTTAATTCCTGACAACTTCATTTCTGATATTTAATTCGCAAGTTAGAATTTCGCTACCGATAAGACAACAGGAATGTTTGTCTACTTATATAGTGTTAAAATTCATCAGTGCTAAATTAATTGATTTTAGAAAAGGTACAAAGATCCTCGAGAAAGGTATGAATCCACATCTTTCCACCCCCCAGCTCCATCTAAGGGATCATTAGTTGAACTTGAATCAGTAGATTATTATTGTTTACCCCAAATTCTACAATCTAAAAGTATTTTCTGACTTTACAAATTTCAATCATCATCTACTAATGCTTTGATCCCAGTTCTTCATTTTATCCTTTCTGCAATCCTCCTATACCCCGTCTTTTCTCTTAATTTCATTCTCTGTAACCCTCTGCATACTAGTGGCACTACCGTCTTACTTGACGTGAAGTGCTTTAAAAACACTGCAAACGGTTGATTAGCAGTAAAAAGTAAATTAATGAAAAGAAAGTATGATTGTTAATAAAAATGCAAATGTTCTGACGAGATGCAATCTGTAGTACCTTCAGTTTGACGTACACTGGGACGAATCGTTCACATTCCGTTTGTATTCCCTGAGTAAGGAGGAGCTTCAATTTTGACAGATTCTTCCCGAAAACTGCTGTTTTGTGAGGCATGCTTCCCCGATCACGACAATCTTTTCTTCTTCAAATTTAGGGGCCTGCTGTTATCATTCTTACCTGTCCTCTAAATTTTTATTCTTTTATTGTCATCTTTCCTTGGAGTAGTTTTTCTTGTATTATCTAACACTGAGTAACCGCTTGCGTTCTAGAGGTTTTCTTGCCCTTGCTTGGGGTGAAATGATTAAAAAATGTGATTATCTGCTCTTCTTACCTCCTCCTCTTACGTTCATACAATAACATCATTTAGAAATCTTCTATCTTATATAAAATCGGGTATTAAATATAGGTTTCTGCCAATAACTCATTAATGAACACCATTCAGTAACTTGGATCCGGTATTATTTAGAGGCTTCTACTTGTCCAGACCTTCACACCTAAGAGCCCACATGCCACATAAACTTTCCACATTCCTTTCATATTCCATTAATAAGTAAGGAGGAAGCCCTATTCGGACACATTCCAGAGAAGGAACAGATGTTTTCTTGATCACTATAATCTTAACCTCTTTCAGTCTTGAACCAACTGTTACCATTCTTACATATCCTCATGATCGTCTCTTCTTATCTCCTCCTATTACGTTCGCATAATAACCTCATTTATAAATATTCTAGCTCGAGCGGCTCTTGGGCCTTGTATTAGGTAAACAATTATTTAAAAAAATATGAAGACGGGTATTGAATGCTGAGCAACCTCCTCACAGGTGAAGTAGAGACTTGAAGCAACAGAAATGTGATTCTACAGAAGGATGCTGAGAATAACATAGAGCGTACATGTGAGCAAAGACGAAGCTTTAGAAACAAAAATAGAAACTCATACTTAACATCATGGATAGAGTTGGAATTTCTACGGCACATAAGAAAGAAACAGGGTTTGGAAAATCTGATACTCACAGGGAAAATTGAGAGCAAGAGGGACAGAGGAAAACAACGCACCACCTAACGAGCCTGAGTAAATGGATGGCAAAACAAGGTTTAAAAGAGATTACAAAAAAACAAAATTTATTGAGAGCTACAAAGGAAACTTTATGGATAGCCATGATCACCAACATCCGGAAGGGACACGGCAGATAAAAGAAGAAAAAAACAGCAAACAAACCTGTCACATCTATTACATATATGTTCTCTTTCTCACCCTCGCGACCTCATGTGTTCTTCTAGCCAACACCCGCATCCCAGCACATATATAAAAATACTTACATTCTTGTCTGTTTGTGTGTGAACAATCTCTGCGGTGGAAATCCTTACTTTATTTGTGACGGCTGAGTTCTTGAAAGCGCGCTGTATATTCCGAACGAAACAGGCCGAAGAAACAAAGTGACGTACAATCGTCCATTGTTGCTGATGCATTGAGTCTCTCTCGCTATCCTTTGTTGATATAACAATGACCATCTTGGTTCCATCTTCTTCAAGTGTTTGGAAATGTTAATTACTTCATATGTGTTAGTAAGAGATTGACACAGGTGACATTGTGCGCACGCGCCGGTGTACAAATCTGAGATAGAAATATTTGTAAAGGACAGATTTCTGTTTTCTTTATAAAGAAGAATCACATTTTTCAAGAAAGCGATTTATTCCTGAAATAAATGTATAGTCAGTAAAGTCGTAGACAAGACATATACGATCCTATGGAATAATGGAGAATTTTACTTCAGTCTGAATTTTAACAATTCCATTTACTAACTGATAGTTCGACTGGCTATAGGATTTTACAAGAACTAGACTAATCAAAGAAACGTTTGTTAACAACGTTATTAACGTTTGGTGTCTTGTAAATAACTTTCCAAAACACTAATTTATTTACTAATGAATATTCTTCAGGGCGTGGGTGATCATGCCTCCATCATTATGTCCTTTCAATTGTAGTTCTAAGCAATGCTTTGCTCTTATTATTCCTCCCAATCCATGTCTTGCCATCCATTTACACTAGCTTATTATGTAGGTTTAGCCGATGTTTCTATCTATTTCTCTTGCCTTCGGAATGTTCTTTATCTTATATTATATACCGGGGAAGTTTCAAGTGTCTCTTTATGGTTCTACGTACACTGTCCTTTCTGTTCCCCGACTTCTAAAACATCCTGATTGCGCACATGGTTTTTTTTCAACGTTTCTCAGCATTTTTCTCTAGAACCACATCTTTCTGATTATCAATATTATTAGGTTTGATAGTAACATATGTGAGAAAACGACATTATTTTTGCGCCAACATAATATTTATTCCACTGATGCAAGAATTACAATGACTTTCTACACCTGGCACGGGGATCTGTCCCTGTACTGGAAGTATCACGGATATGACTAGCTTGGACCCTGTCTGATCAACTTGGACCAGCTAAAAGCAGTTCTGACTAGCTTAGACAAGCAATGACCAGTTAAGACCAGCGACCCGAGTGAAGACACTCGAGTTGCCACGTCAAAAACTGACCTTGTGTTGTCAAGTAAATCTCTTCTAGTTTTCAATGGTCATTTTATATCGTCTTGAATTTACTTATGATTCTACAGTGTAACCCGGATATAAGAGAGTTGTCGGGACCGGAGAAGAAGTCTCTTATATCCGGGTTTGGTCTATTTTGTTTAGATAAGCATGGCTCTAATTTGGCACCAGAAAAAATCTCTTATATCCGGGTTTCTCTTATATCCGGGTTACACTGTACATGATATTTCTGAAGCGAATAGCTTCAGTCATGAGAAGATAATTTTCTCTCAGCTGTTACAGTTTCTGAAAACTTTTGTACGTTGTCCCGATTTTTATATTGACCCTCGTTCAATGTTAATGGTAATATTAGTTTTCGTATAATGAAACATAAGGCATCTTTTGACCGAGTAGCAAGCGCTACTCGAGTTACTTTTTATGCTTCTCTTCATAGCTTGGCCGTCGGACTGGGAGAGATATGTAGTATCTGTTCTCTTCATCTCTAATGGTAATGCTAATATTAGCCGTCTCCTTATAAGAAGACATTCTGTATTTCTCGACCGAATAGCTATTGCTACTTTCTTTTTGGGATTTATAAAATCTTTCTCTTAAAACAATTTTTCAGGAAAAGAGACTTTTCGAATCCAGTCATTTATTACTCTACACTCCTTTAAGTAAAAAGTTACAAAGGAAGTCCGCCATTAATACTGATGCGGGTTTACTTCCTAACCTTATTGTTTAAAGTAGTGAAGAATCTTGATTATGTCATTATTTTCTCTTCGTTACAGAGGCTATCCATTTAAGTTGATGCTGCTGTTAAAACTCATCAACTGATGCGGTGTCTGTCATTCAGTACAGTTTTGTGATTCTGTAGCGGCCAGTCCACAAAATTATCGCTAAGACTTACAGGTTTTATTCGCTCGAAGACATTTTCAACCACTGATCTCAGAAATCATTTCTGTACAGCTGACAGTTTACAATGAAATGTACCCTGAAAATTATCTGATCCTGACAAGATGTTGACTTTTACTTATTTTCAGTGGAAAAAAAAAATGAAGAGATGTCAATTTTTTAGTTGTTGATATGTTAAGGTGACTGACTAGACGTTTCCATACCAACAGCATATTTCTCAAATTATCTATTCTGTCAGCGCTGCCGTCACATCACTATTTTATGTCAGTTATGTCCGCACATGTTTGAATGCAACCGCGCCCTTGAATTGTTAGACCATTTTTGTCACTTTCTGGCAGTGAGTTTCTTACCGCATATTTGTATTATCATATAGCAGCAGATAATGGTAAATTTCCAAGCAGAAAATTGTTTAGTTCAAAGAGCTGATGAATAATAGAAATATAAACATGACAATCGAAATAGATTCGCCTATCGCCCGATTCACACATCTTCTCCATTTTTGAAACAGGAGCAGAGGTCTATCCCTTGTTTCCTTTGTAGGACCTGGTATCCAGTTGTCTCTCCTAGTTTTCTGTTACTGTTCTGTCTTCTGTTATGTTACTCCCAGTAACCCCTTGCGTTTTAGTGGCGTTATCGCTTTGCTTGGGATCGAAAAAAAAAAACGATACCAAGGGGAATTGAGATAATTCAGAGCAAAAAAATAATCTTACGCTAACGCAGCATGCACTTTGCAGGACAATGCTGGCGAGGATAACAAGAACTTGCGTGTGATCTACTGGTCTTGACACCTAGCCGGGTTGTTCGCCCAGGAGACCACCTATATTGACTAACTATGATCTTGATGCAGGGCCGTGAAGGTTGGCATGATAGGCTAATAAGTGTCCGAGCCAGCTCGATGGAATAAAACAATAAAAGAAGAAAAACATTGAGAAAGAGACTTGTTGTTACTTGGTTCTGAACAATGAAACCTCAGCTGGTATTAGAGAGAAATAAAACAATTATAAAACACTAAAATTGCGTGAAGTGCATAAGAAAATTTTTAAGAGTCGATAAATAAGATAAATTTAAACGAAAAAATTAATTCAAATGGGGAAATTAATGACAGAAGAAATAGTAACAAATATTGCTATATCGTGATATAAGTAAGCATAATAAGCATGCGCAGAAGAAACGCATTTTGTTAAGAAATAAACAAATAAATAAGCAATAACGTTATACACTTAATATTTTGTTGTTCCTATTGTTTATTACAAATCTATCATCTTTTACGCATTTATTTCCAGAAATAGTGAGGATGGTGCGGGTAGAACAGTTAACAGAGGGGACAAAGAAGATAAGTGGCACAAAGAAAAACTTGTTTTAGCGTGCGGTTGCACAGAGTAATCAATACTTTAACCTGCAAGTAGCCGGGGGGATAGTTTTGGAGAGCACGGTTTTTGCGAACCAGTTATGTGAAGGGCCTGTCTGACTTGCTGGAGTGTCTTTCAATGAAGTTCGCTTGTTGTTTTACTGGAGAGATGCCAGAGAGACGGTTTACGGACTGAGCTACAGCTGTGTTGTGATGTGATAGTGAAAGTGATAGTAAAAAAAAAAAGCATACATAAATCGAATCCCTTACTTCAATGCACAACAAGAATTTGGTAATCTGTCTTGAAGAGAGTGTAGAAGAGAGAGTGTGAGGGATGATAGAGGATGAGAGAGTAAGGAGAGTGTGAGAGAAAGCGAGGAAGGGAAAGACACAAACTCGGAGAGAATGAACACAATAGCAGAAGTTGGGAAAAGTGGAGAAACAGTATAGGAATAAAATAATAATTTAATGAACAGAATAAGGAAATTCAAATTTTCAGGATAATAAAAATGAAAAAAAAAAAAAAAAGAAATAACAATAAAGAAATAACACCAAAGAAGATGAAACTAAAAATGAATTCTAAGGGATTGAAAGTATTAAAAAAAAAGGTGAAAAGATAAAGAATAAGGAGCGGCAATATCACAACGGAAAAAAAAAAAAAGAACGTCTAAATTATAAAAGAATAAGAAAACACCGAAGATATTAGGTTGGTGCAAAAATAATGTCGTTTTCTCGCATAGTAACATATGTGAGAAAACGACATTATTTTTGCACCAACCTAATAGACAAACAATAAAGAAATATATAGCGTCTCACTAAAAGAAGAACGGACAACAACAACAAAAAAAAAAAAGGGGATAAAAAAAGAGAATAAAAAATAACTAATTAATCTTAATCGAAAGTGTTAAATAAACGATGACAGATTGTATTAATAAATAGTCGGAACTAAAACTCAGAAATTTAGAATATCTGTAGAGTAATTTGGCCATAGTCAAATGTAACTGGCAAGAATACCCAACAAACAGAATTGACAAAGTTTGCAATAAACAATAGCAGGAGAAAGACTGGAACAAAACAAGGCCAAATAATATGACGCAGGCAAACAATATATGCAAAGCGAAAATAATAATGCAAAAATTTCACAAACTAAGAATGGCGTTAACACACAAAAGGGGATACAGACAAGCGATCGCAGTGTTCCAGCATCAAGAAAAGAAAGGACAGAACTTCGATGAGAGCGAAAAGTGGCCTATCTTTTTATTTTTTTATTAATTATTTCACTTCAAGCAAGACAATAAAGCCAATAAGACGCAAGGGGGTTTACTGAGTGTGAGAGAATATGAGAAAAATACATTATTAAAGAACGAAAACGATGAAAGAACAAAAAATTAAGACAAGATAACAATTCGCAAAATTTGTTTATAAATACAAGGAGGCAACAGAAAAGGTAACTGAGGTTATATTTCACCATTTAAGCAATTGAGATTTCTTTCTCTATCTTATTAGTTCGGAAAAAGATCCCAGCATGCATCTGTGTGTTGTCTATAAACATGGGAAGGTTCAAGTTCTTGCAGAAATTCCAACTAATTGTAACTAACAATATCAGCAATACAAAACTGTGACAGATAACACGAGATGCAGACGTTCAACTTCGTTGCATGGGATAAAAGATAGACAGTAAAAGCATTGCCAGAATAAAAAAAATAATCAATTAGAAGCAAGAGCGTGTCGCGTGATTTTTTAGGACGTTCGTTTCCCAAACCAATTTGCTAGTATAATGAATTTTCATTGAACTCTCAAATGACGATAACTGTTGCCCTACAAAACTTTGTAAATACGTAACACCTACATGTAGAGTTATATATTTTATACTTAATACCGGTTGTAATAGACGGTGTTTAAGCTAAGGTGTGAGTCAGATTTCTGAGAGTTGGGATATTGCAACTATGTTCTTCCATCCGTGTGTATTAAATTTAGCAAAGATAAATAATGTAGACCTTATATGGTGTCCATCTTAGACAAAGTATTAGAGCTTCAAGTCCGGGCTAAAAATTATCATTTTGAATATTTGTATTAAATGCTGGCAACATCGCCAAACTATAGCTACTCTTTGGCTATTTATATACCAACTATTCAGATTATCTCTGGTCTCTATTTCTCGTATGATCAACTGAAATTAAGTAAGGTCGAGTCTGATCAGTAGCTAGATGGCTGATTTCTTGGGAACACAATCTGCTGTAAGGTTGCATGTGCGTGTGGTATAATGGATAACCTCTCAGAATTAGAAATCGGAGAGCCGTGTCCAATTGGGTTCGTTATATTCACTTACATGCAAATACCCCTGGGAAAGGTATGAATCCACCTTTTGTCCCCTCCAACTATGAGTTACTTAGTATGACATATCAGTAAATCACTATGCTGTAACGGAATATCCCCCACTCCCTATCGCCTATGCAGACTGCCTATATCAGTAGCTATATATAGTGAGAACAGGATATACCTAGGGGTTTTGCTTCGGGAATTAGTTGGAGATTCGTCTCCAGATATGTTGGTCGAACTCTCTGCCTTCGGGCAGAGAGGAACCCTGACGAGGCTATGCCGAAGGGCAGAGTTTCGTCTGGGATGATAAACAGATATCCGACCCCGTGTATACCGGGTCTAGGGGGATTTTTTGCCCGAGCCTATGGGTTCAGTTTTGACCCTGCATTAAAAACGGCATTGTGCCACATCCTGCCACGCAGGGTTGGTGGTAAAGTAAATATCCTTGCTTCGGGAATTCCTAGCCTGCCACCCGATTCCCTGACTTTCAGTAGTGCATTCTCTTTTACAATAAACCTCTCTTTTTTCATTTACGTGTGTGTTGCTGTTCTTTCACTCGAGTACTACCTTTGTTTGTAACCTTTTTAAGGATACAACGCATTATTATCTCAAAAGAATTCTTACAGTCTAAAACTATTTTTCTGACTTTAAATAACTTGTATTGTTCGAACTGTTGTTCTCATCTTAATGACCCTATTCACGACGTTTTGACCGTTGTACACTCCGACCTTCTTCAGGTGATATGCATTGGAATTTCGAACCGAATCTTTTATTTCGTCCACCTGGGTAGATTGTTCTAGTTCGACGTGCCATGACGTTTCTGGATATCTCAATTTCCATTTAGCAACTCAATTCTCCAAGTTTTGTTCACCTTTTCTGTGGCCAGGTATTTGAACATTCTCCTCTTGGTGAAGATGAGGACAACTGTCCGAACAGTGTAAATAGTTACAATACCTTATCTCAGGAATATAGACAGAACATGAAAAACGTTAATAAATCTGAAAAAAAAAGTCAACGAATATCCATTCTTTGGTTCCACCAGTTCAGAAATTTAGAGCTAAAACACATCATGCTGCCCCCACAGAACCAAATCTTTTATTTCTGCTGTATTCCATTTGTGAAGTTATATTTAGCTTTTTTTACTAAGAACTGATACTTTGTGGAAGAGACTCCCACCTGTATACTTCCTTGAATACTACAAATTTAACCACTTCAAATGTCAATCGTTATTTATCATTTTTATCCTTAATTCACTTAATTCTGTAATCATCAAGCTTGAGTAGTTTTTGAACCTCACAGTAAAAAAAGGTTTTCTTTATTTGGAGGAAAAATGCAACAGAATGTTTATATCTCATTTTCCCTATAATGTCTTGTCTCAGACTAAGAAAAGCTGCGTCAAACAGTATTGGCAAAAACAAAAAAAAAAGGAATAACAAATAATAATGTTTGAAGGCCAGAAAGTAAAAGAGAAAAAAAAAAAAAAAAGAATCAAGTATTAGGTTGGTGCAAAAATAATGACGTAATAATGTCGTTTTTTGACGTATTTTTTAACGTCAAAAACGACATTATTATGTCATTATTTTTGCACCAACCTAATAATATTATTTCAGAAATGAAAGAAAAGAAAATAAATCGCTAGATGTAATAAAAGATCAGGAATAGCAAAAAAAAAAAAAAAAAAAAAGAGAGAATAAAAAAAATGAATAGAGAGAGAAAGCGAAAAAAAAAAGTGGAAAAAAGGAGTAAAAACATAAAGAAACATAGAGGGACAAGAAGGATAGAAAAGCAAATAATTTCACACATGTTATCAGAGAAAGACGTTAAATGATAGAGAAGCGGACTAGAATTTAAGGTAAGAAAGAAAATAAAGGAAAATAAAAACAGTGAATACAACAGTAAGACGACTAGAATAACAAAATTAACAGTAAAAAAATATGGCGACCAGAAAAATAAGTGTTTATATCAAGTGGATATGGAGCTGGGCGACAAAGAAGGGTGTTAGGAAAAAAAAAATTAAAAAAAAAAAAAGGAAGAAAATGATTAAAAAGAAGAGAGCAAGTGAGAACGACGACAGGGAGAAGATAAAATCGAAAGAAGTAATTTGAGAGATTAACTTCTAACGTCCTGTTTCGTTTTGTTTGTCCCATGAGAAGTAACGTCAAATAAATTTGTGTGGTTGTCTCCCTTGGGAATGAAAATCCTTACGATAAAGAAATAACAATCCATCGAAATTTTTGTTCCTTGGAGAGACGATTGCAAAAATTAACCCCAAGTTATTTCTTATGGGAAGCAAAAAATGACGACATATTCTGATAGTGTGGACGTTTAAAGTTTTTGAAAAAATAAAAGAAACGACAAAAATTGGTATAGAAATAAGTCCAAGGAAACCAAAATAATGCCTACACACAGAGACTATATATATATATATATATATAAATATATATATATGTATGTGTGTGTGTGTGTGTGTAAACATAGTACACAAATTAACAAAGTAGAATGCGCACTGAAATACAAGTAAATGTATTAGGTTGGTGCAAAAATAATGGCGTAATAATGTCTTTTTTCATGTATTTTTTAACCTCAAAAAACGACATTATTACGTCATTATTTTTGCACCAAACTAATAATAATAATAGCAACAAATAATTAACGAGTAAATAACGAGTAAAAGTTAATACTATAAGCCAGCTACAAATAACAGCATTCAAATCCACAATTATTTCTACTCCGTAGATTCGAGAATAATTTGAAGCATAACCATTACTGCCTACGAAATAAGCGTTAAGAAAATACAATAGACTTTACTCGCCATAATGCACAATTGACTAACATATATAAATAGTCGAGCCAAAGCACAAATCTCATGGCCTGAAGATTGCGTTCACGCATGAAACATGCTGTTGCAGCTTGCAGGGGTGTGTATATACATATATATATATATATATATATATATATATATATATATATATATATATATGCGTGTGTGTGCGTACGCGCGCACATAGTTGTTTGAAAAGGAATAATGTACTTCACGGCAATTCATTTTGAGCCAATCATCAAAGACAGGACAAAAGCTGAATAGTAAGAGACAGCGTGTACAATTCGTTTAACATAATTTTGTTCAGACATTGTGTTGTTTATTTAATTAAAAAAACTTGCTAAAAGAGAATTTACGTTCTTCATGAACTTTCGTTTGAGGACCGCACAGCACTTGCCACAATCTGCAGTTGTCTTTTAAGCAGGAATGCTATCTTTCATTTTTTGCATCCTATGGAAAATGGTTTGTGCAGGTCAGCAGAAAATGGGAAATGCAGTATTTATCACTAAACGAGAAACCAGTTACAATACCAAACCATGACACAATCCATCGAAGTCCTTGTTTGGCGTCTACTGGAATATTATAGGCTACTTTATTGTTGAGAATTATTGCCAGCAACTTGATCGGATAAACGAAACATTCAGTCGAAAATATCCTACTTTGATTAGCAGAAAAGTGTTATTTTCACTACAAGAGAAAAATAGGTAGGGAAAATACCGTATCGATGGGTGTTTTTTCGACATCCTACACACGAGACAAATTTTAGCGCCTAAATATTTTCTTTTGTTTCGATCGCTAGAATTTTTCGTAAGTGACAGAGAAGTCGAAAACAGAATTTATCAAGGTTTTATTGATTAGGACAGCCAAAGCCGGTTTTGAATTCAGAGTTACCTTCTCCTAGACCGGTTGCAACCGGTTGCCACCTAAGGCTATAGAACCCAGTCAGCTGGGTAGGAGAGAAAAAGAGGATTCCTAAATGAATGTAATGGATCCGAATTGAATTCGAACTCAGTCTCCGATCCCAAAATCTGAGCCGCTATCCAGTACTCTCCCATGCGTGTGTGTATATATATATATATATATATATATATATATATATATATATATATATATATATATATATATGTCGTAATAATGTCGTTTTTTGACGTAATTTTTAACGTCGAAAAACGACATTATTACGTCATTATTTTTGCATCTACCTAATATATATATATATATATATAAACAGATTTCTAGTACTGCCAAAATGTAATCAAACATTTGAGGAATAAAAAATATGGGATCATATTAAACATAAGATACACTAATATCCACGTTTAAAATGTAAGTTACCTTTCGACCGACACATTTTCAAACACAATCGTCGGTAATCTAAAACGGAGTACTAACAAGAAAATTTTTTATTAATACCGTAATAAAACAGGATGGTAAGGGGGAAAAAAATTTTTTTTACCTTAAATCATGTAACCGTTTCCCCGAATAAGGCCAACTTAAACTTTATCTCCCGTTATACGCAAAGGGCCGGCCTACGTATGTTGATGATAACAGACTCCAAGATGTCGAGGTGGAGTCTGTTCCTAGCCCTGTGCAATACCGAAAAGAAATGGGGAGAATACTCAGTCCTACAAACACCCGAATTTAATAGATGTTCACCGATAGCAGAGGCGTGAGTCTGCGAACACCCGGATGTCACAAGCTCACGCCTGAGCACACAGCCCGGGACATGTTGGGCGATTCTAACCTCAAGCCTCTGGATAGTTTTGCCTACATAGGCGAGCCCGCATCGACATTTAAATTGATAAATAACTAAATTATTATGGTAGGTAGGCAAAACATCCTTACGGCAAGGGGGGAAAGCCCTCCTAGTAGTAAATATGTTCCTGACTGTAACGGCATTGTAACACCGTTTAATGGATGAAGAGATCTTATCGGCGTATGTCTGACTTTCAGGACCAATCCAAGGGACCCTGAAATATATAGGACATTTGGAAGGCCCGTATTTCTTAATTTCATTGAACTTCCTAATCTTACGTTCAATGACAGTTTTAATAACTAATTCGGGGTAACCGTTCTTAAGAAACAATTCCTTAATTGTTCTCAATTCGGCATCAAGTCTACACTCAGAACAAATCTTCAATGCCCTATGGGTAAGACAACTTATAAGGTTAACCTTTCTGGCTCTGGGAGCAAAGGAATCCAAGGCCAAATAAAGTCTTGTAAAAGTGGGCTTCCGGTACACGCTCGTTAAGAAACCCGAGGGAGTTCTCTCCACAAGGACATCAAGAAAAGGTAAACAATTGTTCTCTTCAACCTCCATTGTAAATTTAAGTGCAGGATGGAGATTATTTAATGATGAAAAGAACACTTCCGCTATTGCACTATTAAAAAATGATGCGAACGTATCATCTACATAGCGGAAGTAACAATACGGTTTGTTAACCCTCTCAAATAGTCGCCTTTCATGAAAACCAACAAAAATGTTGGCCATCACAGGACCCCAGGGACTACCCATTGACACCCCGTCGATTTGCTGATACATGCAATTGTCAAAACTGAAGGAGACAGACTTGATCGCCTTCCCCAACAATTCAACACACACACTCTCAGGAAACAACGGAGATTTACCAGGGCCACGATACAAGAAGTCCGCACAGATGTCAATAGTTTCATCAATTGGAACATTCGTGAACAAACTACTTATATCAAACGACACAAAATACTCAGTGTCGCTGTTTGGATTTAAATTTTGTATATGATCAACAAACTTAAACGAGTCAGGCACACAATACTCAGAATAGAATTCTAAAACCGGATCAAGAACATCCAATAACCACTTGGCGAGATTATGTTGGGCGGAACCCAACATAGATAAAATTGGCCTAAGTGGAACGCCCTCTTTGTGGATTTTTGGTAACCCATACATCGTAGGACGTTGGGAACCAACAGGACGAATATTATTATAAATTTCTTTCGATAGAAAATTACTTTTATAAAATTCCAGTAATTTTTTTGGAATCTAGTTTCAGTTCTTGGGGTATCATCATGACTAATATCACCCAATTTCCGGAATTTACTACTATCCTCAAGAATAGATAGCATTTTGCCAACATAGTCGGAGTGGTTCAATATAACGACTCCGGCACCTTTGTCGGGCTTGGTAATACAGATGTCTGGGTTGGTTTTTAATGACCTGTCTGAAAATGACTCCTCTGCCACACAAACCCAGAGGAGTTAACATTTGAGTCTACAAAGCCATATGCCAAGTCCTTTAACCAAGCTTTAAGGCGAAGCAAATGGTCCTCAGAATTAGGGTGGTGCTTTAATAATTGAGAAAGGAGGATCTCAAAATTACTAAACACCTCAACTTTCTCAAATTTCTTAGGAGGAATACAAAACTCAAGACCTCGAGACAAGACGACCTTCTCATAATCAGACAAGTTAATATATATATATATATATATATATATATATATATATATATATATATATATATATATATATATATATATAATAGGATAAGGGACAAATTGGAAAAATTTATAAATTTAACATGTTTAATTCTCGATTTTCTTCACTACCTTCTGTAGGAATAATTACAATTCAGAGGTAACAGCCTTTCCCTCTGAAACACTGCTTCTCGTAGGATCACAGAAGTTAAGCAACGTCGACCCTGCTCATTATCTAGATGGCTGACAACCAGATGTTTTAAGCTTGGATGTATGGGTGCTGTAATGGATAATGACTCGGAATTTTTAATTGGAAAGCTGAATTTCAATTTCGGTTGGGTTCATTACATTTATTTACGCACATATACACTTTGTATCTTCTCCCCCAGCTATGGGATAATTAGTAGGACTTGTATCACCAAATAAAAATGATATCCCCACAACAAAAACAGTCTTACAATCTAGATTTATTTTTTTGGCTTTACGTAACTTTCGAAGGGTTTGATAAGACATACAATACGAATCAGACATGCAATTGTGCCTTGCTTTTCTATCAATATTGTGTTAACAGCTGATCTTATAAAAAAATTATTGCGCATTTTTTATAATTATAAATAAATAACCAGGAAATCTCATTGATTTATTTGAATTTTATGCGAATATAAATCCTCAAATTTTTACTCTGAACATCTAGAAAATTTGAAGTTTACAAATTTAAAAAAAAATAATAATAAATAAAAATAGCAATTCTGATTGTGTAAAAATTAATTTATAGTCGGCTTTACTTTTTGACGGATTCTTGTAATACTCACTAGTGCAAGTGGAGTGGCGGTTAGCAGCAAGTAAATATTTTGAATTTCGAATGCTTATTTTTTCCAATAAGGCAGCCCTCATTGTTAGGAATAGCAATATGTTTATCCACCGTGTGGGAAGGTTAATGAAGTAATTAAAAGATTAGCGATTTAACATTGCATGATGAAGATAGCAAGGGTTACTCAAAGGATCTCTGTCGGTTATTTAATTGCAACAGTCCGTAATTTGTTCTAATTAATTAAATGCAAAATTAAATTTCAGCCACAAAATATTCGGAAATGCGCAGAACAGATTTAAAAATTAACAGCATATATATATATATATATATATATATATATATATATATATATATATATATATATATATATATGTATTGTTAAATATAACGGACAATGTATGTCTATTATGTTTGATAATGAGCCGTTCTAAACATCGTATGGTTGCTTTAATTTTGAGTGAAAATAAAGAAAAAAAAAAATTGTCCAACATTTGGATAATTTTTATTAAGCTGGTTTTTGATCTAAACTTTCGACTCACATCAGGCATCTTTAGAGTGATATTCACCATCAAAGATGATATTCTGTTATGCTGACATAGAAGATTGCTATGCGACAATAGCAGACGCGGGTCGTAAATTCATGATGATGTTCTATGACATCGTACCACGTAAGAGACCGAAATGTTAACAACAAAACCATATGTTTATATACACTGTAATGTGTTGTGACTAGTTTGATATATAATTTTGTTGGGTGTGGGTTGCTTTATTTTAATGTAGATGACCGCCAATATCATCGCATAGCAATCTTCTATGTCAACATAACAGAATATCATCTTTGATGGTGAATATCATTGACTGCCCCTGCTTGAGCTGGTAGGGTCGGTTTTATAATCAGATTTTAGAATGATGAAATATCTTTCCATCTTTCATCACTGGTGGAAAGATTTTTTTTTTTTAGGTTGATGAAATATTTTATCTTTAATTCAGGGATGATGAAATATCCTTATTTTCTATCATCTTTGATGGCAAGGTCATTTCAAGAATTAATGAAATATGATCATCAATCTGGATCATATCATTTTTATATTACTGTGTACTAAAGAAAAAAAAAATGATTTGGTCACAGCCTTTTGTTTAAACTTGTTCGATTAAAGTGAAAAGACTGAGAATGTCTGGTAAGCTTTTTCCTCAGATTTTCCCGGTATCGAATAAATCGTTTGATGACGCATGAAAACTTGTAAACGTACTGGCGAAATTCTGTGTTATCTTTCGAGCACTTTCGACCATCTTCTTTTCCTTCAAAGTCGACTTTCTATCTCCTTTCCCTAACTACCAACGCTGGTCGAAAGTACTCTGAACGTAAAACATAATTTCGGAAAGTTCTTTTACTACCGACATCAAAGGAGTTATTCGACTCTGGAAGAAATACCCCATAAAATACAAGCATCTGCATATATATGTATGTATGTATGTGTGTGTGTGTGTGTGTGTGTGTGTGTGTGTGTGTGTGTGTGTGTGTGTGTGTGTGTCCCAAAATATTTGTTTATAAGTGCCATATTTATATCATCTCACCCTAAATCTGCCCGTGAAATATTTTTGCACCAGTAAGGAACAAAGGAATGTATCAATGCGCACGAGAAAATATGATTACTGGTCTGCATACGCGTATCAGATTTGGATGCCAAATAAAGTGTGTTCTTGTCAAGATCCATTTTCATACATGTTTTGTTCGACAATGTTTAATCTTTTCCTTCTGCGTCTCGCTAAATGCGGGTGCAGGCACCGTTCTTTTAAAATTCTGAATCTTTGTTCGTCCCACAGTAGATGCGAGTGTTCATCTAGGTATTTTTCTGTCGATAGTGATGGTGGCATGTATGTAAACGTGTATCTGGATTGATGGCTATACGCAATTCACTGTCTACATCGATGTGTGCGTGTATCTCTTCTTGTCTATGGAAGCCATTAGAATGGTTTTGTCTGCGAGAAGCAATTTAACATGAGCGTAGCGTACGCCTGAACAGCACCGATTCCTAAAGTGTCCATTATTTTGTTGCGGATTGATACAAAACAAGTGGGATGCGCGCTCAAGCGAATAACGGGCGTAGTGATACGCAGTGGAGGCGTCGAGGCGTCCATCACACTGTCGGATTGCTTTCTTTCTTTCTTTTTTTGGCAGGAATAATTCGTTCTGCATTTGTGCTTCTATCTAAAAGTATCTATATGTGAGCTAACTGCAGATTTTTCCTATGCTTTTATGTATCTTTATGGGAAGTTTATTGATGTAAATGAATTTTTATGTATACGCACGCATTCATGGACACAAATGAATGAGAAAAAAGAAATCCACTATGTTTATAAATGAACTGACACACACACACACACACACACACACACACATACACATATATATATATATATATATATATATATATATATATATATATATATATATATATATATATATATATCCCAGTATGTGACAATGCTGAAAAGTTATCAGTCCGATCGACAACATATTTTCCGTCAAAATTCTAATATCTGTTTAAATTTTGGGAAGTGGGTTGGGTCAAGAACTTGCAAGTCATCCTATATATATTCGGAATTAATTTTTCATTTATTAATCCGACAGGTGTGAAGTACATTATGTATGTATATATATATATATATATATATATATATATATATATATATATATATATATATATATATATATATATGTGTGTCTTTTTATAAATTTGGCTTCTATAAATTGCATATATGGTTTATATGTCAGTTAATATATTTTTATTCACATGCATGGAGTTTATACACTGGCATATATAGTTCACATGTATACACACACACACACACACACACACACACACACACACATATATATATATATATATATATATAAAAGGAGTGAAAGGATCAGAAGGAATAGGAAAAGATAGTGAAAGAAAGAGTGAGACAGAATGAAGCTCTCCAAGAGACCGCTTTGTGTGTGTGTGTGTGTATGTGTGTGTATGATGTGTTTGTTTTCTGTTATAAACACTCGCTCACACATGAGAAGAGAGTGGAAATGGGGAGGAGGAGAGATAGATCTTCGCTGTTATTATGAGAAAATTTTCTTTTCTTTATGTCTATGTAAGTATGCGAAAACCTGTACATGCTTTTGTATATAGACGAGCGTGCATTAAGTGATATAATCGTATAAGGGAACATGTCATTCAACTGAAAGTGCTATGGGCGAGTCTGAACTTACATGCTTACATTAAGAGAAACACGCAAAAAATGCTGACATATGATGAAAGGCATTTAACAGAAATCAATTTCGAAAGACTTACACACACACACACACACACATACATATATATATATATATATATATATATATATATATATATATATATATATATATATATATATATATATATATGAAAAGGTCCTACCCAAATTTCAGGAGTATTTGAACAGCACGAGTGACCTGAATTTCGTGGAGATGTTTTTGTTTCTACTTTAAGTGAGCTTGCCAACGAATGAAACCGTTGTTACTAGGTATATGACTAATTTTCAGAGTAAAATTACTGAAATAGATTCATAGTGGCTACATCTATAATATTGTAATTATTTTCAATTATTTCCCTCTCACGCGCGCACATAGATACTAACAGAGTCGGACATAAATAGGAAAAAACTGAGATGTATATATAAATATGAACAGAGTTAAAGGTATAGTTAAATAGATATGAACAAAGTGAGATGGATAGATATGAACTGACGAACGGAGAGATAGATACATATGAACAGACTATGAGATACTTTGGTAGACAGGAACAGACTGTGAGATACATAGGTAGACAGGAAGAGACTGTGAGATATATAGGTAGACAGGAACAGACTGTGAGATACATAGGTAGACAGGAACAGACTGTGAGATATATACGTAGACAGGAACTGACTTTGAGATATATTGGTAGACAGGAACAGACTGTGAGATACATATGTAGACAGGAACAGATTGTGAGATACATAGGTAGACAGGAACAGACTGTGAGATAGATAGGTAGATAGGAACAGACTTTGAGATACATAGGTAGACAGGAAGAGACTGTGAGATATATAGGTAGACAGGAACAGACTGTGAGATACATAGGTAGACAGGAACAGACTGTGAGATATATACGTAGACAGGAACTGACTTTGAGATATATTAGTAGACAGGAACAGACTGTGAGATACATATGTAGACAGGAACAGAGTGTGAGATATATAGGTAGACAGGAACAGACTGTGAGATACATAGGTAGACCGGAACAGATTGTGAAATACGTAGGTAGACAGGAACAGACTGTAGGATATATAGGTAGACAGGAACATACTGTGAGATACATAGGTAGACAGGAACAGACTGTGAGATAGATAGGTAGATAGGAACAGACTGTGAGATAGATAGGTAGACAGGAACAGATTGTGAGATACATAGGTAGACAGGAACAGACTGTGAGATAGATAGGTAGATAGGAACAGACTTTGAGATACATAGGTAGATAATGGTTTACGTGGCCATGTGGTTAGAACGTTATCACGTTCGAATATTAACACGTTCGCTTTGTCAAGTTCTTCATAAAAACATTTATAGTATGCAGCAAATTACCATGGTTTGATCCAAACCTCATGAAACCAATTTAACTGTTTTGAACCCGTAGGTGGTTGTGATAGTACAAGTAATCATTACAGAGAATTTGAGCATACTGGCCTTTGTAAGTTACAGGTCATACCAAATTTGCCGCGCAGTAATAATCACAGTTTGGCACTTTATACACTAATGTAACTGACTAGGTGTCTGCAACAGGGATTTGGTACATACGTTAGCAAACGAACATATTTCAAAACGAATCAGCAGTCTCTAATAATTATATATGCATCAATGATATATCTTATCTGCATACATTCTGGTTAAAACATGATCACAAAAAACCATTAACAATGAGTGTGCTGTTGAATCAAACACACAGAATATATATATATATATATATATATATATATATATATATATATATATGTATATATATATATATATATATATATATATATATTTGAGATTTTTGAAAGTAAAATTTCATTTCTGTTGTATTCTGCACGTGCGCACACATATGTTTGTGTGTGTATGTGTCAAACATTTGAGATTGAATGCGAAATACATACATACATACATACACACACACACACACACACACACACATATATATATATATATATATATATATATAGACACAAAAAGACTGAACACACACAACATTTATATATATATATATATATGTTGTGTGTGTTCAGTCTTTTTGTATATATATATATATATATATATATATATATATATATATATATATATATATATGTATGTATTTCGCATTCAATCTTAAATGTTTGACACATGCACACAATTATATATATATATATATATATATATATGTGTGTGTGTGTGTGTGTGTGTGTGTGTGTGTGTGTCTGTGTAAGAGCACAGAAGAAGAAGAAAGAAAAGAGTATCCTAACAAGCTTGTCTGTATGGGTATCAGAGCAGAGCTGAGCTTGGGATGGATATTAAGCATTATTTAGACTTACAAAAGGAGAAGATGTTGTGGAGACCCATCATCACCCGTAACCTAAAGAACTACGCACTCAAAATAACAGGGGAAATGAGTAGGTTTGCTTTCACAAAGCTATTGGCTCACGATGTTTATTTCAGAATGTCACAGAAAATGGGAAGAGCCATAAAAATAGCGAAAGATGCTTTCCAAAACCTAAAGTATCAAAGAATTTTAAGAGGCAAGGATGATTGGGCATTAATAAAACAGACAGTCCGGGCAAGTGTTAAGAATGTTGGTTCCCTGTGTGTCGTCCTGGACAAGTGTTCTCGCTTCAATATATCTTATATATTTATATACCATCCATTCTTGCTTTGAATACTGCTGTCACATCTGGTATGGTACTCCTGTTATATATTTAAAGATTCTTGATAAAATCCAAAGATGAATTCGCAAAGTTATTGGTTCTGACTTGACATCCCACCGCCAGTCATTTTCCCCGCCACCGTAATGTAGCTTCTCTGTACTTTTTATATAAATACTATCATCGTAATTGTTCTGATGGACTTCCCGATATTGTACCTAGATATTATGAATTTAAGCGCAAGGTCTCATCAATTTACAGTTGAAATGGCTAAGATGCAACCGCAATTTCTATGCTAACAGTTTCTTCTATCGCAGTTCTTGCTTATGGAACACTCTTCCGTCTTCTCGTTTCCCGGTCAACTTTGATCATCAACAATGTAAATAGAATGTCAATCGTTATTTACTGCCTTCTTAATTCTTATTCTTTTATTACTCTCTCTCCTTAATAGTAGTTTTTTTTTTTCATATTTTCTAACATTCAGTAATCTCTTGCATCCTGGTGGCTTTATTGTTTTGCTTGGAGTGAAATGATTAAAAATATACCATAGACATTAACCACTGTACTCTTTATATGTGAGAAACGGGAAAGTTCTAAAGTGGTTAGAAATTCCAACGAAGGAGACGGCTGAAATTCTTGCAACGTATAAGGAAAAAAAAATGGCGCTCGGAGAAATTAACATTCACAGGATAGATCAAATTCAAGATATGGTACCTAGATTTTATGAATTTAAGCGCAGTACTAAATTGGCGGTAAGGTCTCATCTGTTCACGATTAAAATGGATAGATGTAACTATGTTCTATTCTAACCAGTTCTTCTAACGCGTTAGCTTTAAGTTAGTTGCTAGCTGAGAAGTCCATCACATAGATGTATCATTCACCTTATTCGTCAGAAAGAACGTGTATATGCTGAGATTCCTGCCATACAGCAGCAAGTGACTACATGAGTGAAAGCTATTCTAGAAAATGTTCTAAGTATGTTTCCAACGCCAATACCAGTTGATAAAGAGAGTTTTTTGAAGGTGTAGGCAACCAAGGTTAAATTTTGCTTTCACAGAGCCAGTCCATGTATTATTATATTGACAGACCTTTTCTATCATAATGCAATGGAAGTTCTTGTAATAAGTAAGATGATGCCAAAATTGTAACTTTATCGTGTGAACTGTTGTGGGGACTAATAGCAATTAAATAAAAGTAAAGTTTAGTTGTAATTTTTCTACTTTTTGAAAATTTATGGTAAATATTAACTCTAGAAACGTCCCTGAAAGGTGCAAAGGTTACGTATTAGTCCAAGTCACAACATAATTTGTAACAATATTCTTGATTTCATACTTAAAAATGAAGCTTACTTCCAGGTCTGTCAAAGAAGGGAAATACTAAGCTCTTGATAATAACGGCGAACCTCGAGCTGTAGCTTTAGGTATCTCGAAGGCATTTGACAAGGTTTGGCGTGCCGGCCTTCTCCGTAAGCTTCAAGAATACGGTATTACAGGACGATTATTTGATTTAATCCAATAATTCCTATCAAACCGTGAAATGAAGGTTGTTCTGAACGGGTTCTCTTCCCGTTCCTTTCATACGAACGCTGGTGTTCCCCAGGGCTCTATCCTGGGTCCTACACTGCTTCTAATCTTCATCAATGATCTTCCTAATGTTATCAGTTCTCTGGTCGGCATCTACGCAGACGACACTACCATTTACTGCTGTTCGAATAGTAAACCCGGTATTGCTGACAATGTTAACCTGGTCGTTGGTCTAGAAAAGGACCTCCAATCTCTGGTTGATTGGGGCAGGAAATGGCAGGTTGACTGCGGGCAATTTTTGTTCCTTGTCCGAGTGTACGCGCTTAAAAAAAGACCTTGCGTCACAATTCGTCTTAGTGGGGAGACAGAGTAAATACCTAGTAGTATAAGTGCTTAAAATAGAATTTGGTGATATTTCTTTACAAAAATCTTTGAGTAGTTTTCGGTATGTTCTTCAATTAAACGATTTTCAGTCGTCCGGAAATTACTTATGCATATTTTGCTGAGATTATAGATTTGAACATCAGCGTCTTGATGAGGGTATTATTCTTCTTTGGAGTTATCTGTCACATTTTACATGTTGCTGGTGTTGAAAGTCCTCAAGTGATGTGATTTCTGTTTTTTGGTACAGTTCTTTCTTTGTGATTATATAATGGTAGTCCACGATTTACGATGTGGTACCATTTGTTGTAAGATTCAGTTGGTTACACCCTGGTATTCTTTTGAAAGGTGAAATTTTAAAATAGTCCATGGTGACGTCATGTGATACGGTTAAAAAGAGCGACACAGTGCCCAAGAACTTGTTTATTTTTTTTATTGATACACATATTAAATATTCCATATAAACTTCAAGAAACGTCTCCTGTGGTGAACGATATTTTATTTAATGACTCGTTGGTTTTATTTTGTATAATAAAAGTCTTCCTTTGCATTGGGTGCTGTAGTGTAGGGTATTTGGGAATTATCCACTAATATTTGTTTTATGTTGATAGTTGCACTTTGGTTTTTCGTGATGCTCTAGTCAATATGTGCATGGATTTCACTCACAATATATATATATGTATTTTTATATATAATCATGTAGAGACACGCGCGTATACACTCATATATAGGAGCGGCAGCGCGCACACACGTATATACATATAGACAGTCATATACAGACACACACACACATATATATAGTCATATACATACAACCACACACACACACACATATATATAGTCATATACAGACACACACACATATATATATATAGTCATATACACACTGTCATATACATACACACACGTATATATAGTCATATACATACAGACACACACATATATATATATATAGTCATATACACACACACGTATATATATAGTCATATACATACACACGTATATAGCCATATACATACACATTTATAGTCATATACATACACACGTATATAGTTATATACATACACATACATATATATAGTTATACGCATACACACACACACGTAAACATATATATATATATATATATATATATATATATATATATATATATCGTCATATACGGGCACACACATTATATATATATATATATATATATATATATATATATATATATATATATATATATATATACACAGTCATATATAAGTGCGTACGCGCACACAGACACACACACACTTATTTCTCTCTCTCTCTCTCTCTCTGTATATATATATATATATATATATATATATATATATATATATATATATATATATATATATATATATATATATATATACACACATATTCACACGTATGTATGTATGTATGTACATATTGCCAAGTTAGCTTGCCTGACCATGAGACACGGGTTCGCATCTCACCATGGTCGATTTCTCAGGAAGGTGACTTCCCGATGTTAGTGGACTGGATCTAGGTCGATCCCAGCGTGCGGTACTACTGGAAAGTGCCTGAAAACCAACCACCGGTTGAACCGAGCCTTGTGAGCGAAATTGGGTAGACGGAACTCTTGTGGGCCGTAGATGGCTGTGCTAGCACGAAGCCAAATGTCATTGTGGCCGAGGGATTGAGCGTGATGGTCTTGTTCAAATTGTTGATCACACTAGATAACACGCTCTCTCCCTGAAACTGTAACTAAGGCCTGTTCAGCATAGTTGCAGTATAAACCAAATGTGGGCTCTCTGGGTGTTGAGGAAACACAAATGTGCCTGAGCAAGCGTCTGCAGTAGGGATTGGCTAGCCGCCTTAGTAGACGGGTATCCTTGAATAATCGAGGCCAGCTATTATTATTATTATTATTATTATTGTTTTTATTATTATTATTATTTATATATCTAAATATTATTTTTTTTTATCTTTACAATAAGTCTAAATCATCGTCTTGTGAACGATAGCTTAATATTATCCCTCTGCAACCTCTTTCCTCCAGAGGCAATGTATAATAATGGCAAATCTTTAGATAAACTATTCATTTTTTTGCACCAAGTCAGACTTTTTACAGTTAGGACAGGCGATGCCACTTCCACGGAGTCGAACATCACTGATTTGTTTCATTTTCCATATGTAAGAAGAAATTTACATTTAGAGGGCTTTCTCGCAAGAACTGAAACTTTGGGGAATAAAACCCCGTGTGAGTGCTTCTATGAATCAGCAGTTAGAATCACAGTAACCCCTTTAAGAGTCATCTTTCCTCAGCATCCCAAAAATATTCCCTTTTAACCAGCTTCTTTTCCATCCACATACCGCACCTCTTCTTACCATTATTGTTTTGAATATTATGCTTTAACTTGAAGTGCTGTCGAGTCTTGTACTGTTTGAAATTTAACATGAAAAGTAAAAGCTTGTTTCCTACCAAAGAAAGAATTTGATAACATCCTTTGGAATTAATAACATAACAAAAAAAAAAAAAAAAAAAAAACATTCAAAGAGTACATGTTTCTGTCTTTTGTGCGGTTCCGATCGAAAAAAAATCCTTTCAGTTTTTTTGTGTTTCCATTGCTGAAGTAATTTCCGGAGGACTTCCTCTCAGAATTATCATAATAATTAGAATTAATGCTTTCAACGTTATGATCATTACCTTAATTATTGTGATTATGAATTTTAATTTTCCATAAACTGATTTTTTATGATTATTTGTCTTTATATTACTACAGTTCTTGGAACATAATAATTTATATTTTTTTCTACTTAAAGCTATGTTTGTTTTTTATTATTGAATTGCTTTATTACTTTTAATTTTCTATATTTATTTTAACACTCGTCTGATACCACAGTTATTACTACTTTTTCGTCTTTCTTTCTTTCTTTTTTTCTTGCTACTATCAACCGATGTCGAAGTCCATCAAATTTTCTTAAAAGTGTCGTTGTCACTTACACAGCCAATCTATCTGTCAGGCCGTCTGTCACGCGCCCAGCTTGCAGTCGGAATGGATTGTCCGGGAAAATTAAAACGAAGAATTAATTAAATAAAACACATTTACTAAGGCAACAACTCCGGCGGGACATCAAGCAACACACTCAACTAACATCAGCAGTTAGAGTCACATTTTTTTTCTTTTTGACTCTCTCACATTTTTTTTTTCTTTCGTTGAGAAAGTAGTGACACGTGACACTGTCGCTGGCTTTCCATTGGTCTGGCTACTACGCTCGCTGTCTTCACGCCTCAAAGGATACGTATCATTCCGCGCCTGTTCGCATGAGCGATCCAACATCGGTCGTGTTCCGTATCACTCCGCAGCGGCATAATGGTCGGCGCGCCAACACTGTGATGTGGAGCGTTATAATTGAGTAACAGGCTTCTGTTTGGCGAGACATGTTCGACGAATAGAAAAAGAACGAAGGGAAAGAACAGAAAGTTGTAAGGATGAAACCTATCGGGGCAGGGGGAGAACTTAAATATAAATTCATGTAGAAAGAAGGAAAAGGATTGATGAAGTAGAGGAGAATAATATAAGGATTAAAGAAAAAAAAGGCCGAATAATAAAAAGAACATGGAGCAAAAAAAAAAAAAAAAAAAAAAAGAGAAAAAGGGAACATTACTTAGCATTACACCAACCAGCTCAGTATCAAGAATAGTGTGAATAGCGCTTACAATAGAAATGGTTACAATGTGGATAATCAAGGTATTATTATTATTATTATTATTATTATTATTATTATTATTATTATTATTATTATTATCAAAAAGCACAAAGTGAAAAGATTCAGAAGTAGAAAAGTGGCAGAAAATTGTTGTTTGTCTACAGAATAATATTGCCTTTGGAACAGAAAACGGTTAAGAACAGAACAACGAAAGGACGCAATTCATTTGCTTCGGAAAGTGGAGGCTAAATGCTTAGAGTTATGATCACATTGCCGTAAAGTAATTCATGCACGAAGGAAAAATAGTCTACTTCAAAATTGGAAATGTTTTATCAAACCAGAAATCATTATATCCAAGTGTAAGAAAAGATAACGTGAAAATATAAAATACTCGCCATTGTAAAAAAACTGAAAGAAGATGTGTTCAATGTTCGGCTGTAAAGTGCTTGATATGCATTCAATAATGACGATGGTAATAATCAAGTAGTTTGAATCGAGCTAACGATTCCGCTGGAAACAAAACATTAAGTATTCATGCGAAAGTGTAGAAAATTACTGCAAGATTTCATTACGCCATCAACATTAATATACAACGTCCCTTCAAGACGCGGAGGGATCATAGCTCTCCTCAACGTCCTGTCTCTTTTAGCTGTAAATAACGACGAACTCGTTAAAGTTCTCCTTGCCTCCACTCTACTCTTCAAACATACAAAGTCATTAGGGTTGTTTCGTTCTACCTACATTTCCATCAATGTATACTGCGAGTATTAGATTTTCCAAGCCGACTCTCCTCATAATGTGCCTCAAAAATTTCAACCGTCTCTGACCTTAGAGTATGAATTTTTAAAAACCTTTTTCATTGCTCACGTGTTTCGTCCATGGTATTCTCAGCGTAGAACAACACCTGTGTTGCTCCCAGTTTTATTTTTGTCACCTGTAATTGACTAGCCAACATTCAATACCATATAGGCGGATAGATAACAGCTCAGGGGTTTTGTTTTGTTTCTAACAAGTGTTAATTATATCTTATGACTTTGCTTACCTTCTGAAAGGTATCTTTCTCTATTCCGATTAGCCTTTGGATTTTTGGTATCAGTTTTTCGCCTTACAACATTAACCAGATTTTGTTTTTAATAGAGTTCACCCCAAGCAAATCAGTAAAGCTACTAAGACACAAGGAGTTACTGGGTTGGAAGAATTAGAAAACAGAAACATTACTAAGGAGCGACAAAAAAAAAATGTAATCAGGAGCACAGCAGATAGCGATTGACATTGCATTTAAATTTTTGAAAATTAAAGTTGGTTGGAAGGCGTGGAGCCGGAAGAGTGTTCCACAGGCGAGAAGTGCGAGAAAAGAAACTGTTAGTATAGAACTTAAGGGTGCATCAAGCCAACTCAACTGTAAATTGGTGATAACATTTGGCCAGTCTAGTACTGAGCTTAAATTCATAAAAACTAGATACCATGGCAAGAGCTCATCAGAGCCGTAGCCATGAAAGTATTTAATAGAAAAGGCACAGGGAGGCCGGTAAGAAAAGTGACTGAAGCTGCGATGCCAGATCAATACTTATAATATTGCTGCTGATTCTTTAGATAAATTAACTTCTGTACCTGCCTGACTCTAATGTCTCTAATTCGAGGTTCACACCCTTGGCTGTCTTTCGTGATGACGCCCGTACATTTCGTTTTCTTACAATTCATCTTTAGTCCTTTTTTCTTGCTTTCTACTTCGGAGTATTCATTCTGATTCTGCCGTCAACAGAGTATCATATGCGTATCCTATGTTTTTAAGGTTATAGTGATTTTCCAAGCGTAGGTTGGATGTAGCACAAGGCCGAAAGTAAGGGGCACCTAGTGAGGATTGGACTCATTACTCAGTCGTAATTGTTCTAGCGAGACAAGCTTGTTAACCATTACACAACCTCAAGGTGCCCATGTTTTTAAGGTTATATCTGCCAATCATAAATCCTGGTAGGTCTTCTAGTTCTCTTAGTTTGGTCTTGCGGCATTTCTTAATGTTTTATTTCCTTAAGGTGTATATCGGAGTAAGTACCGAATGTCTGACGAAATGATCAGACATAAGAATGTTTGGAGTATACCTCCTTCGTCGAACCCAAAACATTCAAGTGTCATTTCATTTCTTTACGGAATAATATTTTCAAAGCTGGATCTTTCTGAAGTGTATTTACAAATTCAGACTGAAAATGAATTTTCAGAATTAACGACTATAAATACGCAAAGAGGATTGTGTAAGTTTAACCGACTTCCTGTACAAAGATGGCACCAACTGTTTTTCAACAAGTTATCGATACCAGGTTTTCGGATTGCGATTTCGCAGTGGCGTATCTGAACGGCAATTTAATGAAAGCAACAACATATTGGGCATGCGAAAATAATTTTGGGAAAACTAAGAGTACGGATTCAAGCTTAGTGAAGAACAATGCGAATAGATTTTGCCGGAAATTAAATACTTTGGACAAATTATTGATAAAAATGGTCGTCAACCAGTTTCGCCGAGGCTAAGTGCAATTAAAAATATGCCTCCACCAACAAACGTGACTACGTTACAAGCTTTTCTAGGACTGGCTAATTACTATCAAATATATGTACGTATTATGCATAATTTGAGAGCTTCACTGAACGATCTACTTAAAACAGGAGTAAAGTGGAACTGGAATGATATCTGCAAAAAGGCGCTTAACAAAAAAAAAAAAAAAAACATACGTCAGATTTATCATTAGTACACTGCGAGCCAAAAGCATATATTGGCGTCAGATACTAGTGAGTACGTTAAGAGAGCGGTGATCTTAAACAAGTACGATGCCGGTAAAATAAAAGCCTTCGCTCATGCTTTACGCTCTTCTCTACCAGCAGAAAAAGGCTATGTTTTCGACGAGCCATCTCCACAACAAGTCGTGGAACCTTGAAGGACAAGTTCTAGAAAGAGAAAGCGTACTGAAGAACTGGAAGTGGATTCGAGACGGAAACGCTACAAATGGGAACAGTTTCTTTTCTCGCACATCTCGCTTATAGAAATCCCTTCCGGCTTCATGCTTTCCAGGTAATTTTAATCTGTAAAAATGGAAATGCAATATCAATTGTTATCTACTATCCTCCTGATTATTCTTCCTCTGTTCTCGTTCATTAGCAATGTCCATGTTTCTAACTATTCCTCAACCAGTAATCCTTTGTATCTTTGTGCCTTTACTGTCTTGTTTGAGGTGAACTTGATATATATATATATATATATATATATATATATATTAGGTTGGTACAAAAATAATGACGTAATAATGTCGGTTTTTTGACGTAAAAATTATGTCAAAAAACGACATTATTACGTCATTAGTTTTGCACCAACCTAATATATATATATATATATGTATATATGTATATATATATATATATATATATATATATATATATATATATATTATATATATATATATATTATATATATATATATATATATTTATATATATATATATATTATATATATATATATATATATATATATATATATATATATATATATATTATATATATATATAAATTTTAAACAGTTTTACTAAACATTATTATAATAGCATTGACTAATTATATACAATGTAATCAAAAATGTCCTTATCATTTATGATTTATTAGAACTAAAGAAGGTATACAGCAAATTACAGTATTATAAATGCTGGGTAAGAAACAGTGAAATGAATAAAAACAAATGAAAAACATATCTTACTCAACGCGTTTCGACCTCTGAGAGACATTATCAAGGCAAATGTAATAAAGTCCCTCAGAGACGAAAAGCGTCGGCAAAGATAAGTTTTTCTTTTATCTTTATTCATATTGTTCTTTTACAGATATACTCTATCTGAAATGTTTCCCCATGCACTGAAATTATTAATCTACAAATAAAAGATTTATTGTATATTTTATTAGCGGTACAGGATTAATTGAAACATAAAAAACGGACATAATTAAAATATGTGAATACTCAAATATGAATATATGTATATTATAGGAAAAAAAACAGGAAAGTTGGTAATATGATATTAGAAGCAAATATAAAAAGAACGTCCGAAGGAACTAACAGGTTATCGCTCGTTATTCATCAAAGTTCGAAGAAAAAATAAATCAAGAAAACCTTACTTATCACAACAGAAGGAATATTTGTTAAGACTGAATTTCATTTATTTATAAAAAAAAAAAAGAAGGAAACATAGCCGTATCAACATATTATTGATAAGCGTGGATTTTCTTTTTCATGTATAAATTTCAGTCTGTGTAAAAAAAAAAAAAAAATGTTTCTTCCATCGATTTCTGGGGTGTGAGAAGCGATAACCAGTTAGTTCATTCAGTTTATCTCTTTAATTATTTTGTTTCGAATTACGTTTTTTTTAAGTTAGTTGTTTTAAACTTTTTTGTCACTTAATTCCATTCCAGGGATGACGATAAACTACATCCGGCAACAAGGCCTCTTGGAGATTTTGGGGGGCGTGGAACCACCTCTTAACTGCTGTTGTTGATCTGGAGTGGTAGTATCTGATAGGGTCCCAGCTACGGGTAAATAGTAAACCCCTAAATAAAGATTATTAGTTGCATTTTTATAGTAAAATTAACAACAATACTTCTAAATTACGAATAGTACATTTCTATAATAAAATGATCAACAGTGCATTTTTATAGCAAAATGACAAGCAATAAAACAACTAAAAAGTATAAAACATGCAACATTATACTAAAACCACCTGCAATACAGATTTATAAAGAAAAAATTACAAGAAATATATTTAAAAAAAATTATGAACAATACATTTTATCATCCACAAACTAGATATCTAAAAAACTTTTATCATGCAAGTATAAAATTATGTACAAAATATATGTAGTTGAAAGCATAAAACTGCGTTCAAAATATTTAGATTTCAGCATTAAATAACCCATAGAGTTTGATATGCCGCTAGATAAATCAACCAGCTAACCAAATTATTTTATGTTCGTTTCTATTGAGGATATTATTCTTTGTATTAGATACAGATATTATAATATTAGACGCGTGCAAAGGTTCCCAGCGATTTAAATAATAATAATAATAATAATAATAATAATAATGATGATAATAATAATAATAATAATGATGATAATAATAATAGTAATAATAATAATAATAATGATAATAATAATAATAATAATGATGATAATAATAATAATAATGATAATAATAATAATAATAATGATGATGATAATAATAATAATAATAATAATAATAATAATGATAATAATAATAATAATGATAATGATGATAATAATAATAATAATAATAATGATAATAATAATAATAATAATAATGATAATGATAATAATAATAATAATAATGATGATAATAATAATAATAATGATGATAATAATAATAATAATAATTATAATAATAATAATGATCATGATGATAATCATAATAATAATAATAATAATAATAATAATAATAATAATAAAACTTAAACACTGTATAAATAGGTAAAAACGGGTTCTTTGCTAGAAACTTTTGCACACATTTCATAATTTATACTCTTGTCTCTATATTTGCTCTCTTATCCTTGATAGGAGATATCCATGTCCGACAAGCGTATAGAAAGCTCTGATTGGCAGGGAACGGCAAAGACGTGATTTCGCCATCACTCATCGCAGAAGAGAGATCATCGTGCGGCTCCTAGAACCATTGAACCGGTCGTTTCGCCTCGCACGCTTGACTGGACCGGGAGCAGGCAAAAGGAATTTTGGAGAATCCTCTCGAGGCCGGTCGCTTCTTCGATTAGACCTTTAAAAAGAACAAAGGGAATAAGCGGTCCTTCCCTTTCTCGACGTCATCTTTACCGTCCGGATGAGGTTCCATTCTTTCTTTTGCGCCGCCGCCAACCTCTCGTTTTCTGGTTGCCGTTCGCTTTCATCAAAAGAGTATTACCATCTTCTCCACCGTCTTACCCATTCCTTGATTCATATATGCATGGCTCGATTACGCTGATTTTACTACAATTAAAGAAGTATTCAGTGCATCTAAGTATGGCCTGATACTTGAGAAAACCTGTAGGATAGGTTTCGTAAGTGGATGTTTAAGTCATGTGTATGTGTGGCGCGTTTATACTTGTTACGATACCGGCGCAGCTACTTCCAACATTTGCAGCGCTGTTGACGGCAGCTATTGGGTTATGATAGATCTTTTCAATCGTCTAATCTCTTTGTCACATTCGTTCCTCCCTTTTCATTTCACCTCAGCACTTTTTTTTTTTTTAAACTTTGATGCCTTAATTCTTTTGCCTTCTTCTCTTTGATATTTTTCGTCTTTCAATATGGCACGGCGGAGTTAACATCCTTTCATGCCATCTCTGCCTTTTTTTATAAAACTATTTACTCAGCCTGATCCAGTCTGGCACAAGACTGCATTAATCGGGCAGCTCCAATAATTGAATTTAGTATAGTATTTGAATTGGTTCACAAGACGAGGCTTTGAACAATCAGAACATGTTAAGCGCCTTTAGGTCAATATGAAGTTCGTTTGAATCTGGATCGAGTCTATATATCTAGGCTATGCAATAAAGATTGGACTCTGTCCAGTAGTAACATTTCAGGTTAATTTTGCAGCAACATTAAAACTAAAGCAGAAAGAGACGTTCGCAAAGACGCTTCGTCTATCTAACCTTTACAGCGAAACCACAAGAGAACGAAAAAATCCTATCAGATTATCGGCGGATACAATCTTAACAACATAAAATTCGCAGATGACACTGAGCTGATGCCAGACACAGAAAGAAATTCTAGACAAAGAAAGCGGAAAGAAAAGACTGATTACCAATTTGAAAGACATAATGTAAGGACGTTAGCAATCGAGACATCTCAAGAAATGAGATACGAATTTATATATTTTACAATTAAAGCCCAAGATCCACCCGAAGTAGAAAGTTACAGAGTAAGATGTAGGAGGCACAGTTTTAACATATACGATGAAGATAACGGTTAACCTTAAGCTTGAACAGGTTAAGATTGATCGGGGAAACATCATCTTTGGAATCGGTTCCACAAAATAGTGGTTCAGGAGAAGCTGCTGCTCGAGTGGATCTTCTCACCAACGGAATACGAAGGAAATGAGGGTAGTTCGCACAATGTGCATGGCATTGCTGGTCTTTGCTATAAAATTTAAAACTGGTTGAACTAAGGAATGTAGTTTGTCTGAAGAATTTCCATCGAAATAGAGATAGAATGGTGAGAAGCTTGCAATATTTCGTCTGTGGGAAAGAGGTTGTGGGGTGGAAAACAATTTATTACCCACAAGGCCGCATAGACGCTTTTGGACTCTATCGAAGCTACCGTCCATATATGGCATCAGTACTGCATTTTCGACCTGATCTGGCTCTTGTCAAGGTTGAAGACGTCAGAATCAAATGAGTATAGTTTAATTAACTGGGAAGTATTTTAAGAGACGGCCAAAAATGTGACTAAAGCCATGATCACTGATGGAACCTCTGTGGTGTGATGAAAGGACTACACGCTACACACTTTCCTTCCAAGCACTACTATTAACAGCGGAGTTGAACGAGAACGTTATAACTTAGTGTGCATGCGCGACAGAGTTCCGGATCTTTCCATGCCAAGCGGTTTCAGTGTGCGTAGTTTATTGTTGCCATGGCAAGAATCCCGATACTTTTTGATCAAACCTCATATATATTTTTATTCATAAAACATTTTTAACATAACATTATTGCTATATAATGAGATTTGTTTTGTCTCTCGCAATTTTTCTGTTAGAGGGCCGCTAGTGAGGATCGAAAGCACCATTGTTAACAATTAACGCATGAAGACGCGTCTTTGTACCGAGTAATCATCGACCTCCATTTCCGTGTAATTTCATGTTTATTTTAATGCTTCACTATTGTTCTACCAAGGTATCACTTTTTACTTACTGTTACGTCTCTTATTCTCCTACTCCAAACACCTCTTTCTGGCCCCCATTTACATGACGCTTTTCCTTTTCTTCCACTAGTTTTTCGATTTATCATCTCTTTTCAAATTTCTTCCTATTTCTTATTTTGCTCTCTCAAAGTTTCTTCTCTTAATCTCCATTTTGCACGGCCACATCTTCCTTATCCATTGCAATCATTTATATTAACCCCACCCAATCTCCTGATATTTCCTCTTGTAGACGAAAGGCTTTATGTTGGCCAATTCT
>OZ010572.1:83985473-84037973 GCA_963932145.1 Acanthosepion lycidas | reverse complement strand
CATGGATACATTTATAGTTAACAAAATTCAATGGAAAGATAGATGTTACCCAATACTTATAGACATAAAATTATTACCAAATATATATAGATCTGACCGATCTTAGAGATTTCGACAAATAGACCTAAGCAAGCCGAGATAGAAAATAGAACTAGACATTAATAAATAGGTAGTTATAAAATTATAATCAATGATAAAAAAAAAAGTCATAGTTATATAGTTGTAATAATTATATCTATTAGCAAAATTCGATAGAAAGATACTCAAACCAAAGTTACATAGATATCTTGCTAGATATTACGAACTATTTATACAGAGAATTACTACTAAAATTAGATAGATAATCTGACCAAGAGATTTTGATGGATAGATACGAGAAACGCTAGATAGAAAACACTACTGAGCATCAATAAATCGGTAGGTATATAATTATCACTAATATTAGATCGATATATAGATATGACGAAGCTGAAATAAAGACTTATAACCAGACCTAAATACCAGGCGACGACAGATAAATAGATGGCTGATGGCCAGGTCAATATAGTTAGACGACAAGGCTAATATAGATAGATGATGCTTAAGCTAACGTAGAGAAATGGCAAGGCTAATAAGAATAGATAACTTTGTCATCTATCGTACCTTGAGCATGAAATTAACCTTGTTATATCTATAGATCGACAGATAGATAGCTAAGCTATTTACATGATGCAATGGATAAGTTGTCGTCTAAATGACGCAAAAATGAAAATAACACTGACACTCATTTTAATATGAGGTTGGTGCAAAAATAAGGACGTAATAATGTCGTTTTTTGACGTATTTTTGAACGTCAAAAACGACATTATTACGTCATTATTTTTGCACCAACCTAATAGATATATTTACCAAAATTACACTAAAATATCTTGAAATACTAAAGAGTAAATTTATACCATAAAAATGACTTCAACCAGGGCTTCCAGACGACTTCGAAATCTGTAAATTTTCTGGAAAGTCTCCTTTCTTGAGTTGGTGAATGCTGCCATAATCCTTGCCTTCAGTTCATCTTTGGTGACACAAGGAGCTTTTTTGGTCTCTCACACTCAACACATAATAATCAAGGTGGGGTGCAGTCTAGGAAGTTAGGTAGTCAGATGGAAGGGATCGCAGAAACTGTCTGAGAGTCATGACTGGGTTCTTCTGCGGAGTCCTGTTTCCAAACATAGTTTCTTGCAGCAGCCATCTTCTTAACCCAGAGTATCCCTACCATCACAAGGCTCTTGATGTAGGTCTCCGTCTTGAGTCTGAAGCCCTCACCAACAAATTCGGGAATTCTTTTCTTATCAGAACGATCACAATGAGTTTTCCGAATTACCTTCGAAATCACCATTAGACACATCCAACTCTTTCGGAATCTTTTGCACTGTCCTCAGATTGACATCAAACACTCTGAAGTGTTTGTATTGGAGCTTTTTTCTCAGAGACGGTGCCCAACTGACCCTACTATACCGCAGTCAACAAAATCGAAGACAAACAACCCGCATGCGCGAAATTAATAATAGAAAATGACGACAATTTACCCATCGAACCCTGTATGTACTAACAGGCAGAAGTGGATAGATTGAAAGATACGTCCAAACATAGATAAATTGAAAGATTCACTTCGCTTCATTGATTTACCTAGGTTACACCATACTGTACAGAAGCCTTTTTTACAATAAGGTTCGACATTTTCAAAGGTCGGTGGCCATTCAAGGTACAGAGTTACATTAGGAGGCATTTTTTCGGATAGAAGGGGAAAATAAGCTGTTCAAAGCTAGGCTTAACAGTTAATATTGTAGTGATCAAGGAAACCTTCTGTTAGGAGCCGTTTCCAAAGATAGTGGTTTGCCGGAAGAAGCTGTTCGAGTAGAACTTCTCACCGATGAAATACGGGGAGAATGTGGGTGGTTTGTTACTATGTAAGTGGCATGACGTGTTGTTGCCGTGAACGTTTGAATTAATGGGACAAGGAAAAGTAGTTTTCTGAGAGGTTTTCGTGAAAGTATTGAAAGAGCAATGAGTGGCTTGTCACAACCAGCCTGTTGTAGGTTGGGGAATAATTCGTCACCCACACGGGCTCGGAGATGCTTTTGAACTCTATCAAGGTTGGAGAATGAGTTTTGGGCATCTTCCGCTTAAAATATGACAACAGTCCTCAATTTTTTTTTTTTTTATCTGATCTGGCTCTTGTAAATGTAGAAGATGGCAGCAGGAATCAGGTTGTTACTGGAGCGGTACAAACCTGCATACTTAGCAAAAGATCATATGTACGTGTTCCACTTGAGGTCAGGTGTGAGTTTGCGGCCCAACAGTTTTTTAAAGCACGGTACATCCCCAGGGGAACATCCATTGCCTGGTTGATATTTACTAGTCTGGCGCATCTAATCTTTTATATGTTCTCTCCCTTCAGGACTTTGGCTCTCCACAAATTACACTCCTTTGGGCTCCTAGCAATGTTTTTTCATTTACTATACCAGTTCTAGGTCATCAGGGAGGTTAAATGCAGTTTTATTCTGTCGCTTTTGCCTCCATTCTGTCTTGTGAGTGTCAAATGCACCAAGCCCATTTTCCTCATGTGCCAGAAATTCTAAATCAATGTTCTCCGTACCATTCTCGCAGATTCTTATATTTTACATTTTTGCTAACTTATTTTCTGAAATCATCTTTTGTAGGTATTTATTCTTACTTGGGAATCCCGACTGTGTTGATTTACGGCTAGATTAGGTTGAAACATTTTCGTCTGATCACCGGTCAAACAACGTCGAGCTTGGCCAGTATTTTGATGAGTGATCGTTTGGGAATATCAGGGGCTGTAAGCTTGGATATGCGGGTAGTGCAATGGATAATGGCTCAGAATAAGAAATCAGAGAGCCGAGTTCGAATTTGGGTTCGTTACATTTGTATTACGCTAAATATATTCTTGGGAAAAGTATGAATCCACCTACTCGTCACATCTATGGTTTAAATAGTAGGACTTGTATTCAAACATCATTATTATCTCCAAAAATTGTTACTTCAATATTCACTCGAAAAATTATTATTCTCACAAACTAAAAATATCTTTCGTTTTTAAATAACCTAAAAAAGGTTGATAAACCGTAAAAAATATTTTCTCATTCTAATTGATTTTCTTTTCCTTTATTCCCCCTTTTAATATAATTGTTCACCCCTTCTCACTTCTTTTTCTTTCTAATTTTTTTTTTAATTCTATCTTTCTTCTCCACTTTTTTCCGTTCTCTTCTCTCGACTTTTGATTCTCTATCATCCTTCATTCAAACTTCCCTCTCTTATACGAGACATAAAATAATTCAGTGTAGAAATTTCATTCTGTTGAAATGTCACCCTCTCTACTAGCTTCTTCTTCGACTCCTACTCACTCCTTTTAAGCATTCATTGACGCTCAGTTCTATTTTTTGAATTCGGATCTATTTTTTTCCGAGCTGTCTCTTTCTTTTGTCACATTTCATTGACTAGATTCAAATCGATAAGGAAAAAAATGCTATTTTGAAAATAGCACGAATTCTTTTTATGCCTGAAACAGATTTTCAAATTTTAATCCCTTCTAGTTTATATCTACATTCTGACGTTGCCACTACCTTCAGAATTTACACACGCATTATATAATTTATTCGTAATTTATAATATAAATATGTTATAAAATCACTACAAAAATAGCTATTTTGTTTCAACACTTCTGATGTTTTCTCAAGTGATGGTGTTGAACGTAGAATAAAGAGTTTTAAAAGGTTCAACTCGACCAAACACCCCTCGGTACAGCTTAGGTAACAGTGTTTCCACTATTGAGGGGTGTTTGGTAGATTTCAAGCTTTTAAAACTCTTTATTCTACGTTCAACACCATCACTTGAGACAACCCAAGAAGTGTTGAAACAAAAATGGCTATTTTTGTAGTGATTTTATAACATGTTTATGTTATAAATTCCGAAGAAATTATATTTTCTCTACACTGTACTAAGCAGTCTTTTAAGAATAGTATATTTGGTCCTTGGAATTTATTCCGTATACACCTATCCTATATATATATATATATATATATATATATATATATATATATATATATATTGTTTTCGGTGATTTTTGCGACGAATAACTTAGAAATAAATTTGGGAATAATCAAAATTATTGCGAAAGTGACCGATGAAAATTAAGGACCTACGTACATAAAATTGTCTTTGAATTAAATGGCGACAGAAGAATTATCGTTGATAAGCTTAAATATTAATGCAATACTTAAATGCAGCGATTAATTTTGAGTTCTTCTATAATTTTTTGTTGCCTATCGTATCACCTCCCTACCTATTGTGATGAATGCCCAACCAAGAGCCCTTCGCGGGAGCTAGCTTAAATGCCACCAGATGGGGCGATTTTAAGTTAGCTATGGATAGAGGAAAACGGAAACCAGCCCGTACGCCTGACCACGGAGAACACATTCTACACAGCCTTTTGGACATATGTCTATATGGACATTTCAGGAATCCAGCCTTAAAATGTAAAAGTATTTTTGATACACCATATATATATATATATATATATATATATATATATATATATATATATATATATATATGGGAGGAAATGATTTTTAAATTTTATACATCTTGATAAATTTTCCATTATCATAATGTGGGATACTTAATGGCAAATAATATACAAAATGACATTGACCGTAATATATATATATATATATATATATATATATATATATATATATATGTGTGTGTGTGTGTGTGTGTGTGTGTGTGTGTGTGTGTCCGAACACATACAAAAATGTAAGAATTCAGCTTCCATTATTTTTAGCCATCTTTTTACATGTGGAGGAGTCTATTATGGTCGTATTAATTAGTATTATTAATAAAAAAAGACAAAGCTAACACTCAATAATATCAACTATGAACAATAACACAACGTGCTGACTGTGGTTTGAAAAATTCCATTCCCTACAGATAAATACGTATAACACTCTCCACATTCACTGAAAAAAAAAAAATTGTAATGATTAATAGAAAAGTCGAACGCAATCGGATATATAAGAGAACTTAGAGATTTTAAACAATTTATATCCAGAAAAGGAAATACTTGTACGAATGCAATAAAATTTAAACGAATAGCTTAAACGCATTATCTTTTCATTCAGTCGTCTTCAATGAAACCTGTATAAAATAAGAATTACTGCCCAAATACATACATAATATATATATATATATATATATATATATATATATATATATATATATATATATATTAGGTTGGTGCAAAAATAATGACGTAATAATGTCGTTTTTGCCGTATTTTTTAACGTCAAAAAACGACATTATTACGTCATTATTTTTGCACCAACCTAATATATATATATATATATATATATATATATATATATATAGAGAGAGAGAGAGAGAGAGAGAGAGAGCGAGAGAGAGAGCGAGAGATAGACGGACAATGTAGTACATGCCTTTTCTCACAGATAATGTCGGAATAGAATTTTTTTTTTTCAATACGACAGCAGACAATCAATGGAGCTATGAACAGTGTTGACATGTAGTGGCTTCGCTGCTGCCGAGTACACATTCGCGCGACAAGGCCACCCGCTCGCGGGTTTCAAACGTGGGAAAGAATCGAAAGAAGGAGACACACACACACACGTATATATATATGGTAGGATATGAAAGAAAATCCACCTCCCAGTGGTACGAGGGGCAGTATCTCTGACATCGCAGATAGCAATGTAAGGTCTACGGTGCGGATGTGCGCATACGGCACCACACACACACACACACACAAGCACAAAAGTCGAGAATAACTGACGTACTGAATACACCGAAGAGTTAAATAGAAGAGATTAAGTCTACTATTATAATTAGTACCATATGAAGTTACAAATCTCTACAGTAATTATGAGACTAAGATTAAAACTCTACAGTACTAATGAAACTAACTTATTGAACCATGCTCTAGACTGAGACGACCTTTTGGCTTTCTATTAGTTATAACTTCATTTATTCAGCGATGCCTATAGACTAATCTATCCCTTTATATATTAATTGATTACTTGGACTGTATGTAAAATATAAAAATCAGCGTACGGATTTATATTAGTATATGAAATAAAAGCCATCAGTGAAAACATTGTATGTTCATACACACTAATTCATTATAGTTTGTCTCATCTTCTTTCTCTTTGTCGTTAATGGTTCTTACTAATTGCGATCTGAGAATAATTGTCACCCATCGGATTCATTGCCGGTCCACAGCTGACCTGAAGCCTTTAGAGGCCATTGAGGTAATTGCTCATAATGCACACCAGATTTATTCGAGTCGATGGCGGAGGATAATTTTCGTCCAACGTGCACGAAAAAAAAAAAAAATTGGCAGGAAATAATCAGTGCAGAATAAGGCGGTTTAATGCTGCGGGTAGAAGTAATTTATTCCACACACAGGCACCCAAAAACAGACGCATGCAGAAGGAAGAATAAAAACAACACACATTCACACACACACGCCAATATTGAAATATCTAAGAGAATTAAAAAAAAATAATATATATTTCGTGAGCAAATCGAAAATATCAGGGGTTCATTTTAAATTAACAATATTCGCCTGTTTAATCAAATCTGTGGGCCTAAATAAAGGAGTGTATAAATAACATTCAAAATACTTAAAAGGGTGGAAACCTCTATTCGAAAACGTATATATATATATATATATATATGTGTGTGTGTGTGTGTGTGTGTATACATATTTATGTGTATATATATATATATATATATATATATGTGTGTGTGTATATTTATGTGTGTATATATGTATTTATTTACATGTGTGTGTATATATATATATTTATGTGTGTGTGTATATATATATATATGAGTGTATATACATATATATATGTGTGCATATATATGTGTATGTATATATATTTATATGTGCGTGTATATATATATATGTGTGTGTGTATATATATGTGTGTATATATATATGTGTATATATATATGTGTGTGTGTATATATATATTTATACGACAAAATTTAGCAGAGGAAATAAGGAAATTGACCTGAGAATAGGATTTGTTCTGGGTAATTTCACCCAACACTGCAAATTTCCAAAACACTAACGTAAAAACTGGAATCATATTCTTAAAAGCTTCTTCAGATGAAGACATTCATATGGATACCATGCATGGCGTCAAATTCGTTCAAAAATATTACATCCATCAGCTATGTATAGCCGTTTTCCCAGATCAATGATAAAAAATGATAAAAACGGCTTCGAGCGAATGAATTCTGTTGGTCTTAGCAAGGACCATGCTTCTTTGAACAGTGTATACTTGTGCTCCAAATGCACTGTACTAAATAATAGAAACCACATCTCTTAAGGACTTTCAACAACAGCAACAACTAAAATGAATACTAAATATAACCCATCGAGAAATTAATGACGTAATCAAATCGCTGAGTTCCACACAAGCCTCTATGAATAATGGAAAGAGCGATAACAGTTACTGGACTTGAGAAACCTACTTTCCCGAAAATCGTGTTTAAAAGAAACATTTTTATAAATTTCTACTGAAAATAACACTGGCTGTTCGGTCAAGGAATGCAAAATGTTTCCTTATAAGGAAACAGCTAATATTACTATTACTGTTCGTCACACGGGATTTATTTTATTACTTGGTTAACTTAATCTTAGACGCAGTCAATAGGATCTAATGTTGTGTTTGCTTTTCGTTTTATTATAATTGTGAGGTGCTGTATGTGAGATAAAACCCCAGTTACCAGGCGATGACTGTTAATGGTCTATTTCAGCGTCCGCGGACGCCGGTAATCACTCACGAATAAACAGGAACAGAAAGCAGTTGTTATAATTTTGTCGAGTGTTAATTACTATTTCTGCTACAGTAAATGATTAGGCGATATTCACGAATAGACTACGCAAAAATGCCGAAAATATAGGACACACAGTTTTGAACATATTCGCTACAATATTAATGGCTATTGTTAATCCTTGCACAAGTAGATGCTGTTAGGTTGGTGCAAAAATAATGTCGTTTTTTCACATATGTTACTATGTGAGAAAACGACATTATTTTTGCACCAACCTAATAATAAAATGAAATATTTTAGCTGGTGTAGACATCATCAATCACAATTACCATTGCTTTTTGAAATCAAGCTGTTTATTGTCGAATACAATTTTAAACGAAATCTCGCCGAGTACATCGATTTTTAGGAGATAAAATACATCTGATAACTTTTCAAAATGAAAAGAAAATGTCTCTCAAGAGGCTACACCTTATTGCTTCCATTTTTCATTCTATTAGATTTAGCGATAAAATCCCAGAGCTATCATTTGCACAATCCTGGAGAAATCTTAGAAATGTCTTTAATTTTTGCTCAGATCTTTTTATTGCGTGTGAAAACAGTCAACTTTTTAACCCTGTAGACTCCATTGTAAACAAGAGGATCACACCCCACCACCTCATGCTAAGTGTGCTGCTGTTGTTTTAGCAGAAAGTAGTTTTTATATGGTGAAGTTTCTAGGCCCACGCCCAAACGGATTTGAATTTAGACTTGTCCTTCTAAACTGGTTGGGAGAACGGAACTGCGTGGGATATAATAGTAACGGAAGAGACATTAGCACGACAAAGAATAGGAAGTTGTAGAGAGCTGTAACTGTCAAAGTCTTGTAGAGACATAAAATGATTTTTTTTTAAAGATTGTTTTTTAACAATATCCTAAATATGGAGTCTGGAAATTATTATTTCTGCTAGAGGAACATTAGAGAGCGAGAAGAATAGAAAACTAATCAAGACAGGAGATAATGACTGATATTGCATGTAAATATTTGAAGAGCGAAACTGAAAAGCATGAAGCCGGAAGAGAGCTCCATAAACTAGAAGTGCGAGAAAGGAACTATTAGTATAGAACATGCGGTTATATCTAGCCAGTTCATCTGTGAATTGATGAGATCTTGCCGCAAATCTCGCACTGCGCATAAATTCATAGTCTATGTTTTTGGTTTGGTTTTTGTTTTACGGCATATCAACCTCAATTGGTTATTTAATGCCGACAAAATTTTTATTGTTGGTAATATTTTTTCTGGTAATGTTTTTGCTTAAAAATTCTACTTCTGGTAGTATTTTTTTTTTCAAAAATCTATTTCTGGTAACAATTTTCCTTCAAATATGTATATCTGGTAATTTTTTTTTTCAAAAAAATGTATAGTTGGTAATAAATTAAAATAATACATACATACATATATATATATATATATATATATATATATATATATATATATCAAAAGTACACAAAAATATCTTGAAATACTAAAGAGAAAATTAATTCAATAAAATCGTCATTGGTTTCAACTACGGCTTCCAGACGACTTCGGAATCTCCAGCAACGCTTCTGGACGGTCTCCATGCTTAATTTGATGAATGCTGCCATAATCCTTGTTCATCTTTGGTGTTACAAGGAGTTTTGTGTCAACTGCGCCCCACACATAATATTTAAGGAGGTTGCGGTCTGAGGAACATATATATATATGTATTATTTTAATTTTTGCGTAATTTAGACAATTTATTCCTTGCATTCTGTGCAGTAATCATTCGTCGTTCATTGACCAAAAATTTGTCGGTTGAAAATTATAAAATCTTTCTCTTCGAACAGTATTTTTTTAGGAAAATAGCTCTCTCAAGTCCACTCACTGTTATAGTTCTTTCCAGTATTCATGGGAGTTTCCTTCTTAAACTTTTGTGTTAGGTGGAACGTTAATATATTGGTTATATCAACATTTTCCCTTAAAGTTAATTGTACTATACGTTTTAGTTGTTTCCACTGTTAGAAATTTTCATGTAATGTACTTTTTTTTTGTTTTTAATACAGTTATTTGCTCTTTGTGTGTGCTTTTGAATTGCAACAGTCTTTATGGGTTGATAAGCGATCATATTCTTAATGACTTTTTAATTCGAAGACATTTTTAATAATGTCCGTTAGAAATTACTTTATTTTGGTAAGTAAAATTAGGACTAACATTATTTATATTAGGCCTCATCTTTGCTATAATTAACACAAGGATTTGGCCTTCCTTAGGTGTATGTTGATAGAGGTAACCTACAGGGAATTTTGAAATGTATAACTCATTTAATCTACGTTGGGTATATTGTTTTTGTTCAACGCTCAAATCTCTGGATATCTCATGTTCTCTTTTTAGTAGCGAAAGAAAAACAGAAAAGGCGGTGGAGAGAGTCGATTTGACAGGAAAGGCTTCAGCATAAGAAACAGTTGCAAGAAAGAGAAGACGGAGGCAAAGAAGGTCAAGCGTGACACAAAGGTGGCAGCAGTAGTCAGGCGATAGAAAAATTAAGTTCAATCCCCGAGCCAGTTCAAACTCGGATTCAGTGGTAACAAGGTTAGCCAAAAAAGGCAGACCTAAAAATAGAACCAGTCTAGGTATCCCTGGACATGAACAAGGGATCGAGAAGAATCTACACTATTCATAATGCCAGTTCTTTTATTGTTCTCTCTCCTTAATAATGTTTTTCTTTTTCTCATCTTTCACACTCGATAATATTTTACGTCTTCATATGATAAAATATATTCATTAAACGTTTTAGCTCGAAATTCCCTGAAAACCTCACCTCTAGGCGGGTATTATCAAGTCAGCACCTTTTTAACAACTCCGGCCTTCTAGCATACCTAAGAACCTTAAGGAAATTATAGGTAGTAACCAAATTGCAGATGATAAGGTAACCCGTAATAGACGAAAAACAAGAGGATTTCCCCAACCATGTTACAACAAAAGAAGCTCATGGTGTAGTCAAATTAGACATACTGATTCGTTCAGTAGACCAGCCACTAAATCTACTTATAAAGTCTACCACAACTCTAAATGTAGAAGTCATAACATAATTTACATATTAGAATGCACACTATGACAGAAACAATATGTGAGTAAATTTGAATGTCCCTTTCACTATAGAATTAATAATTATCGAAATTGTATCAAGTCGGCTCCCCACGAAAGATTATTACCCGTAGAACAGCATTTCCGCCTACAAAAACATGATGACGAAAGCAAGATTCACTATAATTGAAAAAAGAGAAAAAGACCGAAAAAATAAGCGTAAAAAAATACTAGAACATGAAGACAAATGGATTTTGTGCATCGAAACACTTTGTCCAGACGAATTTAGCCACAAATTTAAGAACACAGATAAAATAAATATATAACCCCATAAAACAAGCTCTACCCACATTTCTCACCCACATAAGACAGACATACTTGCAGAGGTGTTGAGATCACACAGACACAGACTCCTAAAAAACTAAAAAATAACATACACTTAACACATATATATCCTATCGGGCAGCATTTAAGCTAGCTCTTGTGGAGGAGTCTTGGTTTGGCCATTATCACAATAGCCAGGGAATTTAGATGCGATAGGCATCAATAAACTACAAAAAATGTAATTTGACACCGCATTTAAGTACTGAATTAAAAGTTCAACGATAATTCTACTGTTGCCACTTAATTTAAAGACGATTTGATATACGAAAATCCTTATTTTCCGTACAAACCATTATTTTAATTTCATTTAAGATTTACGAGTTAGAGAAACATAATAGCTAATTAAGTAAAACCTATATTATGGAATCTATATGAATAAATGTGAAATTGGAGCTCAATTCTCGCACGAATTCTGAGATTAAAAACCTCAGCTCTACTTTTCACTAAAACCTCAGTATTTGTATTACATATTATATACTTCTAGGCGATATTACTCTTCAGGCTTAACTAATTTCATACTGATTTAAAAAAAAGTTTATTTCATTAATTAACTATCCTTCAATTCGATGATTGCTTTGACTTTCATATAAAAAATAGTTCTGTTCAGGAATATCGTCGTATATAGTGCAGAAAAGTGTTTGAAATTTGCATTTTACTTGGCCTTCAACAAGTTGGCATCTATTTGTAAAACTTTCTTGAACTATAAGAAGCCAATTTATGAATGAAGTGTTAATTTTAATTTTTTTCCCAAAGATTTCAAGTCGTAAATATATCTCACTTTGCGAAGCCTGCTAGTTTATATATATATATATATATATATATATATATATATGAAATTAATAGAGATGTTACGGCACAGATTCCTGATTGGTTGTTCAATGATATCAAGTAAGCATTAGAAGAATAAATTTCGCGGATTGGAATTTTAGAAAAGCCCCCAAGTTAAAACGTTATAAATATTCATTCAATCTCAAAGTTGTTTAGTTATTCAGTCTAATTACGAACAAATTAATATTTATGCAGATTCTATAAGTTGTCACCCGAAGAAAAAAACACCACCATGTTGAATTAACAAAAAAATATCATATTAAACTCTTTTGTAATTAACTATTTCTCGTTCGCGCTTTCCCGGAGAGTCGCTGATATTGACCTTCAGCAAGACTTTCGGCTCTTTCATTTTCACAGATTACTTTCTGTGCTTTATAGAGACAAAAATGTCGCTGAAAAATAATGAATAATAGTTTTAGATTCGGAATTAGTAAGCTCAAGCCCCGTGGAAAATTACGATGAAATCTCGCGAAAATTTAATCGAATAAGATTATATTATACCCCTACCAGAAATATTTTAAATAAATAAAGGATATTTTAAACTCTCTTATTATTGATTTAATCATGACTACCTATGCTATCAAAATAGTGCAAACACACAAACACAGTTTTCTAAAAGTTATACGCACGAATTATCTATATGGATATAGTTTCTAGATGACTGTATTGCAATGATTAGATCTGTAAACGTTAGTGTCATTAAAATCTAGTATGCCTTCTGTTAAAGTATTCTTAAAGCTAAGTTCAATTTTTCGAATGGCTGGCTTAGGACAATGATAATGTCGATGAATTAAGTCCAAATGAAAACCCGTATTTCTAAGAAAAAATATCCAAAAGGCAAGTGCGCCGATACATTATTGAATTCCAATAAATAAAAAAGAAATAAGATTAATTAAACAAAAATCGAAGATTCATATTAATTCAAATGCATTTTCATAAGGGCCACGCTAACACACACACACACACACACACACACACACACACACACACACACTAATATATATATATATATATATTAAGTTCACTGCTAGCAGCAAGCAGAAATATTTCTTCTCCCGATGATGGCCATTTTGGTCGAAACTAGTCGAGGAATCTAAATGGAATAATAATAAAAAAACGAAAGAATATTAATCTACAACCCAGTGTGTCTAAAGATTTTAATTTTTTTATTGTTGAATATATATATATATATATATATCATAACCGCAGTGAGTATTGGTGTTAATAGAAGAGTAAAATAACTGAGATAAAATTCGTACAACTAATAAATAAGCATATTGTTCCCTACCGTTTTCTACAACACTGACTTCCATGTACAAAGCAATCAGCATGGATTGAAAATTGACCGTTGGAAATAGAAATATTAATATAGTGTAGTACATTTAGTTATCAAATACCTACTGTGGAGTAATGGATAGCGGCTCTGATTGAGGAATCGGAGAGCTGTGTTCGAATTCCAGTCAGATCCATTCCATTCACTTATGTGTTAATACCCGTGGAAAAGGTATGCATCCTCTTCTTCTCCCCTTTCTATGGGTAAATAGCAGGACAGACCGCGTTCTTGGATTGAAACTGGTCTATCGCAGAAAGAAATGGCAACCTACTGCGGGAAAAAATCTGCCTCGTCACTGATGTGTTGAAAGATACATGATCGCCTAATTATGGCACATAACTGAAGTAAATGGAACGTCCCTCTATCTTAACAATCATTCAGTATTTAAATTTTATAACGGTCATTTATTAAACTTCATCTGACAATTGCCTTGTGCGATACAGAATTATACCATACCAAATGATGAGGGACAAAATATTTATTTATTATTATTAGTGTCTTGTGTATATATTTATATATATATAAGACAATATAAAAAATGACGAAGACGAATTCTTTATTAACATGTTTCGTCCTTTGAAGAAAATAGGGAAAAGAATAACATTTATTCACTTTCATTTATTAGACATTAAATTACATCCCTTAGCATCATCCATAGTTTACTTTAACAGTCTTAAGTATATATTTGAGCTTTCTTACATAACGATGTTTTTACTTTTGTTTATAAATAAATGTTGCACAATAAAATCCTTACATTTGCCTTAATGAAGTCCATCAGAGTATGAAACGCGTTGATAAAAAGATAGTTTTCTTTCTGTCTTCACACATACACACACACACACACACACACATATATATATATGTATATTAGATTGAGTCATAAGTAATAAGTCCCACCGACGTAATGTAAATTTTCTGTGCCTTTTCTCTAAATATTTTAATGGCAATTAACACAGGCTGTGATGGATTCCCGTAACTAAACGATAACTAATCAAGTTAATTTAAGTGTTTTGAGACTATTTCATGAAAGATTTCAACACCGTCCAGGAGACAACGATTATCAGCCTGTCGATTATATTTGAAAATGCAAGTTATTAATGAATGTGTATATCTGTACTTGAAAATATTCAGAACAGATAGGATAAGTAGCAGACGATATGTGGATACCTCACCAAAACACGTCTAATACATTATAATAATTTTAACACCCAATGTCGTACTATTTATACACTGTTTGCTTGCTCTTTATCATCTCTATCTATAAAAGGCGGAATGTGTGTGTGTGTGTGTGTGTGTGTGTAATGAATGCACGGCCGCAATTTCCGACGGATTTGCACAAAAATTTACATGCACATGCTCCAAGTTAACGGGAAGGCGAAGACCGACGTTACATTTCCCAACTCCCATCGATAGTGGAAATAATCAATTTTTTCATGCTTCTATGGCAGTTTTCATGTAGTTTGCGGCCATTTCTACTGGCCAGAGTGAGAGCCTCTAGCTGGCTGTCACGAATAAGCAGGAAGATTCTATTGGCTAGCGTGAGAGCCAACAGCTGATTGACCGTATGTTAACTAGCATGCAAAAAAAATCGCTAGCTGCATTCGTCACAAGTGGGAAAAATTTAAATCTTTATGACACTTTACTCCAACTGGCTCATTCGCTTGCTTAAACTCAACGCTGATTCTGATTCTGCAGAACTGGGTTGGGCGTGAAAAAGTATTTGTTGTTAACATTATTTTTCCATTCGGTTTTTCCAGTTACGAGTCCTTTTTTAAAGCTGATCTTTTTTTGTTCATTTTGTTTACTTCTTTTTTCGTAACATTTAATATTTAGTTTAGAGCTTAGAAAAAAATTGCAGTGTGAGATAGGCAAGAAGTAAGGCATGTAGCAACATCAGCACGGCAAAGGTGCTCTTTGCCGTGCTGATGTTGCTACATGCCTTACTTCTTGCCTTACTTCTTGCCTATAATCCTTTAAAGGCAAGGAAGGGCAAAAATATTTTAAGTCAAGTTATAACGATTGCTGTATGAGCCGTACGGTTTTTGAATCAAGCACGGGCAACGGCGGGCCATGCTGCTAGTACACTTTTAAAGAGGGGATATTTAGACCATTTGGTTCTCAATCGGGGAAGCGCGCCATATGGGTGCAACAGAAGAGGATAGCCGGTGAGGCGGAATGATTGAAACACAATGAAAGTTTAAGAAACAGTTTCAAAAAATTCATATGCCCAAAATAATTATGATTTCTAAATTTAAAATACGGATTACTTTAATTGCATGCATGAGTTCCAGTATAAATAGTTATAAATAATTTTTGACCAATTTTATCATAGTGATATTTTTGCATTATATCAAAATTTAAGAATGCTGCTACTAGGCTCCGCAAATTGGAGGAGAGAGTTATCAATGATAATGTTCTGACTTTGAATCCGTGGTTATCCCCCTCTAGCCCCCTCTCTTTTTTATACGTACTTATTACATAAAATTTGGTGAGGTGCGAGGAAATTTTCATTCCAAAAATGCAACCGAGAGAAAAAAAATTAGAGAACCACTGTTTTAGACGAAGCGTAAAAAAAAGTGGCCATCTTTTCCTAAATTAAACTTGTCTAGAAATTAATGGGATTTAGATGTCAGATGAAGGCATGTAGTTGCCGCATAAAAAACGGATAACGTTTCTTCTTTAATCCTAAGCGAAGGACTTATATCATTTTATATCAGGAGAATATAGAATCACATGTAAATAAGAGGAGGCGCTACTCACCGCTCGATACGTTCGCTTCTGACCCGCGTGTTTTCCTCCTCGTCCATCCATCTCCACGTGGACCCCGTGGATAATGTCGAAAAAGTCTTCCACCATAGCCACACGTTTATAACCCTTTTCAATTTCGCTGCAATTAGGGTCATTCTGTTAAAAACAAAGAGAAAGGAAATATAGAATTAATAATGTTCATTGTATTTTTCAGGCTTTCATCAATTAAAAAAGAAAAGAGTAATTATTAAAATAAGTGAGAATAGTTTAGCATTTCATTTTTGAGTCATTGTCAGTCTACTTTCATTATTTTAAACCATTGCACACATATTAATTGATACATATGGTGTATATACCACTAATTCGCTTCAGGACGGTGGCATATATATATATGAGTTGGTTATACGTGTGTTGTAATCATCTAGCGTAAATGAGTTCAAATAACTAGTATAACAGGAATAAAATGATCAACAAATATCCTATAGCCCAACCACAGAAACCTGATGATACCAGATGGTACTTAGCCGAAATGTGTCTGTACTAACATCCAATATATAAAAAATAGTTCGGAAGATAATATTTTTCGCTCCATTTATTGGAGGTAGCGGACGATCAAATGGGCTATTTGTTACGAAGGACATTTATGAACACTCATGAGGCCCGTAAACCATTAGCATCGTAAAGGCAACACATGTACTGCAATTTGCAGTAGAATTTCCTAGGCAAGTTACCTTGATAGAGCCCAATCCTCTCCAGATTGGCTTTGAATTCAGAGTTTTTCCTTCTCCCAAGGCTATAGAACACAGTCTGTCCTGCTATTTACCCATAGCTGGCTGGAGAAGATATGAATTCATACCTTTCCAAAGGGTATTAAGTGAATATAATGAACCCGACTGGAATTCAACCTCGGTTCTTTGATTTCTCAATCCGAGCAGCTACACATTACTCCAACATGCTTCTATGTATTCTACAGACTCATAAAAAGCGGGCTGCCATATTGTTGTCAAGTAAATTATTACGCTGAATCATAATTCATTTCTGTTATGTTAATTGAATTTATCATCTTAGCTACTAAACATATGTGGCAGTTAAGAAGAAATTCGGAGGACACTAACATACTTCATTTTTTCCACGGCTGTAGCAGCGTACACAGTGGATCAAAGAATACGTTGCTTATCCCCACTAACGAAGATATTGGATGTTCATTTGCGTCATGTGATATTATGCAGGGGGTCGGTGGGTAGTTAGTCGACAAGCGAAGGAAGAACGATATGGAGACATCTTATTCTCGAGGAATCATAAATGATCCACAAGAACGAAATTGATTTGCAAAGATTCATAATGGTGGAACCTCACTGGAATCTGCATGTACATCGGAATTTGAAGTTGTGGCCCATTAAATTCATTAATGGAAATCCATCGAGGGAAGAGCATTACTAGATTAACAAAAAAGGGTACACATCAAATTCAAACATATGCCGACATTTAGAAAAACTAGAGTAAGTTAGAAGGTTTTGTGTTTGGATTCCTCACTATCTTGGCTCTAACAAAGCGAACCATCGATCGATAGTGATAACTTTCCTTTTACAACAGAACAATAATTCGTTATTTAAATATAAGTGATGACAAATGGGTTATATACGAAAATGTCCGACACAAAATGCAGTTGATTAACATGGAAAAAAAAACTATCGAATGAACCATGAAAGACGATCTCCATGGAAGAAAGGTAATGTTGTACAAGAGGTTGGATCATCGTAGTATTATTTAGTTTAACTTCTTAAAATCCAATGAAATACTAAATGTTTCTTTATGTCCATACCCTCGTCAATAAGAAAGATACTCCCCTTTATGACAATGCAAAGACGCATACACAGAGGAAAATATATTGGAATTTGCCTTTTCAGGATGACCTTTAAGTCAACCCTCCATATTTTTGTTCACTACTACCGTAGCTAAGTATTGAACTCGCAATACTTAGGCACACAGAACTAAAACAAGTGGACGAAATAAAGGGTTTAGTTCGAAATTCTAATCACCTGAAGAATGCCGGAGTGCACAATGGCCGAAACGTTGTGAATATGGCAATAAAAACGAGGACAACATTTCGAACAATATAAATAGCTATCATTTTTATGCAAAAAGGATAAATCTCTCTCTCTCTCTCTCTATATATATATATATATATATATATATATAAATATAATATATATATATATATATATATATATATATATATATATATATATATATATATATATATATATATATATTCGTTCAAACAAGTTTTATTAAATTCAACCAACAAGGTATGTTCGTTTAATTTTTTACGGCGCTTTTCGAATTTATAATAAGAGTTACATATCGGATTATTGGATAAACTATCTGAAGTTTGTTTTTATTGTTTTATTCAAGTATTTTTGAATGAGTCAGTGATTGTCAAGAAGTGGTTATTGTCAGAATGTTAGACAAAATTTTGTTGGCTATGTCCTAGCAGACGTCTTTTAAAAGGCTGTGACGTCACGTTGAATGGTTAAATGGAGTCAGACCGCATCGAATAAGAATGTAACTCAAATTAATTTGTACATCGATGTACAATGACCTATTCAAAAATAGAGTATAAAATAAAACTGTCAGATTTATTGAATTATTCACACACACACACACACACACATGATACGAGAGTTTAGTGAAAGGCTTTGGAAAATCTTCTCAAAATCTGACTAAATGATCCAACATTATATTTTTTGGGACTGCCATCTTGTTCAGACCAAAAAGTTTTGAAAACTCTCTCGTATCTCAAGCTCACCCTACCACACTCACACACACACATATATATATATGGTTTAACATTTGTAATATTAGAAAAAGATTAGTATGGGTGGTAGGGTGTATATATATATATATATATATATATATATATATATATATATATATATATATAATGTGCGAATAGTAACCGACTCTTGGTGTGAAGATCACTTTGAAGCGTGCAACCGTTAGTTACCATGCAGAGTTGAATTCTATGTCTCCATCGTGCTTGTGTATGAGCATATAATATATATATATATATATATATATATATATATATATATATATATATGTATGTATGTATGTATGTATGTTTGTATTACTCTTTGAATGACCAATATGTAACTTTATGATTATTGAAGTCACCACCCAGATGAAACCGACTAAAATTATATTTTATAATATATGTGTATATATATATATATATAGAGAGAGAGAGAGAGAGAGAGAGATGTATATACATTATATATATATATATATATATATATATATATATATATATATATATATATATATATATAACCGCAATGCCATAGCTAATTCCTGCGTTTCATGTGCACGAATTTATCTTTGCTTAGCGATCTTCCATGCAAACAAACAATCACTGTTGTAAAATTAGCATCTTTAATCTCCGATGATGGCTTATATAAGCTGAAAGCTTAGAAAGGATTAAAAATAAAACATGTATAAACATGCTGATTTTCTTTCGTCATTCAGTAAGTTATTAAGTTTATCAGACGTTTTGAAATGATTTTGCTTAAAATAAAGTGACAAAACTTGTCTATATTATTTAAGAAAACATGTATTAATGATATATATATATATATATATAGATGTATATGTCTTATGCAATATATATATATATATATATATATATATATATATATATATATAGTTAGATAGATATAGATATATGTTATGCAATGTATATATATATATATATATACATAGATATATCTTATGCAATATACATATATAGATATATATCTTATGCAATATACATATAATTCTTATGTATCACACACACACATATATACATATATATCTTATGCAATACATATATATTTATATATATATCTTATGAAATACATATATATTTATGTGTATCTCATGAAATACCTATATATTTATATATATATTATGAAATACATATATATTATAAAATATATCGTTATATAATATATTTAAAACATGCTATATTTGAGTAAGATTACTCAGTAACCGAGCGTGAGCATATTTAAGAGTGGACACTGAGGTCAACACTGAGTGGTGACAGTCTGTTTCATGCCATCTTCAGGCCATTCTCCCTCTCTCTCTTTTTCTGTATATATATATATATATATATATATATATATATATATATATATATATAATGTGTGTATACAGCAAATCATGAGATTTTGAATATCATTAAGTTAAAAATAATAGTTTCGACAGACTCCCAGTTTTTACACTTTATTTTCTAAATTACACTTCGAAATTTGTACTACGTTCGTTTTGCTTGCTATGTGAAAATTCTCTAACCATTTTTGCAGAATTATACGTATATATATATATATATATATATATATATATATATATATATATATATATACACGCACGCATACATACATATCGTTTACATTCATACGCATCATGAACACAGCAGAATACAAACAGTGACATACACCATGAACAGACGTACAAACCTAGACGAGCGTGCGCAGAGAATCAAAAAGACATTTATGTGTGCAGCTTTCCACACCTATCAGATATAAGTCCTGCATTCTATCTTTTTCTCAAAAATACCTATCCCTATTCCTTGTGCATCGGGCCGACCTGGTCCAACCGCCATTTTACCCCCATTCACCCACCTCACTTCCGAGCTTCCCCTTCACCTACCGTAACTTCATTCTCCAGCTTCTCCACCCGCTTTCCGCTAACAAAACCGATGCAATTACTAAACACAGACACATTTCCATTGGTTCCCCACTTAGGTTGGGCCATTACCATTCCCGCCAACAGCACCCCGTTCCCGCCAAAATAATTGGAAGCAGTAATCTTAACCGGTCGATAAACATGGACGACAACGAAGGAAGGACGAGCGGGAGGAGTTTTGAAGAAAGTAAAGAAAATTGCAAAGAACGAACGAAAAAAAAAGTAAACGTAGAGATATTAATTCAGTTGGACATTGGACGGCGAAGTCCATTAAGTTGTAATAAAGCAATGCGGGGTTGGAAAATGCTGAAGAAGGTGGACGGGGTGAATAAAGAAATTTTGTGAGAAAAGAAAATAAGAGTGAGGTGTTAATGGAAGGAGTGGTGGGAACAAGAAAATTGAAATGCAAACGAGGAAGATGAAGATAGAGATAAGGAGAGATAGAAATAAGGAGAGAAAGAAATAAAAGGAGAAAGAAAAGGCATGGAAAAAAAATTATAGAAAGAAATAGAAAAAGAAAATGAATAAAGATGCAAGGCTCTAAAGGAAAAGTTAAGAGGGAAGGTGAAAAAGCGAATAAAAAAAACGAGATGAAGAACATAATAAAATTAAGAGAGGTGTACGGAGACAGAGAGATTGTAGGTGAGACAACATAATGAAAGAAAGAAAGAGAGAGAGAGAGAGAGAGAGAGAGAGGGAAGAGAGAAAATAATGAAAGAGATTTCAAAATGATAAAGAGAGGGTTAGAGGATATCATGCAAAACCGACAAAGAGGCTGTGAGAAAACATCATGATATAGAGATAATGAAAACCTAACATAATGAGAAAGAGAAAGAAGAGAAAAAACAGGGAGTGAGAGAGAGAGAGAGAGAAAGAGAGAGAAGTGAGAGAGCAAATATAACAAAAAAGATTCCGTACATACAAAAAGAGTGAGGAGAGAGTAGAGAGTGAAATGTACGATAACAGAAATAAGAAAGGGTGACAAAAAGAAGAAAAAAACCTAATCGACAAACAAAATTCACGTTGAAACATGTGAAACGAGAAAAAAAAAGAAAAGAAAAGAAAAGACCAGAAAAGACACCGAGAAACGAAAAAAAGAAATTCAAACGCAAAAAGCGAGGGAGAAAAAGGTTGAATGTTTAGAAATATTTCAGTGAAAAAAAAAGAAAAGAAAAGTGGTACAAACAAGAAAATAAATATACAATAATGTCATTTGAGGAATAATGTTAGGAAGAAATAGACTCTAATGAAAGTCGGATCGGATATATTGCATGCAAGAAAGAAATGAAAAGCAAACAAGAAAAAAAAAAATAATACAAAAGGTAAAACAGAAATGTCCAAAAGAAGAAGTTGGAGTCTATGAGCACAGAAAGTAAACTAGGAACTGCAACAAAAACAGAGAAGGAAAAGAGGCGGAAAGAAATAGCGGAAAAGAAGAAAACAAATAAAATGAACATAAGTATAAACTAGAAGAAGTAAAAGAAGATAAAGAGAAAAATAACGAAAAGAAGAGAAAATTGAGGAAATAAATCAAAGGAAAATGCATAAGAATGAAAGGGAAATATGAAAGAAAAAGCGAAAGAAAGAAGATGAAAGAAAAGGCAAAGAAACAAGAGAAAACAAAGAAGAAAGGAAAGCGGAGAAGAAAACGGGAATGAAAGAGAAGGACAAAGATAGAAAATAAAATAAAAAGGAAAACTAAGAAGATGGGGGAAATGAAGTATTTAAAGAAAGAAAACGGATAAGAAGTCAGAGTGAAGATAACGAAGAAACGAAAAAAAAAAAGACAAAAGAAAAGAAGAAAAAGAAAAATTAAAGAAGAAAAAGCGAAGAAGAAAAAGAAAAAGCGAAGAAGGAAGAGGAAGGGAGGGAAGGAAGGAAGGAAGTAAAGAAGGAAGGAAGGAAGTAAGGAAGGAAGGAAGGAAGGAAGGAAGAGGGAAGGAAAGAAAGAAGAGTAAAGAAAAGAAAGCTAAAGAAAAGAAAGGAAGTCATAAAAGGAAAACGAAAAATATTAAAGGATAACGCAAGTCAAGAACAATCAGAATTTAAGTAAAAATGATAAATTTTGTGAAAAGAAACGCATTGAAAAGAAAAAAAGAATTAGAGAAATGAACGAGAAACGTGGATTCAGTTTCAGAAAGAGACGATGAATGTAATAACAGGCCATCATCAAGAAAGGAAACGAGAAAACAAGTTTTAAAAACCAAGAAAATATATAGCACTATTTTGTGGTGGTGAAGAGATGTGTTTCTTAAGTAAATAGAGAACGCATGATGAGAAAGAAAGATAAAACGCAAGAACAGTTACAAAAGAGTGATAAATATTAAGAGATATATAAAAAAAAAAAAAAAAAGTCTACAGTGAAAGAAGGTGGGTATGATGAAAGAAAGCAAAAACGCGTAGCTATGAAAATAATAAAAGCAACAAAGGAAATAATTGATTTAGATGAGATTGCCCTGATGTCGAATGAAGAAAAATATCTTTGGTTATTGGAGGCGTGAAATAGTTGTCAGCATATATATATATATATATATATATATATATATATATATATGATCACGCTTATACATAAAGTTAACATAGACGCTAATTTTATCTCAGGATGTAAATTGTACGCCATTTGTTTCAACGTTAGTTTGGCTTTTCTCTATCTCCACTTAACAGCGTCGTTCTCTGTCAGAAAGAGACAAATAACCGACAAACAAGACGACTGATGCACAAAATTCACATTCTATTTTGACTCGTTACACTAAGTGGACTTTACACGAAATTCAAAACACTGTGTCACCAGCATTCAGACTTTTACTGTCTGGAATAACTGAAATTCCAGTTTTCTGCTTGCTCTTCACAAGGTTTTCCTTATTACATATAAGGATTTAAGGAGTTGTTATTTAATTGAAATTTGATCGGTTATGAAGCTCTTTGTGGCCCAAGCACGCTGGATCAAGCTGTGTCTTTTCCACAAAGGAGCAACGCAGATTCGAAAGATTCATAAATCCCCATGCCACTCTATTTAAAATAAAGGACTTTCATGCATTCCTTTGTATCAACGATAATATAACGTTTAAGTATATATATATATATATATATATATATATATATATATATATAATATTTATAACATGTTTTTGTTATAATTGCTAATAAATATTATTATCAAACTATACTCTGTATTAGGCACTTTTTAAAATATAATGTTTGGACATTGGTACTAACCTACCTTATATATATATATATATATATATATATATATATATATATATATATATATATATATATATATATATATATGAGGAAACTACGACATTCCAAACAAAGACAAAAAAATCAACCTAACAACGATACCACGTAAATAAAAATTTAACTTGGTATAAAATTAACCAAAATGAAAAAATTGCTGAAACCTGTCAATTTTAAAACAGTTCGTCTATGAAACTCTGGAATCGGAGTGCTGAATCAGCTCAGTGACAAACTTATATATATATATATATATATATATATATATATATATATATATATATATATATATATATATATATATATATATACAATGAAATGTGGTTTATATATATATATATATATATATATTAAATAACTTAACCTGTATATATATATATATATATATATATATATATATATATATATATATATATATATATATATATATACAAATGTAAGTTAGGTTAGTACCAATGTTGAAATATCATATTTTAAAAAGTGCTCAATACAGAGTAGACCTTAATAATAATAATAATATTTATTAGCAATTATAACAAAAACATGTTATAATTGTTAATAAATATTATATATATACTTCAATGATTATGCATTCCTCAAGTTATGTCATTGTTTCTTTCGGGTTTATAAGGTTATACACATTTATAAGGTACTTCCCATAATATCGATAGAGTGTAAAATCGATCCATGACATCTTGCAGTTATTGGACTTAACTGTTATTTACAAATGTCTAGGTTGATATTTTCTGAATTTTAAAACTTTTTAAGAATATTTTAGTGGGGTGCAAGCGTATTTATAAACCTTATCAATCTTTGACGGGCTACTTAAAGCCAGAAAGTATTTTTCCTAATTTACGACTTTTTTTGGAGATAATTGTGATTTACAGAGACAAGTGTTAATTAACCCATAGCCAGAGTAAGAGTGGTGGGTTCATGCCTTTCTCAAGGTTTTTGGGCGTAAGTGAATATAAAAAACACATCTGTAATTGGAACTCGTTTATATCCTTAATTACTCGAAATACGTTTCTTGAATTAACATTTTATTATTAACATGCACACCCTGAATTTACTGTAGTCATGATCAATGGCTGCACTCTAAGTGAGACTGTCTGAATTTGAATGCCTAGTGGCATTAACACCAGACCTCGACCTGGATTTAAATAACCTGTATGTAATAAAATATGCACAACACTACAAATTTTAAATCGAAACTGTAAATACATTTTTCGCCACCTACTTTTTTCTTTAAATAATTTCACCCCAAGTAAGGCGATAATGTTACTAAGATTTAAGGGATTACTTGGTGGGTATACGAAACAGTAAAACAGAAGACTTTAGAAGGAATCGGAAACCCAGTCCTAAACAGGAAACATGGAGTAAAGATCTACTCCTGCTCGATAGACTTGGAAGGTGTATCAAGCGGCTGAAAGGCAAACCTATTTTTTGTATATTAAATATAGGTTTTTATTTCATTATATCTATATTATTATAGACTTGGAAGGTGTATCAACCGGCTAAAAGGCAAACCTATCTTTTGTACATTAAATATAGGATTTTATTTCATTATATCTATATTATTATAGACTTGGAAGGTTTATCAACCGGCAGAAATCAAACCTATTTTTAGTATATTAAATATAGGTTTTTATTTCATTATATCTATATTACTATAGACTTGCAAGGTGTATCAACCGACTGAAAGGCAAACCTATTTTTAGTATATTAAATATTGGATTTTATTTCATTATATCTATATTATTTCTATTTTTGTCTACAGTATATTACCTGTTTTAGTTATTCTTTTATTGATTTTTATTAATTTTATTATTATTTATTATAATAGAGATTACTAGTAACAAAATATTAATTTTACTAGTAATTACAATTTCCTTACTATCCGTCAGATTTCGAACACGTACGCATCTTTATTTAGGAGATAGATATTTTCTTTATTTGAGCTGTGGGCATTTTTAATTTAATTATACATTAAGGATAGTATAATATACAGCTGTTGCCTTATAATTAAATGATAAGCGCTCGTATCTCAAATTAAGATACAGTATTCTCCAACTTAGAAGCTGGTATATAGTCTGAGAGCGTAACCTATACATACAGGAATGAATGGAAGACGGGACAGGAATCATTAAAACAATATATTACCATAAATAATCAAGATAAACTATATTTTTCTTTGTCGGAAAAGAAACATCTGTACTGGTTTGTCAAATTTTGTTGAGAAGTATGTCGTTCTCTAAAAGATAAATTTATTGTTTTTTTTTTTGTTTTTTTTGGGTTTTTTTTTTTTTGTAAAGTTGAGGAACATCTGCCGTAAAATTGAGAAAAATTACTGGGTATTTGGCTAGATTCGAAACCATTGAGGACTTCGAACGACAATAGGGACGAGTCTAGCAGAAACACGCAGGTTGGGTGGTGGGGGAATAAAGAAACGTCTTTCAGCGAATTATTTCAAGAATTCAAATTTATCGTCTGCTTTTCAAGAGTTTATTTCAACCTTATGTCTATACTTTTCAATAAAAGGTTTTACAAGGATGTTTTTATCCAAATGAAATTTTTCAAGTAAAACTCCAAACAGGCTTCTGGTCATGTACGTATTTTTTTTTTTTTTTTCAAATATCGTATCGTCTGCTTCAAATTTTGTATTTCTATTATTATTAATTCCTTTATTATGTTGACAAATATGTTTATGTATGTAAATGTCTCCATACACACACACACACACACACACGTGTGTGTGTGTGTGTGTGTGTCTGTGAAGACGTGTAAATACATGTACAAATGTTCGCAAAAAGTTTTAAGATATGCTATATTTATAGTTTAAAGTGCTCAATATCAGGGATAGAGCGTATATAAATATAAAAGTGGACATTAAGGTCAACACCCTGCTGCGACTGTTTGTTTCAGGCTTAAATGTAAACATCAGGCCTGAAGATTGCGTTTAAGCATGAACCAGACCGACAGCAATGAGCGTTGACCGCAATAGACATTGCGGTTAACAGGCAATCTTCAAGCCTAATGGTCTCACACACACACACACACACACGAACACACACACACACACACGTGTGTGTGTGTGTACGCGTGCATGTGAAAACAATAACTAAAAGTTAAAATTTAAAAAGTAACCCTATCTATTTCTTTCTTTTTTTAGTCGCGTCCCTTCAGGATGTGGCCGATCATGGCTCTCCACAACCTCCTGTCTTCAGTATCCCTTAGTCAAGTTTGTTATTTTGCTATCTCTCCTATTCTGTCAAGCATTTACACAAGCTCGTTTAGTAGGTTGCTCGCCGCTTTCCTCTGTCACTGGTCCCCGTGACTGTCAAAAATTTCCAAGCCTCCTTTCCGCATTATATGTCCTAGATACGTTAAATTTCTCTTTCTGGTGATCAATATAAGTTTTCTTTTTTTAATTTTCATTTTTTTCCAAAATCATTTTACTCCAAGATGCAATTAAATCGTTAGTAAATATGAGAAAAAAAAAAAAAAAAAAAAAAAAAAAAAAAACGAGAGTAAAATAACAAAAAATTAAGAAGACAGAAGATCAGGATTGGATTCGAATTTGAATGTTTTAAAGATCAAAGTCGATTGGAGATCAAGAAGCCAGAAGAGAGTTTCACATACGAAAAGAAACTTAGCGTAGAACTTACGGTTACATCTAGCCATTTGAACTATAAAATCATGAGATATTGCCGACGATCTCGTACTGCGCTTAAATTCATAAAATCTAGGTACTATAGAGAAAAGTTCATCAGAACAATTCTCATGAAAGTATTTATAAAAAAGGTTCTGTTTTTTGGAATAGTCTAATGGAATTTTCCCGGAATCAGACGAAAGAAAAATTCAAATTTTAGAATTGTTATATAGGAATAAAGTGTCGCTGCCGTCACTTTAGTTTGAACATAGATCGCCAGTGAGAAAACACAGGCGATTCCATTATTGACCATAGAGGAAACGCATATATAGAAGGAAGCGTGTGTCTAATTCATCGCTATTTCTAGGCTATCCTCTATTACTATACGGATCGCTATTTCTACTCTATCCTCTATTACTATACGGATCGCTATTCACTATCTATTCTCTATTCGTACCACTATACGGATTACTATTCAAGCGAGTATTATCGAGCAAGTACTATTAGTGCGAGTGTTATTCGAAGGTGTCTGACACTAGTATTATTCGAGCGAGTATTATCAAACAAGTACTATTAGTTTTAGTAATATTCGAAGGCGTCTGGCACCAGTATTGTTCAACGGCGTACTATAGTTGTATCTGCGATTACAAAGTATCTGCTACAACGAGCATTAAGAAAGTAACAACTAGTATTCGTTGGCATTACAAAAGTTGCAACGAGGGTTCGTTGACATCAAAAAAGAATATAACCAGCAAAGTTATGGTTGAAGAGAGAAAATGATCTTATATATTTTTTAATAATGCTCATCCAATACAGGGTTCGATAGAAACTCGAAGTAGGGCTATTGAATGATGTGCGTGATTTGAATCTGAAAGTATAATTGAAGATTATGAGGATATAGAGACTTGGCAACGATCGGTTCTTGACTTGAATCACTCAAGATTGTAGCGTTTGAGGAAACAACGACGCAGGAGTATATTCCACGAATCAGCGGTTCTTGTAAAAAACAGCTGAGTGGATCTTCCTTCCCTACAATGGAAATATGGAAGGAATAATGGTGGCCGACTCTAAGGACGTATCATGGGGGTTCTTAGCTGTAAAGGTCTGAACTGGTGGAACTAAAGAACAGAATTAGACCGGAAATTTTCGATGGCACCTCTGTGGCAAAGGGGGCTCCAAACGAGAAAATATGCTATTTTTCACAAAACCGCATAAATTATTATGAATTGTATCAATGCTGGAATATTTAGGATTGGTCTATATATGGTAGGAATATTCCATTTTAGGTCGGATCTGCTTCTTATAAGGATAAAGCATGGTGCATGGAAACAGGAACTTACAGGACTGGTACCTGAGCCGATCATGTGGTTGATTTATTATAACAGGTACCGTAAAATTCACTGTGAATGAAATGTTAATATAGAAGACTCCGATGGTGATTCATCTTCCAATTTGTCAAAACATTTTTCAAAATCAATGTCAGAACGATTTAAGAAGATCAAGATTAAATTAATAGAAAGTGATATAAATCAATCGGACATATAGAGTAGTAAGTGAAACTTGCTGTGACTTTACTGAAATGTTGAAAAATTTTAATCGCAAAGAACAATTATTTTTTAAATACTAGAATGTTTTTTCTAACATGCAGCCGCTTGTTGAAATTTAGTATTGTTGAAGTTATCGCTTCCTCTGCACATTTGAATCTCTCTCAACTATGTTTATATTTACTTGAAAAAATGTTTAGACTGAAACAATGTATAAATTTCAACGGCGAGTAGAACCGGCTGTTCGATCAAGGAATGCCGAATATTTCCTTATTTACGTAGTTATATATATGCGTGATATATATTTTACCAGAATTGAATATATACACATACATATATATATATATATATATATATATATATATATGAAAAAAAATATACGGAAAAAACAAACAAAAATCCTAATATGCAATCATGCTGTTTTAATGTTAATATAAAACAGCATAATTGCATATTAGTATTTTTGTTTTTTGTTTGTTTCTTCCGTATATTTTTTTTCATACTGTCGGATCTATATCCATATATTTGCTTACACACACACACACACATATATATATATATATATATATATAAACTTAAAGATAGGCAAAAAAACAAACAATATTGCATTTTTATTAAATAATTATTTCATTTTAGTTATTAAATTGCTAAATAATAAAACATTTAATTTTTCCAAAAATTTCATAATGAAAATATACTAAGCTATGCATCTTAATAAAACCAACTGTACCTTCTATCTCCTTACCTGTTTGCACTTACTCCCCAAATTTGGTTTCGATCAATCAATGAATGGCTATTTTAGAGGGTGTGAGGGACGGACAGACAGACTAACGGAAGTCACACAAATCTACGGATTATTTGATTTTGTTTTTTGTTTTTTTTTACAGAAGGGCTATTATTTTATTAAAATAAGCAACTCATGTTTATAAAAATTGTAGCAAATGTATACAACTTTAAAAGAATCCTTGGTGAATTCTTTAAGAGTGACATGAAAGATAGATGGTGAAGACATATTGAGAGCTGTCAGAAGCAAATTTCAAAATAAAATAATAAAAAAAATTAAGCCATTTTCAGCATTTTTAAATTGTTGTGAAGGTTATTTTAAAGTGTGTTATTGAAATCTCGTCTGATCGAGACTTTCATATCTTTCTCAGATCAATCGTTAAAATAACTTCAAACGAATAAAGACTGTAACTCAAGTTCTTGTGGAATGGCTCTACAGAATAAACATAAATTGTACCAAATTACAGAAACCACATAATTTGAGGCATTTCAGCAATAATACCTAAAATGTAACTCAAAGATAAAATAATGACATAATGAAGACGTTGACTTTCCACACTACTTCAAACAAGAGATTAGAAAGGAAGTCCCTATCAATACTGGAAAGAGCGATAACAGTATACTTCAGAAATCTATTTATTTGAAAAAAATGTTTAAATTGAAACATTGTATAAATTTCAACGGCGAGTACCACTGTCTGTTCGGCCAATGAGTGCCGAATATTTCCTTATAAGGAAACGGCTAATATCACCATTACCATGAAGAGATAAATAAACCTCATTCAAAGAAGAATGGTCGAGAGTTGTACTTGCCTAATTGCCTGTAACTGTGTTCAGACCAAAAAATGAAAAGGTTCAATACTTATAAAAAAGTCATCAAAATGAAGTGTACGGAGGCCATTCAATAATCCGGTTCATTTAGTAACCCGGCACTGATTTTCACAAAAGCAATTTCAGATTTCCCGGGTCGCTGCATGGACATGCTATTACTACTATATTGCTCAAGATCTATTGAACTCTTTAAAGTCCTTGTAAAGAATTTTATTTCTCTTTTTTATTCTAATCCGCTGACACTGAGACCCACTCATGGCTCCAATGAATAAAGGAAATTGTTATTTATCTTACTTTCGTTTCATTAAAATTTTTCTTGATTTTAATTTAATTTTTCTTTTTCCTTCTATTTATCATCATATGCTGATTTACATGGTATTTTAAAGAAACATGAATTGATTTAGCTATTGGGTTACGTATGTTCTATTCTAAGAGCTACAAAGTACAGGAAGTTGTGGAGAGCCATGATCGCACACGTTCTGAAGGGCACGGCGCATAGAAGATAATTCAGTTCAGTATTTATCGTCATATTCTTAACATTACTTGCATTATTTACATTATTCAGCCTGCTATCCCTATCTTCATTGCCATATTCATAACGTTTCGGCCGTTGTACACTCCATCCTTCTTTAGGTGATTAGAATTTCGAACCGAACCGTCTAACAACTGGGTCTCAAAGACCCAGTGGATAGATCCAGTCAGTAGATCTAAAGAATTGTGGCTTCAATATCTAGCTACAGCAGAGGTAAACCAAAACTTGGTGAATTCAATTAACGGGAAATAACCGAGTCATCTTGAAGAGACATGGCTCGTGGAACTAGAACAATCTACCCCGGTGGAGGAAATAAATGTTCCGGTTCGAAATTCTAATCCGGTAAAGAAACCTGGAGCGTAAAACGGCCGAAATGTTGTGAATATTGCAATGAGGATGAAGATAACTTTTCGAATAATGCAAACAATATAAATAATAATAATACCTCATCTGAGAGTGATAGACAGATTCTTAACGTTGTTAACAATAACGTAGACGATAATGACTCTCTACGGCGTCCTTTTCTTTTGCTATCAGCAGATTCGTTTTATTATTAACTGTGACTTGCCATGGATTCTTGTCAATGCTGGACAATATACCCACAGAGAAGGAAGAAACTTGAAGCAACAGCAATATGGTTTTACAGAAGGAGACTGAGAATATCCTGGACAACGATGGGAAAGACGAAGCAATTCTAAATTATCCTTTTTTTTTAAAAAAAAAAGTCTTTGTGTTTTAACAGTGGATAAAAATTGCAGCACTGAAATCCGAAGGCGAAAAATAGATTCCAAAAGCTAAGCAAAGTATGAAGAAATATAGAAATTTCGTTAGAAACAGAATACTGAACAATTATATAATATCAGTTCTATATGACAGTTGATGCAGGGCATTCTCCTCACAGATAAAGAAGAGATCTGAAGCAAAAGAAATCGGGTTCTACAGAATATCATAGACCAAACATGTGAGCAAACATTTTTGGAGAAAATGGAAACAAAATGGATACTTATACTTAATATCAAGAAGAGACAGTTGGTATTTGTAGGACACATAATGAAGAAAGAACGCTTGGAAAATCTGATACTCACAAGACAAACTGAAGGCAAGAGTGATAGGAAAACATTGCAAAAACTATTCCTATATACGGACATGCTTAATGGAGACAGAGAATTCAACACTGCATGGTAACTAACGGTTGAATGCTTCATAATGTTCTTCAGACCAAATGTTGGTTCTTATTCCGCCATTATATAGTTATAAACGCCCTATAACCGATACTAATCATTTTTTCACCACAAATATTACAAGTCTTAAGCCATATATATATATATATATATATATATATATATATATGGTGGACTCTCCCGTCGTATTCGACGTATGAGGGTCAAGTAGCTCAATTCCTAGGAAACGACAGCCCAGACACAAGCACATATAGTGGTGAAGGATTTGCGCAGAACCAACCACACTTTTTGAAGGGCTGAATACAGAGACCTGGTGCACTACGTACCACAAGGTCCCCAAACGACCCTCCGTAGAGTTTGAATTCAGAGTTGTCCTTCTCCTAGACCAGTTGTCATCTAAGGCTATAGAACCCAGTGCGTCCTACTATTTATCCGTAGCTGGTGGGAGAAGATGAGGATTCATACTTTTCCCAAGGGTATTAGCACGTAAGTGAATATAATGGATTCGACTGGAATTCGAGCTTGGCTCTCCGATTCTTCAATGCGAGATGCTATCCACTACTCCACACTCTCACTCTCTCTCTCTCTCTCTCTCTCTCTCTATATATATATATATATATATATATATATATATATATATATATATATATATATATATATATATATATATATATATATATATATATATATATATGTATGTGTGTGTGTGTGTGTGTGTGTGTGTGTGTGTGTGTGTGTGTGTTTAATTTCAAGATATATATATGTGTTTTCTTGTACGCGACTGCAGACACTTTAACAATCACCTTTGAATTCCGATTTTCTCAACCAGGAATCTGCCTATCAAATTTACTGGAAAGTTCATGGGCTAGACTTGGTCTGACGAACAGAGACATACACAATTACAACAAGAAAGAAATCTCGTCTTTGCGTCACACAAGTTAATGGAATGTAAATGCGGCACGGGTCTTTGGTTTACGAATAGCTTGAATTAATGCAGTGACGAAAGCCGACAAAATAAATAAAAGGTGGATTAGAGATTCGAAGATTGTTGGATGCAGAAAATAGCTGCCAAAAGTATCAGAGCTGAAATGTCGCACTCAGAATCATGAAACCACGTGTGCTTATCATCCATAACATAATATTTTTTTTATATATATGTCGTGGTTTATGTGTAATGATAACTCCAATCTTTCGAGGTTTTCTTTACACATTATGCGCAATATTTTTCACCACAGAGGACAATATTTTAACATGTATAAAAATAATAAATATTTAAGCGCTACCAAGTTTTATAAGATTACATACTATTATTTATATTATTAACATTAATGTCCAAATATTTGTTGTTATCACCACCTTTCGGGGACCCGTCGGCGTGGTGTAATGCTTAGCAAGCTTGTCTCGCTAGAACAATTACGACTGATTAGTGAGTTCGAACCTCACTGGGTGCTCCATACTTCCGGCCTTGTCCCACATCTAAGCAGCGCTTAGAAAATCACTATCACAACCTTTCGGTTGCTGTGTCCTCCGGCCTTCATTTTATACTTGTTGGTCCGCTTATCCTACATGGAATTTCTAACTGAACCTTATATTTACTCTAAAGATTACATTGTTGTCATTTTGCTGACCATATTTCGACTCTAGCTCTGCTGTCAGTAAATAACCACAAAACCCGTCTAAGGGATTGAACTCAAAGTTACCATGTCTCCAATTTCACAAACCAACACCTTCATCCACTACTTTAATTTAAAAAATATACATATAGTTACAAAATGTCCTCTGTATGATGTTTACAATACAATATATTTAAATTAAAAAAAAAAGGAGAACCCCTAAAATTACCAGGATAAAGCTAATGATTTTTTTTCTCTATGGCATTGATAAAATTAATGTTTCTGATAATGACAGGAGACGGTTGAAAGTAGACGAACAAAAATATTTTGGAATGTGGACTTTTTCTACATTTATTTGATCCGGACGTGCATTAACTTATAATGCAACTGGAAAAATGTCGACCGGTTTTAATAAAGTTTTTGATCTAAATTGATTTCGAGTGTCTGTGCTGAGGGGATTTCCTAATAAAACTATAATTTTTGTTTTAAAGCTTTCACTGGGGCAATAGGTAGATTTAAGAGTAGAAAAAAAAAAAGAAACATTCAACACAAAATAAATATATCCTTATATAAATCTCTAATGGATAGATTTGTCTCAGACTCATTCTCATTGTCTGGTGATGGGTCTTTATGCCGACCTTGATTCTTTCTTTCTTTCTCTTTGATATCGAACGCGACATTTGCTTGGATTTTTTTTTTTTCATATATTACTTCCATTCAACTTTCTTTTTGCATATATAATATGCTCTCATGAAATTGAAAGTAGCAATGTGCGCAAGGGATAGATTCTCACATTGCTACAAAAACAAACATTAACTTAAAATCTCGACTCATGTTCTTAAATAATCTCGTCACATCGACACTTTCATATGGATGTTATGCATGGCGATACACGCGTTCGGAAATATCTCAGTTGTAAGTTGTATACAACAGCTTTCTCAGATCAGTGGTTGAAAATGGTTTCCAGCCTTGTTTGAACTTGGTAAGTCTTAACGATGACCATTCTTCTTCAAACCGAATGGTCTGGCGCTACAGAATCACAAATAAAGAACTGTGACAACAGAAACCGCATTACTTGAGAAGTATAGACGGAAGTGACAACTAAAATCGTTAGAAAATGTAACTCGAAGAGAAAATAATGACATGATCAATATGTTAACTTTCGAAACTATTACAGAAAGTTTGTAAAGTCCCTATATATATTGGAAAGAGAAATAGGAGTGGATTTGAGAAACCTATTTTTCCTTTGCGGAATTTCGAAGTGAACACGTTATTTAATTAGTGGGGATTGTCCCCGTACTGCTCAATTATTGAGAGTCATTTTGCTATGGATTGAAATCAGAGTAACTATGCCACCAAATTCTCCATACAACACCTTAATCTCTCGAGTTTTAGCATTTTCTCTTTTGGGGCTGGATTAGCTTATTCAAAGATAAACTAACCTTTGGTTATATTTAATGACGAATGTAGGTTAAGTATTGGATCTATTTAAACTAGATTTTTTAAAAAAAGTACAGTTGTTTGTTTTTGTCTACTGCATAGTATAGTAGGGTCAGTTGGACACCATCTGTGAGATGAAAAAGCAGCATGCCGCAATTTACTCCGCCAAAAATTTGAAAACATCATGAAGTATTGCTTGGGATTCAAGAAGGAATATCCAATACGAACATTTCAGAGTACTTGGGTGTCAATTTGAGGACCGTACAGAAGATTCGAAGATCGTTGGCTGATATATCCTGTCAACATCAGGGTGTTTGGGGTGATTGCTAGTGATGGCGGCGTCATGTCTCTCTTCATTCACCTTTCCACAGAGCCTCAGACTAAACATGGAGACCTACGTCAAGTGCTTTGAGTAGGTAGTGCTCCCCTGAGTCAAAAAGGTGATTGCTGGAACACCTTTATGTCAGGCAACAATACTCTGCACCATGCCAAACAATCAGGAGAACCCAGTGATGGCTGTCAGACAATTTCTGCGACAACATCACCCCTTACATCTGGCCCCCTAACTCCCCACAATGCAATCCCCTTGATTATTATGTGTTGGGCACAGTTGAGCAAGAGACCAAAAAGCTCCTTTGTAACACCAAAGATGAACTGAAGGCAAGGATTATGGCAGCATTCCTCAACTTATATAAGTAGACCGCCCATAAGAGTTGCAGGAGATTCCGAAGTCGTCTGGCGGTCGTGGTTGAAGTCAATGGCAAATTTATTGTATAAATTTACTCTTTAGTTTTTAAGATATTTTAACGTAATTTTAGTGAATATATCTGTTAAAATGAGATGTCAGTGTTATTTTCATTTTTGCGTAATGTAGACGACAATTTATCTATCGCACACTTTAAGATGACCAATATAACGTAACAGTTCAGTACTCTTTTCATTGTGTCTAAGGACATTTTACGTTTTCTTAATGCTTTGCTTAGATTTTGTATGGCAATTTTCATTATCCTAATGTGTTTTTTGATTTCGGTGTTGTCTTTTCTGTCCTCTATGAAAACACTTCCTGGATATTAAAAGTTTTGTCCTTGCTTGATTGTGCTGTCTCTAGTTGTTCGCGTCTTGAGCTCTTCCGTCATCTGTATATCTAATGTTGGTAAGATTGCGGCCACCAATAATAAACACTTGCAAAACTTCGAATTTTATCAGGATTACCTCACTTTAAAAGTCGAATATCTCCTTTCTATTTTTGTATATTTACTGAATTTATTTTGCTTCAAGTATAGGTCCTCACTTATTTTAATATCCTTTACAAATAAATCAATATTACCTAGTAATTCAAATAGTTCATTTTGACGCATCTTATCAAACACATTTTCAAAATCTATAAAACACAGGTATACATTCTTTTGCATTTGTATTGCTCTTTGTGACATCATTCTGAGCATTAAAAATCGCATTCCATGTCCAAATGTCTTTAATGCAAACAAACTGTTCTTATAGGAGTAGATAGGTTCGTCTAACGTTCAGTTCATACCCCTCCCCGGCCTTTTGAACAAGAGTTTGTCCATTATTTCTCTTCGTGACTGGTTTCTGGTACCTTCTAAAATCTACTCTATACTTCGAATGTCTCCGACTACGCTCTGAAATGTTATTCAATAATTATTATTTTTTCTCTCCCAGTAGGAGTAGATAGATTTGCCTATCGTTCGGTTCACACAGTTTCCCGGTCTTTTGAACATGAGTATAAGATTATCACTTGTTTCCTGTTTAGGGTTGGGTTTCCGGTTTCTTCAAAAGACTACTTTCACACTAACCGTTGAACTCTGAAATATTATCCACTAATTAAATCCTGATCTATTCAATTCTAGAGTTAGCTATTCTTTTTCCAGCATACCCCCAAGAACTTCACTTATTACCCTTTCATACAACTCCACACAGTAACCCTCTATGGCTAAGTGGCTAAGTGGCTCTTGTTTTGGATGAACATTAGTTTTATTAAAATGAAAGAAATTCGGGTCTAATACTTTTGCTCGCCCGTTTTCTTCCCGCTTTTCATTACAATAGTCTTTGGCATTCCCTCTTAGTTTCCTTTCTGTACCTGCTACAGTTATATTTAATTTCGTGGTAACACGTCCAAAAGATATATATATATATATATATATATATATATATATATATATATATATATATGTATGTATGTGTGTGTGTATATATATATATATATATATATATATATATATATATATATATACACTAAAATAATACAAAAGAGTCAGACAGACCTACCAAGGTTTCACCTAAACGGATCATCAGGGTAAAACTGTCTAAAAAGGAAAATAACGGAACAGTATCTATCGATAAAAACCAAAACCTAGGTAGGTTTGCCTGCCTCCTTAGGATTTATTCTAGTTTATCGCTCTATTTATCGTATTGAGCACTCTACGTTTTAGTCTTTCTACTCGTTTGGTTTTTTTTTTCTTTGGACTCAGAACTTAAGCACTTGTTTTAATGTTCTTGGTTCTTCCTTCTTTTACTTCCAATTTTTTCCTCGGGTACCGATTTGTTCTACTACAAGTTGAGCTATCCGAGGTTTTCCAAACGTGTATTTCTATATATCATTTACAATTATATAAATAAATAATAAAACTAGACTGTGTTGTAATCATCTTAAAGATAAAAATTACTATGGACACTATGAACAATAATAACATTAGCTTGGTCTTCTGCTAGGTAAGTTGGTTCACTGTGTTTTGCTAGACAATTTTTCTCACCAGAATCTGTCTTATACACTTTAAGTCGACTAATAATAACCATGCATTGAATATTGTTGTCACACCTGGTCTGGTGCTTCTGCTACATATTTAGAGATTCTTGATAAACTCCAAAGGACAATTTGAAATTTTATCGAGCCTAATCTAACATCTCGGCTTCAATTACATTCCCACCGCCATAACGTAGCTTCAATGCGTTTTTTTCTATAAATATTTTAGGGTAATTTTTCTTAAGAGCTTTTCTCTTTGGTAACTTGTGTTTAAGAATTTAAGCGCAGTACTAGATTGCCTGTTAGGTCTCATCATTTTACACTTGAAATCGCTATATGTAACCTGAAGTTCTATGCTAACAGTTTATACTCTCGCACTTCTAGCTTGTGAAACTCTCTTCCTGCTTCTTGCTTTCCAGTCAACTCTGATGTTCAAAAATTTAAATATAAAATATCAATCGTTATCTTAGGTCTTTTTCATCTCTCGTGTTAATTTTTTTTTTCTTTTTTCTCCTGTTTTTTTTTTTACACTCAGTAACCCCCTTGTGCTATAATGTCTTTATTCTCTTGCCTGGGTTGAAATTATTTGAAGATCGTTTACATTCTCATAAACTTTTGAAATGTAAAGATTAAGCAGATTTTTTCGCAAATATACAAATATGACAGAAGTTTGTTTAAACAAATCTTTTTTCCGACAGTATTTTATGAAAAAAAGTTTTTAACTAATTGCCCGCTCATTGATTTATAGGAATAGTAAAGAATTAACACTGTTAAGGGATATATTTATTTAAATTATATTCCCATATTATATGTGTAAGTGTGTATTTAAACATTATGTATAAATACAAATTCATAGGTCTATTTAGGTAGTGATTCAATTTCAGCTTGATTTGAGTGTTTGTATAAGTGAAATGAATGAGTAAATATGTGTCATTTTTTATACATATGTGAAATTTCTTCAGTTCATGCGTGCATTTGAACGAATGCGTTGTTGTATGTCTGCGCATGCGTAAGCAAATCGTTGTGGACTGGCGGCCATGTCTTCTCAGATGTGCGACTATCATAAATTGCAGAATTGAAAGATGTGATGTTCCTAGTGACAAGTGATGTCTGTGTGCGGGGAAAGGAAGGATAGACTGGTGGTTTGGGAGGAAGGTGAGAGGACGGAGAAAGATGAGAATAAACGAGAGAAAACGAGATTGAGCGGGAATACAATTACTTCCAAGAGATGTTAAAATAACCATTGCGCTCCTCTTAAGAGCCGATGAATTTCTGCTACGTTTAGCGCGGACAAACACCGTCTACTTTCCTGTCCCGCCCATCACCTCTTCATGCTCTCTCCACCACCCCCATCCGACCCGCCCTTCCCAGCTCTTTTACTGTGGCTGCCATTTCTCTTCCAGTGGACAAAACAGGAGAGAAAGTGTCGGGGACTGGATCGGGGAGGAATTACGTTAAAAACTTAAAAGACAAAACAAAAGTGAAAAATGAATTAATCGAATGAAATTAGATTGAACAAAAACAAAATGAAAGAGGAAAAGAAAGAAAAACGAGCGAGAATAAAATGAAATCAGTGAAATAAATAAATAAAATTAACTGTTGGGGAAAATTAGGGCAAAATGAAAGAAGTTTACTCAACTTGTATAAATTTCCTTTAACTCTTTCTTTCTTTGGACTCGTTAACGCGTGTGTTTATTCTCTTTGCTTCCTTAGTTGATCTTACCCTTTTCATTTCTTTGACAAATAAAAAACAAAGTTCTCTCTACTTAAGAGAATGGTTCAACGCTCCATTATCTGATCTTGTGCCAGACTAAAAGCAATGAGTATCATTTAGATTTCTTTACACATACCACTGTTATTTTATTTTTATTGCTCTTTTTTCGCTCCTTCCTTCATTATTTTACGTGCTTCTTGCATTTCATTCCTGTTTTATTTCTGTCGACCTCTCTATTTTTAGCAAGAATTTTTTTTTTTCAGTGGATGTATGTGTGTGTTCAAATTTTCTTCAGTTTCGCATTCTGTCAATCAAAATTCTTCCAACTTTTCGCGCAATCTCTTCCTTTCATCTCTTTCGGTATGAACGGGGAGTCGCTTTCATTTCTTTTCTATTTGACTACGATTGTCTTTTCTTTTTCAAATAGCTAACAGTTTTCTTTAGTTTTTCTTTTCGTTTAAGAAATTTACTCCATCAAATTCCCGACGTCCTTCTCTTTCTATCTTCCCTTTTTTATCTTTTCCCATAAATACTGCGGATTTTTTTTTTCTATCTATTACACTTGAATCCTTTTCTTGTTTTTTTTTTTATCTTTTTTCTCACAAGTGCAGATTTTTTCCTTCGCTTACAACTTGTTCGCTTTCTTTGTTTTTCGTATTCTTTTTTCTAACTGCAGATTTCTTTCTTTTAGTAAAGCTTGTTTACTTTCATTTTTCTTTTCTTTGTTTTTTCTAACAACTGTAGATTTCTTTTCTTTTATTTCTTGTTCGCTTTCTTCACTTATTTCTTCTTTTCCCTAAAAAATGCATATTCTTTCTCTCTATCCTTTTATTACAACTTTTTTCTTTCTTAGAACTGCAGATTTCTTTCTTTCCTCTTATTACAAATTGTTCGATTTCTTTATTTTTAAAAAAATTTTAACAACTTTAGATTGCTTTATTTTTATTACAATTTGTATCTTTTCTTTGCTTTTTCTCTTCTTTCTTTAATTCTAACAATAGAGTATATTTTCCTTTCCTTTTATTACAGCCTTCCTTTGTTTTTTTTTCTAACAACTGTAGATTTCTTTCTTTCTTTGATTACAACTTGTTCGCTTTCTTTTTTACTTTTCTTTTTTCTAACATCTGCATATTTCATTCTTTATTTTTTCTTCCATTACTTTTCGATTTCTTTAATTTTTATAACAACTGTAGATTTCTTTCTTTCATTTTAATATTTCCTAAACTTTTTTTCATAATTATTGCCGCTTGCTTGCAATCTTTTTTCTTCTTTCTGTTTCAGCTTGCTCGCTTTCTTTTCGGTCTTTTATTTTGTACAGTTCTTCCTAACAACTGCAGTCTTTTTTTCTTTTTTTTTCCTAACTATGGCTACTTTGTGTTCTTCTCTGTTCTTTTCCCAACAACTGCAGCTTCTTTCAGCATTTTCCTCAACGTCTGTTATTATTGTAAATTTGGATTAAGCAAAGCGGAAAACAGGAAAATCATAGAAAATGTCAGAGTAAATTATTTGTGGATAATTCTTCCTATGACACCAAATTCATGTGTCTGTATAGACGAAGACTTATATTTCTATTTAGTTATATGTGGGATTTCCTGAATATTTCGCAACGTTTCATTATATGTAAGCATACACTTATGTCAGGTATATTTGTTTTCAGTCTATTTTGTGTACGCATAAATGCCGACCACTGACTTGTAACTTATGTTTTTCAAAGTTACCTTTGAGCAGTATTATGTACTTGTTAGCCTGGTCACTTCTACGAAAATGGATACTGTATCAAAAAATTTAAGCAGACGTCATCTTGGAAATGTGTGGAAACGGAAATCTTCAGAAAATGCTTTATGAATTTGCCAGTTATATGCTCATGTTATCGCCCGGATCTTACTCCTCCCAGGTCATGAACAAGAAGAGAGTCTTACCTCTTGTTCAGGATTAAATTTCCTTTTTCTTCTAAATTCATTACATTGTCATTCACTCTCAGTAACACACTTGCGTCTTAGTGTCATTATTGCCTTGGTTGGGGTAAATTGATTAAACCAAATATATATACCACAATGTTATTATGGTAGGAACAACACTGCAGGGACAAAACTCGTTTATTATATACATACACACACACACACACACACACACACATATATATATATATATATATATATATATATATATATATATATATATATACAGGATGCACAGAAAAATGCCCAGATATTCGATTAAGCGCTGAACCGTTGTATCGTAGAAATGATTAAAGATACATTACTGGAATTCTCAGAGTTTTTTTCAACACTATTGAACTCTTTGAGCAATAAGCTTAAGAAAAGAATCGTGATGAAATCGATCAAAATGAAAATGACATGTTCATCACTAATTAATCATAGCTTAGTATCGGAACCTCATGAAATATTTCAATAAAGTTCAAATTATATATATATATATATATATATATATATATATATATATATGATTCCAGGACCATTTCCCAACTTGTTCAAGATGATCTTTGCCCCCTCTCACCTTCTAACTTTCTGTCCTGTAGTAACAAGTTGTCTTACAAGTATCAAGTACGATTTCATTTTCAAGTCTTCTTTCACTGTTATTTGGACTGTCATATCTGAAACTCTTCTCTCACATTCCAAACGTTGGATTTTTTCTAACTGATCTCTTTAGCTCTAAGTCGAAATGATGATCCCTCTTCCTGTTCTGACCTCCCCATCCATTTTTCCTCTATACTGTTCCCATTTTTAAAACTTGTTCATCGTTCTCTTGATGGTTCTTGAATGGGCTTTGAAGATGGAAGCGAGATTATGAATGTTGGCACCATTACGGAAGGCCTGAATGATCTTTTCCTCCCACCATTGCTCATTTGGGAAGACAATGGGGCTGACACAAAGTTATTTTAACCTATTCTCTTTTTTGCTGAATAGCTTAAAGGGGTTTTGAGTGATTCTTACAAAAATGATGTCAAAATGACTAAGCTTTTTATCTGAAAACCTGGAAAAATAAACTCAATTAGTCTATTGTTCTCTTTAGATATTAAACACTTTGTGGTATGGATAATTATGCTGTAAGACGATTTGGACAATTTTGCTCTTACAAGCTATATATATGTGTATATATATATATATATATATATATATATATATATATATATATATATATATATATATATATATATATATATATATATTAATTAATAATCGGTCACCGGTCTGGTGAGGCAGTTGTCTGGATGAAAAACTATTTCCGAATTTTTAATGATGTATTGAGTTTTTTTCGTCTGAGATACATACACACACACACACACACACACACACACACACACACACACACATATATATATATATATATATATATATATATATATATATATATATAGATAGATAGATAGATAGATAGATAGATATGGAAGTGCGTCACGGTTTAATGGATTAGAAATCGGAGAGCGGACATTTACTTACAGAAATACCCTTTGGAACGGTATAAATCCATCCATCCATTCCCCCAGCTATGAGTATAATAGCAGAAGAGACTGGGTTCTTAAACTTGATTGGCAATCAGTCAACTGCAAACCTACCACGGAAAAAATCTGCCTAGTCAATCATGTATCGAAATGATCGTCTAAGCACGTCACTTAACTGATTTGACATATATATATATATATATATATATATGTGTGTGTGTGTGTGTGTGTGTGTGTGTGTGTGTGTGTGTGTGTGTGTGTGTGTGTGTGTGTGTGTGTGCTTTATTACGAAAAGGTTAACGTAGGAGAGCAGAATCTATTTTTAAACTTTCTTTGTGCCACTTACTTTAAAATAGATGGGCCGGGAGATTTTTATTCGGAAAAACTCCTCGTGTGACACCTTTATTTCAACGACCCCTCTTACATTGTATGACTGGGGTTACTGAGCTCGATTACACAAAACATCATATCCACCCCGATACGATTGTCATTTTAAACACCTCATTTAGTAAATATCGACTTTAATGGATCTCCAGGTTTATTTCGATGAACTTTAATATAAAAACTTATCACTGTGACTTTTTAATATGTGTTATTTTCTAGAAGCCTTGTTTAATCATGGCCATAAACTGTGAGTATGAATAGTTGCAATTCAAAGTAACTGAAATTAGGATGAAAGAGATTAATAGTGTCTAATGATCACGACTAATAGTTAATAATTACATTATTTCATTCTTTTTCGCTTTGTTTTTCCCAAGCCGAGTCAACTGGTTAAGTCATTTTGAATGGGTGATTTTGTTTAGTGGCATATCAACCTCTATGGGTTACTTAGTACCGAAATCTAAATATTTTGAATGCAATATTATGGCTTCAACTAAATATATTTTGAATGCAATTTTACGTCTTATGACAAATACCATGGTCATTTTTCTTTAAAATTGTATTGCTGGTAATTTTAGTATAAATAGTTATTGTTGGTAATTTTTATATAACAATATATTGCTGGTATTTTTTGGTATCAAAATGTACTTTTATAATTTCATACTGTTTTGTTTTTGTTTGGAGTGGCGTCACTGTTTACGCATAGATGGGGTAATTTCGCTTCAAGCAAGCCCATAATGCCACTCGTTCGCAGGGGCTTACAAGGAATGAAAATGAAAGAGAAGACTGAGGATAGTGGGGATTGGGGAAAGGATAAAAATTAACAGTTTTCAGGAAAACTGAATAAGGCGGTTGACCTTGTATTTATTTTATTTTTTGAGATAGCGGTTATCAGAGAAGAAAGAATATGGAAGTTGGGAATTACGAGAAAAACTGGAGTTGAAGTGGCGGTTTCATTTAGCTATTTTGACAGTAAATTGGTGGGATATAGTCGCCAATCTAATAACACATTTATATTCAAGTAGTCGGGACACCTGGTAAAAAACTCGTCAGAGCAGTTGCCATGAAAATATTTTTAGAAAACAAAAAGGAGAGCCACGTTACGTCAGTGAGAATGTGACTGAAGTCGAGATCCCTGATCAGGATCGGTTACATTACAGATCCTTATTTGAAGTTTGTCAAGAATCTCGAAATGTACACTAGAAGCACCAGACCAGATACGGCAACAGGATTCAATGGACGAGCAAATGGTGGATTTGTAAATGTGCCAGGAAGAATTAGGTGGATAAATAAAAAGGAAAATTATTTATGACACAACACAATAATATATCAACGTGTCGTCGTATTGTCAAAATAAGCCGTCAGCCTCACGAGAACAAGCTTTGTATCATGTTGGAATTGTCTTGAAATCCTATCCGATTCAGAGCCCAAATAAATAAATAAAAAAAGATGAAAAATATTTTGAAGTTCTTTAGAAGTAAATGGCCGACCTTTCTTCTTGAACGCTCTTAATTTGAAATGCCAAGATGTTTACTCGAACTAAATCACATCTTTATAGGAATATAGAGTATTATAATGCGTTACAAAAGTGGGACAATGAACTGCACTATTTTGTGTGTACAGCATATGTATTTCTCTACACTCTCACTTAAACGGAATGTGACACAGGGACGATTTTAGCGTTAGGGTCCTACGTGTACATGGGAGTACAGATAAAGATATTCTGACACATCTTCTCCCGCTCTTAAAACACCAAACGAGAACTGTTGTCTGGAGATACGCTACACTCTCCACCCAAAGCTCGAATACACTCAGTTGCATTTAAACACCGTTGGGATTCTGAACGGACCAGGTAAATCAATACGAATATTCAATATTATGGAAAAATTCTTGAGGGACGTCGTTATTCCAATAACGGCATTTATTAAATATTCGGGAAATTTTCATCTACATCGAATTAAAAAAAAAAAAAATCAACCCAGGTAAGGCAATAAAGCCAATAGGATGCAAGGGGTTAGTGAGGGTGAAAAAATACGATTAAAAAGAAAAAAAATATTAAGAAGAGAGAACAATAAAGGAATAGGAATTAAGAAGACAGAAGATAACGATTGACATTGACTTTCAAAATTTAAGAAGCCGGAAGACAGTTCCAAAAACAAGTAGAACAAGAAAGAAACTTTTAGATATAGAACATTTAAATGTAAAAACATGATACCTAACTGTCAATCTAGTCCTGTGATTAAATTTATGTATTCTAAGTAACAAAAGGAAAGCTCATCAGAACAATAAAAACTGAAATGAGAAAAAAACAGTTATTAAAACATTCCGATTACGTCGTCTATCTGAAACTCGTGTACGCAAATGGCGTGTATGAAGAACCCTTTTAAGAATAGCATAAGAATTACAAGAACTTTCAATGTGTATCATTTAATGTAATAATTATTAATAACAGGATTACGTGTCATCTATATGAATAAATGCGTATGTCAGTGTGTCACACTTTTTCAAATTTACTCCCTAGTTGCCGTAACACAGCATACACTATTTTGGAATAAAGCCAACTCCGTTAGCAAATTTAAAACATTCCGCACCGGATCCGGAAGCGCAAACCTAAAATTTTGGATTCCTAAGTTTTCATTATGATTGTTTCCGGTAAATTTTTTGTGACAAATTTTTTGTACGATAGCGGAATCCAGCGAAAGTCACCCATGAAATAAAAAAATAAAAAAAAAAACTGTACGGAAATTAAGGCCTTACGTACATCAAATTGTCTTTTAATTAAGTGGCGGCAGAAGAATTATAGCTGAACTTTTAAAAGGTAAGCTTAAATATTAATGCAATACTTAAATGCAGCAATCAATTTTGAGTTCTTCTGTAGTATACTGGTGTCTAACTGATACGGTAGCAGTATTCATCGCAAAAAGAAATCTCCGGCAACAGACGGCCAGATTGCAATCAAAAGAGTAAGGCTGCAGCGAAGAAAAGAAACTCCCGTGCAAATGAAAACCCAGATCAAACGGCAGCCAGGAGAGCTACCAATGCTGAGAATACTCAAGGACATAGGGACTCCCAGACTGTTGAAGAAGCCGAAGGCCCAAACAAGCGCCAGCTTAATTCCTTTCCGATAGGACGGCTTTTAAGCTAGTCTGCTATATATCTACTCAGTATGTTTCAAGTGATTAACAGTTTTTTGAATGCTAAGCTTACAACCACATCACGCTGAAACACCGGTTTCTCTACGATCAGCGAAGTTAAGCAACGTCTCGCCTGGTGTTTCTTTGATGGCTGATTGCGTGGAAATACCAGATGTTATAAACTTCGATGTGCCGATAATGGCTCGGAATTGTGAATTGGAGAGCCGAGTTCCAATATCCAATGGTTTCTTTATATTCAATTACCCAGGGAACGTAAATAAACAAATAAATAAAATAATAGACAAATTAAAAACTGTCCCACGCCAAAATAGCAACAGCCGACGGCAATCAATCCAAAGATTGGACTAATAAATAGCTTTATCTTCCCAAACCAAACCAAAATATTAAATAAGCGCCCTAAACAAATCCCCACTCAATTTTTATAAAACTTCGAAAACCGAAAAGAATAAATAAATATAAAGTAAAAATAAAAAAAAAATCCCTCCAAAACATGCAAAACAAATTAACCTAAATAAATAAACAAGCCACTACCGCCAAATTAACCGTCAGAATGGATTACCCACAATGCACCACTGACCTACATATATATATATATATATATATATATATATATATAGTCGAGAAAAATCCAACACTCGCGGCCTGACGATTGCGTCTAGCATGAAACAGCCTGTCGCCTTCAATGTTGACTTCTATATTTATATTTACATACGATCTATCTCTGATATTGAGCACTTTATCCCGTAAATATAGCACACTTTAAAACTATATATATATATATATATATATATATATATATATATATATATATATATATATATATATATATATGCCATAGTAACATAAATAGTAAAATATTTGTTAAAACTGAACGTGTTATTAGAAGTGTTCAATACAAAGTCGGAAGACCAGTCTTGCAGAACTGTTTAATATTTAGAAAGGATGAAAGCTGGCCAGAACACACTGCCGCAGTCTACGGTCTCCTCAGGTCGTTTGTTCAGCAAATCGACTACATGAAGCTCAACAACTTAAGCGTATTCGAAACCGAAAGTAGTGGGGGGGGTACAAAAAAATTCTAACTTTAACCAGGTTCAAATAACCCCAAGCTGAACTTCTTAAAATGTCTGCATTTGGTCATGATCTCTGCTGATTTTATATATTACTATAGCCAGTTTCTCTTGGTATAGCCTACACGTATTCTCGACTATTATGTTAGTCTTTAAACTTTTTAAAATGCTCCATTTAATGCTTGAACTTTTGCTTTGTTTCTTCCTAAATTTCCAATAGTAGCTTGTTACTTTCGTTATATATATATATATATATATATATATATATATATATATATATATATATATATATATATATATTATATATATATATATATATATATATATATATATATATATATATATATATATATATATATATATATATATATATATATATATATATATATATATATATATAAATATAAATGAATGTTTGTGTCTATTTCAATTGATGTGAAAGCAGCGTGGCGGTGTCGAGTTCACATTCTGGTCTACTCTGCTTTGTTTTCTTGCAACATTGACTTGGAATAGGCATTATTCTGCCTTTCTCTTGCTTTTTTAATTCCTGAATAGCAATATAAATCGTGCTTTCTTCCTTTGGTTCGCAGCTAGCTCAGTTGTAAACTGAACTGCTGGTCGCTTATACACCAAAATCACAAGAGAATATACAAGTGTGCATATATGTACAACCTGTCGCAAAAGTGACAATTTTTTTGAAATTCAATCAGCAGATTTGTAATAAATGCATTATAGATCCATACAATCTGAATACTACATGTACCCGTTTTCTATGTGTCTTTTCCAAAGTGCGTTTCGAAATATGAGTTTCATTTTTCCAGAATATCCAGACATGTCAGGAAGAAATGAAGATCAATACAATCCTCGTTTAAACTGAGTAATATCTAATAAGAGAACTGTAAAAAAAGCGATGTTGAAGCTGAGAATATAACTTTATTGCGTCTTTGAGAGGCATAAGCTTTGCAGAAAGGGTCGGAATAACAGTGAAATTAGTGGAAATCTCGTTGACCCCAAGCAAGAACACTTCAATGCCAAAATTGATTCAGGCGGTTCACAGAATGAGAAGGATTACTGCGAAACTCGTATTTAATAATAATAATAATAATAATAATAATAATAATAATAATAATAATAATAATAATAATAATAAATCAAATTGGTGAGTACAAACTTGTCAGTGTATTTCACCGTGTACTTATGCGTAAAGGTTGTGTTGAAATTCTTTTCTAAAACCGCAGATGTCCTATGTTATCCTAAGAGCTTGAATTTCTCAACAATTTCATCAGAAGAGATTAGGCGTAGGTTTTCTAGTACGATAACTAAAATCAATCGATAGAAACTGCGTAGAAAGACAAAATCACACAGAATAAAGGACTGCTTGTTCAAGCCCAAGACCCAGATCATATTCATCCATCTTTGGGGACAATAAAATGCACATTGCGAATATTGTAACTTAGAAATGCTAATCTCCTTGCACCAGAACAATGGCCTTGCACACGCGGCTCCTAATCATCTCTCAGTGCCTGGCTGACAAACAGACCGTGACTTCGGACTATGCATTGCTCTCTAGATTTAGCACCAAATATCTTCTGATATATTCACAAGCTAAAAGTATTCTAAAACGAACAGATCACGATCGTGTAGAGATATCAAGACATCAGGAAGGAGTAATTCTAAGAGTTCTATGTGGCGTGAAGGAAAAGAATTTAAAAATTCATTATATTACATTATAATATTTTGAAGAGTATAATAAGAAAAAGTTTTCTGCTATTTAGTCGAGTGAAAGGATTATAAATAAATTCCCGTTTCGTTTCTACTACATTTTTTATTGTATAAGACTAAGTGTCGTTGCCGGCACTGGTTTGAAACTAGATCGTCAGTGTGCAACAAGGGCGATTCCATTAAGTAGATCACGTGGTCATAAATAAAGTGAAAAATATTAAGTAGCGTAAGGATCACTGTTCACTCTTCTTGTCTATTTACGATTGCTATATATTCACTCGTTCTACTACTATATGGATTACGATTCTCTTCTGATCATTATACTATTTGTCGATTACTACTTGAACAAATATTACTAATGCAGATATTATTGGAAGGGGTTACTATTAGTACCGACGTCTACGAAATCTCGAATATAAGAAGCATTTTTGGAAGTAATAACGAGCATTCACTTGACATAGCAAAAGTGACAAGCGAAACCGTTCAATATCTCAAAAATTATATATATATATATATATATATATATATATATATATATATATATATATATATATATATATATATATAAACCGTTCAATATCTCAAAAATTATATATATATATATATATATATATATATAAATAAATATATATATATATATATATATATAAATAAATATATATATATATATATATAAATAAATATATATATATAAATATATATATATATATATAAATAAATATATATATATATATAAATATATATATATATATATATAAATAAATATATATATATATATATAAATATATATATATATATATATATATATATATATATATATATATATATAAATATATATATATATATATATATATATATATATATATATATATATATATATATATATATATATATATATATGAATTTGGGTAACTATACTCGTTTCGAAAAACCTTCGAATTTTTGATTTGCCAATAATCAAATCAATCTCGAAGGAAAAAAAAAAGGTTTTAAAAAAAGCAAGTGCTAGAAACATGAGTCTGTCGAAAAAAATCGCACAGATACAGGTTTAAAGCCCAAAGAAAAAACACCGACACGAGTAAACGACTAACAAAAGAGCTCAATGCAACCGTAGAGCAGACCTAGATAAACCTGGTGACCCAGGCAAACCTACCCAGGTTTCACCTAAGCGGATCGTCAGGGATAGCTCGCTAAAGAGGCAAAAGAGAAACAGCATATATATTAGGTTGGTGCAAAAATAATGACGGTTTTTTCTTTTGCCTCTTTAGTCAGCTTTCCCTGACGATCCGCTTAGGTGAAACCTGGGTAGCTTTGTCTGGCGTACTACGTTTATCTCTCTCTCTCTCTCTCTCTCTCTATATATATATATATATATATATATATATATATATATATATATATATATATATATCAATAATTTATAAAAATTAAAAAACGGAAAATGTTTAGGGATATTTTTTGTAGATTACCCTTTTTTTGACCTTATTTTGACCGTGACACTTGTCACAATCGAGAAATATTGATTTTTTAAAAATCGAATTAGAAGGCGTTCTTTTTCTAATATCGATACAGTATTAAAGCACTCCGTAACTTTTATAGAGTTATGGGACTTAGGCTAATTTACTTAGATGTTATTTACAAATGCCCAGTTTAAAACTGTGCTAATATCATTTATAATTCTTTTTTTTTTAGTTTTTTTCCACAAATTATTTTAATGTTTAACTTTTTGTTTTAATAATATAATTTAGAATATTTTTCGGAAGAACATGAACGAACATTTGTGGTTAATAATTATTTCTTTAATGAAGAATAAACGGATACATAATTTTATTATTATATGCTAACTTCAGTTCATTAATTATATATATATATATATATATATATATATATATATATATATATATATATAAATGCACTATTTTTAGAACTTATAAAGCTGATGTCTCATAATCATTTTTTAATAGTGATCATATTACAATTTTTGTTGTTTTTGGCAATAAAGATGAGAACAACATTCCGAGCGGTGTAAATAGTTACAATACCTCATTTCAGTTAAGTCCAATAACTCTGTAAAATCAAGGATCGACTTAGTACTACATCGATATTATAAACAAAACTCCCTTCTAAGTCATTATTTTCCGATTCTGACAAACGCTGCGGTCTAAGCAAGGTGTAAAGAATGTTAATCTATAAAAATTATTCCCCAAAATGTTTTCCCTATTATTTTTTTTTTACAAGTGGACCAGTCTATTTAAGTAGTTCCCACTCATCAACTAGAATACAGACAATATCGTTCATCTGAACATTTTCATTCAGCCCAGCGCATTCAAGACGCCAACGTTGTTATTTTTCTCGTTCGTCACAGTTCAAATTATATAAGTTGAGATATCGAACTCCCAGTCGTCACAAGATGGTGCAGATCAAACAATAATTTAGCGGTGTATAGTCAAATGTCTGGCTGAGAC
>OZ010572.1:83975473-83980473 GCA_963932145.1 Acanthosepion lycidas | reverse complement strand
GAAAGAGGGGGAGCAAATAGAGAGTGGCTCGAGAAAGAAGGGGGAGCAAATAGAGAGTGGTGTGAGATAGAGTGGGGAGCAAATAGAGAGTGGCGCGAGAAAGAGGGGGAGCAAACAGAGAGTGGCGCGAGAAAGAGGAGCAGCAAATAGAGAGTGGCGCGAGATAGAGGGGGAACAAATAGAGAGTAGCGCGAGAAAGAGGTGGAGCAAATAGAGAATACAGCGAAAAAGAGGGGGAGCAATTAGAGAGTGGCGTGAGAAAGAGGGGGAGCATATAGAGAATGGCGCGAGAAAGAGGAGGAGCAAATAGAGAGTGGCGCGAGATATGGGCGAGCAAATAGAGAGTAGCGCGAGAAACAGGGGGAGCAATTAGAGAGTGTTGCGAGAAAGGGGGAGCAAATAGAGACTGGTGCGAGAAAGAGTGGGGAGCAAATAGAGAGTGGCGCGAGAAAGAGGGGTGAGCAAATAGAGTGGCGCGAGAAAGAGGGAGAGCAAATAGAGAGTGGCGCGAGAAAGAGTGGGGAACAAATAGGAGGAGTCACGGGAAAAGCAAGGAGAATACATTGTCGAGGAGGGGCACGTTTTGAGGTGGAAGAGACGAAGAGAAAGAGAGAAGAGAAAAACGGAGTCACCAGTAAGATCATTAACATAAAAAAAGTAAATGAAAGAGGGGGAACGAATGGAGAGTGGCGCGAGAAAGTGGTGAGAAGAGAAAGAGATCCTAGAGAGTGAGAAGTAGTATTGTGGTGGCCAAATAATTTGTTGGGTTTATTATATAAATTTTCTACTTAATAACAGAACTAACTTTTACCCAACCCAATAAATATTGGATGCGAAGTCAAAAAGAAAGATATCCACAAAAAGGAAATGAGAAAAAAAACGGAAGAGAAAGAAGAATAAACAAAGGAAACTAAATACTGTCGAATAAAGATCGACGAAAAAAAAAAAAAAAGTGTGAAGAAAAACGTTTTTTAGACGAGAAATTTCTAAAATCTACGAGACAGAAGAATGTACAGTGAATCCCAAAAAGGTAACAGAGAGACATTTGACAGCAGTTTGTCTCGATAAGCGGCTGTCAATGGGGAAAATATAAGATAGAAAGAAAAACATGAAAAATGTTCATTTAATCTGTACAAATGAGTTCACACACATGTTATATATAGAAGTACTTTAAAAAAATAGTTTTATTAAATAGAAGTAGTATGATGTGTTTTTTTTTTATATGATTATCATGACGTCGATTAAATCGTTTGATATCAGGTGGAAACTTTTAAAGGAACTACTTGAAATTATATCTACTGTTCCAACATTTTATGTCATGGTTCATTGGTTGTTATCAAAAAAAGAATGAAGTACGATTTACCCATAGCTGGGGGGAGAAGAAAAGGATTCGTACCTTTTCCAAAGGTAATAGCACGTAAGTGAATGTAATGGATTCGACTGGAATTCGAACTCGGCTCTCCGATTCCTCAATCCAAATCGTTATCCATTACTCACAAGATAATCTCAAAGTCATAACACACATGACCTACCCGTTTTATTTAAACAATATTCTCCTGGAGACAGTTTCAAATTGCGCCTTCTTTTTGTTCCCATATATCTAATCTATAATTCACGATCACGCGTCGCGTTACTCATTAGAGTCGTAAGGCCACCATATGTACTGCAGCCGCAATCGAAGAGTTATGTCTTGAGCAAGACAGTCTGACAGACCCCATATCTCCAGGCTGGTTTGAATTCAGATTTTTCCTTCTCTAAAACAGGTTGCTACCCAGTCTGCACTGCTATTTTCCCATAGATGGGTTGGCGAGAAGAGCTGGATTCATACCATACATCAGCATGTAAGGGAATGTGACTGGAATTCGAACTCGGCTCTCCGATTGTTCAAACCGATCCGCAATACATTATTCCACCGTATCTCCAAATCTATAATTTTGAAATATAAGAATTTCACTGAACATATATTTTAAATGTCTTAGTTTTCTTCTGAAATAAAGGAAATACGAAACTCAACAAATAGTAATAGTAATATCAGCAGCCCATTTATATGGAATTATTTGGTATTCATCCACACAGTAGTCAGTGATAATGTCTATTGAAATTTCAAAAAAATATTTCTACTGGGTTGGTGCATAATTATCAGGCGTTTTTAAACAATATTTATTAACAAAAAAGAAACAAGAATTTAACAATATCATTTTTAAATTTCGGAGCGTATGATTATCGACACGCATATTTATAACCTGAAAATAAAATTATATTTTTTATTAAAGAAGTAAATAAAACAGCAATTTTTTATTAACAGATAACTCGCTTACAAAAATACGCCTGGTAATTATGCACCAATCTAATATTAGTATATTTTTCAGGAAAATAGGTTTCTCAAGTACAGTAACTTATTGCTTTTCCGGTTTTGATGGCATCTTCCTAACATTTATTTTTATTTTGGTAAGGTGGAACGTCAGAATATTTCAGTTACATGTGCTATCCATTTTAGTTGTTGCAGTTGCTAACAGTCCGCAAGTAATGTGGTTTCTTTTATATCATACAGTTATTTGTGATTCTGTAGCGCCAGTTCAAAAGTTTTCGTGAAGGATGATCCTCTCTAAGAACAGGCTTTATTCGCTCGAACCCATTATTAACCATTGATCCGTAGAAGATGTTGTTTATAGCTTGGACTTTAGATATTTATGTACGTGTTTGGCAACATCTGTGACGTCCACATAAAAGACTCGATCTGAGGAGTCTATTTAAGAACATGACAAGTTTAATGATCAAAATACATAGACCAAAAGCAGGAGTCACTTAAAACTGACGCATGGATAACATGGATTCATAAAACTGATCAAACGAAGGATTGATGCCTCTATATGCAATGTTTAAATAAACATTATTTGTACGGCAATAAGCAATATATCTCATTGACGTACATTTATGCAATTTATAAGCATCAATTTTATATTATATATATATATATATATATATATAATTATTTTTCATTCCCTCTCTCTTCTCTACACACACATAAACACATATTATACACACACACACACACACACACACACACACATATCTATATATATATATATATATATATATATATATATATATATATAAAGATACCCTTTATGAAGTCGTCAAAAAACCAAATGTTAGCGACTTACGACAGTTTTTTTATATATACAAAACCATTTCAGAAAAATAAAAAATAACCGCTTTAAATTTAGACACCCCAACCTTACCCTGACTTGACGTCTGTGAATGTAACTGAGATATTGATAAAAATTATTAATGCTTACGCCCCTTTTCTTTAATCAATTGCTCTAGCCGTTAACATAGTAATCTTAATTTCAATAATGAATATGCTTATAAAACGCGTAAATTTCAGGAATAAGTTATTCCAGTAAAAATTTCGCTTGAAGATGTTCTTCAAGAGCTTAGTACTTTAATTCAATTTAATTCAACTAATTATATTGAAGTTTTCGGCTCTTGTTTTGAAACATGAGAACTCTTATGTAGCGTTGGAATCATATATATATATATATATATATATATATATATATATATATATATATATATATATATAATACCAGTAGGTTGCCCTTACAGATTTCCGAATCGATGCAGGAAGAAGAAATGTAAACTGTACCGGAAGTAACTTAAAGAAACAGTAAAAGAAAATCCATCATGGAATGAAGTAAAAACAGGAATCTAATCTGAAAGACTGAAGACCGTGACTATTTGTGTGTTGCCAAATGCCAGTGGCCAAAATGAGACCACCTGGGTAAATTGCTAAACGCTCACAAGTCACGCAGATTGCTACAAAGTCTCGTGAAGCCCGCGGCGAAGTACGACTTTAACAGGAGCAGCAACCGCAAAGAAGAGAAACGAACTGTTTTGATTGAAGTTTAACTTGAAGTGGAATCTTCGCAGTTAAAACATTTGCAATGAGATCATTGACATTAGATTCAGAGTAATTCAGTTCAGAAAGACACGCCGATTTTCTTTCTTAATCCAGAAATATATATTCAGATGTACGCACATATTTACATGAGTGTATGTGCTCGAAATCTGTCTTGCACTCTAGTGTTTTTGTTTACATGAATTTTAGAAAGAAAACGTTTTTTTTTTAGGAGGAAGAGCTTCTAAAACACGGAATGTATACAATGTTTATATACGTACATTATATATTTTCCAAAGATTGTCATAACCGGGGCTGATAGTAGAGACAAACTCCCACTGTCTATAAAATGCTTCCGTAGCATGCGTCTCAGATAGACTCTGACAACTAAGGCAGACTCCAAGCAGGAGAATAAGTGAAGGTGGACACCTGGCGCCTCATAACCAGCTCCGTCGTTTGGATTAAGCTCGACAGCCCAAGAAGGCAGTCAATCTAAGGCAAGAAAAAACCCTTATTTTAAACCTCCACTGACGGAAAAGGATATGGAAGTAAATCCAGACAAAAACAAAAACAAAAGAAAAGCAAAAATGATGTGGAGCCCCGAAGGCGGTTGGTTGTCAATACTGGCAACTTTCCGGCAGCTTCTGCAACCAAGCCAGACACAAATCTAATGCCTTGTATTCCTTTGGAGCTTGTCGACACGGCCGACAGTGGACCATGGTCTGGAAGCGCACGGCCTCCACATACCATCGCCCAGTCCTGCGGAGGGTTCACTCCATTCACCACTGAAGGACTGAATATAGTCCAAAAAAATGGGCCAACCTTTATCTTGTAAGATAAATGGATGCCCATCTATTATGCGCTTGCAGACTAACATATAGGTTATATATACGGAAAGCAGAGACACACTGCGCTCTTGCTGGATATGCATATTTTCCATAGTTGTTTGTAGATGGTTTTAAAGCCGATGTAAAACCATATTTACGAATACCTTGAAGGCCCATCTCTTTTCAAAGACTGATCTATCATAATCTTTTTAAACTTCAATCGTTTAAACACATAGTGAACTAAACTTACCTCAGTAAATATCTATGGGGTT
>OZ010572.1:83957973-83970473 GCA_963932145.1 Acanthosepion lycidas | reverse complement strand
ACAGTCTAATAGATCGACGAAGTGCCATGCCCGACTTTTGAAGGCATTTTCAAGGGCGATCGGAGTTATTTGGTGCTACCGTCTTCTCTCCAAGTAACATTCGATATTTTGCACTGGGATACACTGTAGCAGTAGCAGGGCGTAATTGTTAACCTTCTTAGGTTAGGGGGAGCGAGACGTGGACTCAAGCCTTTTCTAATGACATTAGTTGAAATTGAACGAAAAACTACCTGAACTGAAATTTGAACTCTGTTCACAACGACATAGTCTTCTCACACACACACAGACTATATATATATATATTCATTGATGTAATTGATTTATTTAATGAAACATATATATATATATATATATATATATATATATATATATATATATATATATATATATATATATATATATATATATATGTGTGTGTGTGTATTAGTTTTACATTTATTAATTCGACATATTTCCGTTTATTGCTTCAACGTTATTTTTAATACTTCAGGTAGATACTTTGTAGCAGCCTGAATAGTCGAGAAATGTTTTTAGAAAAAGAAGGGCACATATTTTTATAATAAGATTTTTCGAATACTCATGACGATAGATGGAAATAAATAATGTTTAATAAATGAATAAAAGCAGAGCGTCTACTCTAATATGGGTTTCCATTAAATGTAACTTTTCAGCAATATATATATATATATATATATATATATATATATATATATATATATATATATGTGTGTGTGTGTGTGCGTGTGTGTGTTTCATTGAATATGACCGACAGCGTGCTTTGATTTATTTTTTTATACAATCTCACATGTAATCGTATATATATTTTTCTTTTCGGTTGATAAATTATATAAAAACTGTCTAAATATTCTTTTTTTTCGAGCGCTTTCGGCTATACATTTAGCCATTTTCACGGTAGAATTATATTAACTTATATAAAAAATTTTAAGATCACACGAGAAATTGTATAAAGAAATGAATCAAAGCAACTTGTCTGTCATATTCAATGAAACGTGCATGAACAAGGGTTGCTGCCTAAATACACACACACATATATATCTCCTTATGCGTATATATATATATATATATATATATATATATATATATATATATATATATATATATATATATATGCATGTATATATAAAAATTTATAGAAAAAACAACTAAAAAGAGAAAGTATACGTGGCTTCTCATATGGAGTGTATATGTGTGCATATATAATTGTGTGTTTATGAGTGTGTGTGTGTGTGTATATATGTGTGTGTGTATACGTATATGTGTGGGCACGCGCGCACACACACATACATACATACATATATATATATATATATATATATATATATATATATGCGCGTACACATACATACATACATACATACATACATACTACATATATATATATATATATATATATATATATATATATATGCGCGTACACACACAAACACATACAAAGTAGATGATAAAATCTATCCCTGATGAAGCTTGCAAAAACAACCAAATAAAACAAAAAAACTTTATTATGCTCCCACATATTAACTTAGAGAAAAAACTACAAGAAATATCGAAACTTTTTTTTCGTTTATGTTTTGCCTGTATTTAAGAGCAGACTGGGATATTTACTATCACTCTTTCTCTCTATCCTCAAATTTCATCACTATACACTTATTCGATTTGGAAAATTATAAAAGAAAATTAAACAGACATTATGATACGCCTCGTAATACTCGGTTGGTAAAAAATCCTCGGATAGCACAACTTGCTAGTATATCAAAACAAATTGGTACCCAAGGAAAAAAACTGAGAAAAAAAATGCTAGAAGCAACGAACAGGGCGAAACAAATGGTCAAGTGCCTTATGTTTTTAGTCCAAAGGAAAAACACCAAGGGTTGTAATAAAGCTAAAACGTAGAGTGCTCAATACGCTAAGTAGAACTGGGATAATGAAATATATATATATATATATATATATATATATATATATATATATATATATATATATATATATATATTTATTTATTTATTTATTTAATGAAAAACAGACCACTTTAAGGTAGCATTACAATAATTTATTTCACCAAAATCCTTTTAAAGGACTCCGGATCATCAGGTAACAGGTATATGAGCTCTCAGGATTTCATCCTCCTTGGAATTACCCATACGGTTTACCAAGTTCTTCGTAACTTATATATATATATATATATATATATATATATATATATATATATATATATATATATATATATATATATATATATCCTAAAGATCCCTTTAGGATATGGATATATATATATATATATATATATATATATATATATATATATATATATATATATATATATATATCATAAAGTTCCCTTTAGGATATATATATATATATATATATATATATATATATATATATATATATATATATATATATATATATATATATATGCATATATATATATATATATATATATATATATATATATGCATATATATATATATATATATATGCATATATATATATATATGCATATATATATATATATGCATATATATATATATATATATATATTTGTGTGTGTCGATAGGTAGATTCATTTTATACTTTTCAATATATATATATATATATATATATATATATATATATATATATATATATATATAAGGATTGACTGATTTTGTACTTACATGAAGAGAAAGAGAGTATGTCTTTAGGTATTTTGCAATTAAGTTCAATATTATTCGACTGTTTACGTCACAATCATTATGACAGACAAAAATTTAAAAAAGTATTCCTGTTCAAAGAAAAAGTAACAAATCAATATACTTGCTTACGTAGCACACCCACAGTCACACGACCAGATAAGCATTTTGAATGACTAAGCTTGATCCTGATTCGTTATAACGTTTAATTTGTTCCCGCCCTTATCCTGAGTGGTGAGTAGGGAGGCACAGCACCCAGAATATCTATTTAATGGGTATATCGTTTAAAGAATTAAAATACTCGCCTGCTCGAGTGCATCCGAGAAAGAATTGATTAGAGCGATAATCTAAATTCATTATTCTGCTAACAGATTAATATTTTCCTACAAATTAATCATGTCAGTATTTGTTAATTTAGACATAACATACTCCTCCCATGGGAAATAAATAAATAATATTTGGTAACTTTTGTGAAATTCTGAGATGAATTGTATTCATATAGTCACAAATTAATCATACGAGCATCCACATCATTTTTGTTTTTATCAAAATACTTTATTCTGACACTTTCAGGTTTCCAGCAATCTTTGAGTGGCTTCAAAATAAATAAATGTAATATAAAAAAAATCACTTATAAATAATTTATTCTTTAGTAAAGTCGAAAAACAGCATCTCGCTAAAGAAGGCCGAGATACATTTCAGTTGATATATTGTGATCAGAGCAACAAAAGATTTGATATTTGTCTCCGTATTTCATGCAACAAGGTATTAGACAGGTAGTTCTGAAATTGTCTAGGGGTTCGTTTGATGAAAGTTTGGGGGAGGGGGTTCTGTGACCAAATTTTGAGAGTTCGATCAAATTTCTTTCTCAAAGAAAGTCGGTTTGTCTCAGGGCACTTATTTCGGGCTGGGATTAGGGTTTAATTAATATGTAAATTGAAAGTTCCACGAATAAGATCATCCTAATCGTAAAAACATCTATTACCACCCATGACACAGAGACGTATGTGTTTGACATATACCAAAAAGCGTAGGACCTAAAAAAAAAAGAATATCTATCTATCTATATAATTTTTTCATTTTTTTAAATGAATACACCTTCAGACATTATGAACTCTATATCTACCTATATAATTATTTCTGGTTTCAGCGCGCTAATTTAAAATTAGTCATCAGTCTTACATATAATTGTGTATTTTTCTCAGTAATGTCTCTTTTATAGAAGTTCTATGTATTATTATGAACATGGCCACAATGTAGTGAGAGTGTTTGTAAAATAATAATAATAATAATATTATTAATAATAATAATAATATTAATAATATTATTATTATTATTATTATTATTATTATTATTAATAATAATAATAATAATAATAATAATAATAATAATAATAATAATAATAATAAAATATTTCTATCACTCCAGATACATATAGAAAAATCTGCACATTCAGTTAAATTTTTTGTAAAAATCCTTGATAATGGCTAAGAGATCAGCAGAAAGCGCTGGGATATATAGAACATTTGGACAGTTTTTACACACTTTATGTCCCAAAAATTAATCACTTATACGAGCACAAGAAATATTGAATACAAAAAGCTTAATTTTATAACCATGTCAGTCATCTTTAAAGAAACTAACTCTCTCTCTCTCTCTCTCTCTATATATATATATATATATATATATATATATATATATATATATATATATAATGTCGGGATCTAGAAAAGTATCCGATAAGACAAAATGGAAAAGCTTTTATAGACAACGCGTTTCGCCTCCACCTTGTAAGAATCTTTAGTTCGGAATGAGGTCCAAAACTTTTACAAGGAAAGTGTTTTCCAAATTTTGAGAATATTGTACTAAATAACCTCATAAGATACTACTAACAGATATATATATATATATATATATATAGAGAGAGAGAGAGAGAGAGAGAGATAGAGTTGTGCGAATGTGAGTTATTAGACACTTTGGTGCTAGTGCCCCTATAAATTCTTGAACGACACCAACAGACTCTAGAAAAATCGAAACATCCGAACCGAAGGCAAAATCGGACACACACACACACGCACACGCACGATCCTACGAACCCACTTATTCACATACATATACAAATACGTGCCCGCGCGAAAGAAAAGTACCTATGCGGGTAGCAAACATATATCAATAATAACAGGCGCTTTCACTAAAAATGACGTTGGATACTAGTGGCAACTATAAAATAATTTAAATGCGAGAAACACAGGTATTACTATTTTTCATTTCACAATGTCTAAATAGATCGTTAATATTTTAATTAAAAGACAGCTTAATTTTTTCTTAGTGTGACAATAATTACGAAAAGAAAAATATTACTCAGCCTATGGATGTTACATTACCAAGTAAACAATCTGCCACAGCCAACAAAATCAAATAGATTCAGATTAATGGATGCAACGACACATCTTGAATATGTTTTTATTTTCCTAACTTAATTAAATAGCAATCTCATAAGCGCGAGAAAATATAAACAGGTAGAAATAAAACACAATTGATATATTGGGGACCCAACGTATAAATGGCATAGTTAATTTTCTTAGTTCAATTTTCAATGTTAGAAGACAAGTAAAATGCTGATTTTCCAGGATGGTGTAAAACTTTCTACTTAACACTTGTTCTTGTGTCGAACGAATGCATTTTTTCATCATTTATATATACATATATATATATATATTAGGTTGGTGCAACAATAATGTCGTTTTCTCACATAGTAACATATGTGAAAAAACGACATTATTTTTGCACCAACCTAATATACATATATATATATATATATATATATATATATATATATATATATATATATATATATATATGTCTAATAATATTTAGGTAAATTTTGATTTGAAATTTTCAGTTTATAATGACCGGTTTATGTTATAAATGCAAGGAAGAGTAGTGTTAAATTGTATTGAAAATAAACATTTTCTGTGTAAATAACTAGTTACTCTAGATTTGGAGACTGTAGACATGATCTAAATTTTGATTGAAGAGTGATACCGGCTGTCACCATGCAATGTTAATTTCCATAATCACACTATCTCTATCTACACTTGATTTTTCAACAGAATGGAAGGTTGGAATAAGAGAGTTAAGTGAGTTTTTTTTTTTTTTTTAATATTTATTTTTTATAATTTTATGTCATAAAATGGTTTGTCATAGAATGCTCGAAAACTAAATGAAGGGTCAAAAAGGACTGTCCAGTTTATTTACTTAATAGATAAAAATACCCGGGGTGGATTTTCTTCAGAAATGTATCCAGGCCCCATTTTTTGAAACTCAAATGTATCTAGCTATCTATGCAGTTCTTAGGTAAATTCAAGAATGCATTCATATTGATAAATGCAATTTTTTAAAATCACTTGACACAAACACAAGGAAAATACTTTAGAAAGAAACGGAAACACATTAACAGTATAAATTTTAGACTTTATGTGGAAAGGTATAAAATTGAAAAAGAATTTAGAAGGAACAGTAAGCATAATCCCAAAAAAGAAACAAGGGATAAACTTCTTCTCCTGTTCAAATGACCGGCGAGGAGTGTGAACCGGACCAAATTTACAGATAAGTAAATCACACGCGTTTCTTAAAACATATCCGATATAATATTATGGAGATGACAGGATATTCTATCGAAACTTGATTAGAAACGTTTTAACTGCTGTCCGTATTACAAGTTGTAAACTTGGTATTTATTCGCGGTTTGATGCGTGGTATTATTATTTCATTTTTTACAATGATGCTCATGTTGTACAAGACTCAATAGTCATTCGTGGTAGATGTGTAAGTAATGAATCTATTTATTAAAAAGAGAAAACGATGGAATATTGGAGAAATCCATGCATTTTTATAGAAAAATTAACGATAAATAAAACAAAACAAAAACAACATCGACTCATTCAAATATCTATCTATTCGAAATCCATGTAGATAATAGGCTGAAGTTGATGTACGGATGATGTAATGGATAGCAGTTCGGAAAAAAAAAATATCGGAAATCCGAGTTCGAATTCCAATGGAATCACTTACGCACAAATAACCACGAGAAAGGTATGAATCCATCTATTCCGCTAGCTATGGATTAAATAATAGGAATAATCATTGTTAATGCAATATTCACTCGTAAAAAAATACTTATCCAGTCCAAAATAGGTTTCAGCTTTAAATATCACGCAAAGGGTTAAGCCGTAAAAATCAAATCACTCGATCATCAAGAAAATACACGAACCTTTCCAAACACATTTTAGAGACGTTTATTAAGCATAGTATGGTAGAAAGCCATATTTGTGGAGCACCCAGTGAAAACTTTATTTCATTACAGTAGTAACGGTATGGTAGACAAATTTAGCATTCAGTTCAACAGCACTAGGAGAGAATCGCTATATATTTTTAAGTATTGTTTAATCAGGTACAGGTATATAAAATCAGAATGACTGCTATAAAGTGTTGGTTCGTAGGTTATCGAGATTTACGTGAGATTGTTAGCGACATTTAACCTCACGAAGTGTCCACTATTGTCATATGTCAGACTAAGCTTAATAAATGATCTGAGTGTCTATGTTGCACGTGCGCGCTCGCGCGCGTGTGTGTGTGTGTGTGTGTGAGCGTTATGTTCAAAATATGACGGGTATAAGCAGACTTCGATTTGCGCTATAGATAAGAACGTCTGGTTCAATATTATATTGTCAACCTAGCTAGCTAGATGAATAAATTGTCAACGAATTCCGCACAAAGACGAAATGAAAATGACAACTACGTACTGACAGCTGTAAACTTATTTTTCTGTGATAAATTAACAGGCAGGTAATATAGATCAGACTAGAACCGTTTGACACGTTAAAGGAAGCAAACGTCTATCTGAGATGCGAGATAACGCCGTTTCGTCTTCCTAGTAGTACCAGATACTTTGGCGATATCAGCGCTTGTTAGTAGAACCACGCAACAGAAGCAGTAGGTAGTATACAATCAAGCAGAACGACTGGGCGATTTGCATCCAACCAGAAAGCAGTAGTAGAAGCAGTCGTAGCAGTATCGTCAGCGACATTGCCGTCCAAACGGTAATCAGCAATAGATGAGACACAAGGAAGTAATAGCAGTTGTAGTCGAGTCAGTAAGGGGCCTCTGGTTGATTGATGCAAATGTGGGCAAACAGAGGGAGGAAAGGATATTGCAGTGTGCTGTGAGTCTGTTCCACACCAGGTGTAATATTAAATTGAGAGAATGATGTTCCGTTGACAACTCAGTTTTCAATTAAGGGAAGTCGCGGGTCGGGACGAGGGACGTGTGAACGTCGGCTGGCATTACCTCCCCTGAGGTAGGTAGGGGCGTGGCAGACAAGTTGAGAGCGAATGATGTGGGTATGGGAGGTTGAAAGATTATGAAACAGATAAGGCTAGCATAGGGTAAGAAGGGAAGGAACGAAAATATGAAAAAAAAAAAAATATATATATATATATATATTCGAAAAAAAGAAAGTATGACTAGGGGAAGAGAAAGAAAGAAACAAAAAACAGAAGAAAAAGAAAGTTATAGAAAGAGAATATATTAAAAATATAAACTGAAGTAAGAGAGTGAATTGAGAAACGGATAAACTTTCTTAGAGTGGAAGAAAAAGTCAGGCCAGAGAGATAATATAGAACATATAAAGAAAGAATGAGAGAAAGAGAGGGAAAATGAATAAACGTAAAGAAAAGGTGAGAGAAAGTAATAAAGAAACAAATTAGAAAGAAGAGAATAAAAAGAAAGAACTAGAGACAAACAAAAGCCTTCTTGGAGAGATTAGAAGAAGAGAGACAGACAGAGAGACAGAGAGACAGAGAGACAGAGAGAAATGAGGTTAAGTACAAAAAAGAAAGACAGGCAGGGAGAAACAGAGACAGACGGCGAGAAAGAAAGTCAGACAAAGACAGACAGACAGGCAGAAAGACAGACAGGCAGAAAGTAAAAAAAGACAGACAGACAGGCAGGCAGAAAGAAAAAAGACAGACAGACAGACAGGCAGAAAGTAAAAAAAGACAGACAGACAGGCAGGCAGAAAGAAAAAAGACAGACAGACAGACAGGCAAAAAGAAAGAAAAAGACAGAAAGAAAGAAAAAGACAGAAAGAAAGAAAAAGACAGAAAGAAAAAGACAGAAAGAAAAAGACAGAAAGAAAAAGACAAAGAAAGACAGAAAGAAAGAAAAAAAGGAAACAAAGAAAGAAAGACAGAAAGAAAAAATAAACAAAGACAGAAAGAAGCAATAAGAAAATAATATATTGAACATATAAGCATATTTAAGAGCGAGCATGGCTAAGCGTTGGTAGGGAGAGAAAGAATAGAAAAAGTAGGAGAGTGAGAGACAAAGAATAACAAAATGGCAGAAAGAGAATGAATAGAAAAATAGCAGACAGATAGAAGATCTGAAGTTGAACGAGAAAGAAAGAAGAAAACGCTTAATGGCGTAATGAATAGAGAAAAGTCAGAAGAAATTGTTAAAGATAAAGGATATAGTATATCAAAATCAGAGAGAGAAGAAAGTTATAAGAAGAAAATATGCGAAAAATGAGAGGGAGCGAGCGGGGAAAGGAATAAATGTTAGCAGAGAGTGGAAGAAAAAGAAGAACGTTAGATAACGTGGAAGAAGCAATCAAGGAGAGAGCACAGAGAAATTCGAATGCGAGGGGAGAGTAAGGAGAACCCGAAAGTATTCTTCGAGAGAAATAGGCGGCCGGAAAAGAATATTAATCATTGTATAAAAAGACAAAAGACATAAAAAAAAAATAAGGTGTAAGGTGTAATTTGGAGAGAGATAAAGGACAATATATATATATATATATATATATATATATATATATATATATATATATATATATATATATATATATATATAGGAGAGCATATAAAAAAAAAGATAGAATCCTGAAAAAAATACCATGTGGCGAGTTAGTTCTGGATCTATGTTTTGTTTTGTTTTACGGCATATCAACCTCAATGGGATATTTAATGCCGACAATATTTTTTATTGCTGGTAATATTTTTTCTCAAAAATGTATTACTTGTAATAATGTATTTCTGGTATTAAAATCTATTTTTGCACATTCATAGCGTTTTGAACCCAGTTTAGGGGTTAACTATTTTCCCATACTTGGGACGTTAACATGTGCTATGACGCTCTGTCAGGGTGGACATTGGAACACCAGCAGTTAAGAGGTGGTTCCACGCTCCTCAAAACTTGATCATAGGCCTTGCTGTTGGACGTAGTTTATCATCATACCCAGGACGGGGATGTAGTTTATCGTCATACACAGGACGGCGACGTAGTTTATCGTCATACCCAGGACTGGGACATAGTTTATCGTCATACACAGGACGGGGATGTAGTTTATCGTCATACCCAGGACGGGGATGTAGTTTATCGTCATACCCAGGACGGGGATGTAGTTTATCGTCATACCCAGGACGGGGATGTAGTTTATCGTCATACCCAGGACTGGGACGTAGTTTATCGTCATACACAGGACTGGGACGTAGTTTATCGTCATACACAGGACGGGGATGTAGTTTATCCTCATACACAGGACTGGGACGTAGTTTATCGTCATACCCAGGACGGCGACGTAGTTTATCGTCATACCCAGGACGGGGATGTAGTTTATCGTCATACCCAGGACTGGGACGTAGTTTATCGTCATACACAGGACGGGGACGTAGTTTATCGTCATACCCAGGACGGGGATGTAGTTTATCGTCATTCACAGGACGGGGATGTAGTTTATCGTCATACCCAGGACGGGGATGTAGTTTATCGTCATACCCAGGACGGGGATGTAGTTTATCGTCATACCCAGGACGGGGACGTAGTTTATCGTCATACACAGGACGGGGACGTAGTTTATCGTCATACCCAGGACGGGGATGTAGTTTATCCTCATACACAGGACTGGGACGTAGTTTATCGTCATACCCAGGACGGGGATGTAGTTTATCGTCATACCCAGGACTGGGACGTAGTTTATCGTCATACACAGGACGGGGACGTAGTTTATCGTCATACCCAGGACGGGGATGTAGTTTATCCTCATACACAGGACTGGGACGTAGTTTATCGTCATACCCAGGACGGGGATGTAGTTTATCGTCATACCCAGGACTGGGACGTAGTTTATCGTCATACACAGGACGAGGACGTAGTTTATCGTCATACCCAGGACGGGGATGTAGTTTATCGTCATACCCAGGACGGGGATGTAGTTTATCGTCATACACAGGACGGGGATGTAGTTTATCGTCATACACAGGACGGGGATGTAGTTTATCGTCATACACAGGACGGCTGGATTGTAAAAATAGATGCCGGTTTCTTGTGCATTTTGTCATTTTTTATTTTTTTATTTTTTAAGAGTTGACACCCGGTTTAAATATGACTTTATGTACATCTTTAGCGGCGTGCATTTTCCGAGTTCTTTTCATTTAGGATATATTTTATAAATTTTTCAAAAGTTGCAAGTGTCTGATTGGGACAGTGTAAATTTAAGCAATCTGAGGTAAACAAATAAAACTAAATGCTCTATATAATGATGTATCGAGGTGAGTTATCGATTTTATTTTTCGATACCCTCCGATTTTAAGTACCTCACTACTCCGTTGCAGTCCTCATGTCATTTTCTGCATACTTCTTTCACCTACATTTTCCTTCAGAACGTGAGTGATCATGATCCCCCACAACATCCTATCCTGTGTATCTCTTAATATTCTTTTATTTTTATTTATTTTTTTTACTGTAGTTTCCATTTCCTGTTCTACTCTCCATTTATACAAGTCAGGTGGGTTAATCTCTGTTTAACTCTGACTGTTGTCTTTAATATGTGCTGCGAGGGTCACATTCGCCTAGCGATCTTTCCTCATTTTGGGTCCCAGATATTTCAAATATCTCTTTCTGTTCAAATGTAGTGTTATTTTTTCTTTTAAACTTCCTCGTTGGTCATATAATATGACTATGGTATTCTCAGCATACCTTATAAAGCATCACGGAAGAAAAATAAAATAAAATAATGTTATTTAACGTAAAGTAGGTAAGTCCCTTAAATTACTTGGAGAATTTATTTAAAAAAAACAGGACTTGTGAAAATACTACGTATATGTGTAGATTTTGTCTAGAAGAAAAATTTGCTATACTTAGTTTGAGCAGCGACAACAGAATACTTAAGAAAAACAGTTATTTATCATATATAGATATAATATAAAATATCTATTGTGTCACCTGCCAAGCTTATTGGTTTTAGTTTGTTTTTTTTTTGTTTTTTTATTGACCCCCGCCCTTTAATAATTAAACCCACCAACAGGTTTTTTTTTCTTTGCTTAGTTTATTTATCCCTTGTCAGAGTGTGATTATCTACGGGTATTTAAATAAAATTATTTTTTGTCTTATGTTTTTCCCGTGGTTATTTATGGTCATGGTTTATATAAAAGTGGTTCCCCTTACATCCGGCCACGTAACTCCCAACACTGAAACCGCCTTGATTATTATGCGTCGGGTGCGGTTGAGCGAGAAACCAACAAAACTCCTTGTGACAGCAAAGATGAATTGAAGGCAAGTATTATGGCAACATTCACCAACTTAAACAAGGAGACCGCCCAGAAGAGTTGCAGGAGATTCCGAAATCGTCTGGAAACCGTGATTGAAGCCAATGGTGAGTCTATCGAACAAATTTAATCTTTAGTGTCTCAAGATATTTTTGTGTAGTTTTTCCTAAATTTGTCAGTTAAAATGAAAGTATTATTTTCA
>OZ010572.1:83915473-83952973 GCA_963932145.1 Acanthosepion lycidas | reverse complement strand
ACACTTCCACGCGGCAGTACACTGTCGCCGTATTGTATTAAAAGCCCCCGATTAATTTCAGCCCCTGACACACCTTCCGACCAGAGAAATCGGATCACACCTCATAGTTCTTCCTTGGAACTAGTGGAGCGGCCATGTTTACACTATAACAGCAGAAATTAAATTGTTATGACCAAGCTCAATTTTCAATAACATGACCACAATAGTACCAACTATAACCACACATGATCTGAACGCAGAGTGACCAAAGTTCGGATATTTTTTTTTACTTTTCCTCGTATACGTGTGTTCAGAAAGTAATTACATTTTCCCAAAGAGAGTGTGTTCTGGGTAAGACGATAAACTATATCCAGCAGCAAGGCGTCTGATCAGGAGCTTTTGAGGAGCGTGGAACCACCTCTTAATTGCTGATGTTCCCAGGTTCACCCTGACCCGGGCTGTTAGAGTCCCAACTATGGGCAAATAGGTAACCCCTAACTCGGGTCAAAACAGTATGATAGTGTAAAAATAGGTTTTAGTACGAGCAATACATTTTTGTAAAAAATTCTTACTATCAATGAATTTTTAAAGAAAAAATTGTTTCCGGCAATACATTTTTGAAGAAAAAATTATTACCAGCAATACATTTTTGAAAAAAATATTACCAGCAATACATTTTTAATAGAAATATTAGCAGCAAGACATTTTTAATAAAAATATTAGCAGCAATAAAAATCTTGTTAGCATTTAATAACCCATTGAGGTTGATATGCCTTAAAACAAAACGAACCAAAGAACCAGAGAGAGTATTAAAAAATCTATTTAAATACTATGTATCAAAAATTTAATCACCTTCCTTTTTAACGACTGCAGCCTAAAGTGAAGGCGAATTTTCGATTGCAAATTTAGGGAAATCAGATTTATTTTCCCCTGACAATGTGTGAAAGACTGTTTTCAAGTTCTGAACTTCCTGTGACTTATTCTATTGATCGAAACAAATGAAAACTTTTACGGTTTAAATCTGATGAAGTTGGGAAATGTGGAAGAATATCATCAGATTTAGATCATAAAGATCTAATATTTTTCTTGGATTAGTTATGTAGAATGTTTTCTTGCTTTATCATATTGGAGAACAACACTTTCTGTTTACCAAAATGGAACACCTTCAAACGTCGTCTCGTTAACCCAATCAAGTTACTGGCTTCGTTTTCTGCAGTCATGTAAATCCATTTTTTTACGACAATGCAATGCCAAAATGAATGGTTGCCGCAGCTGGTCAGAAAAGACTGTTGCAAATTCCCTTTTTTGAAACTTTTCCAGATTAAACTCTGAAATGTACCATAAAAGCACACACACTATATATATTACAAACACACAGAAAATGATGGGACAAAGCGACAAAAATAAGCGACAATTACTGAAACATTTCTTGGTTGTTAGATCTGATATGTTAATTTATTGTTTCTCTTATCCTCTAAAATGGCAAATCATTTTCCTTACACACAATTTTGTCTTTCATCCAGACCTGAAGAAACCGCGATACACAAACGCAGTATATATATATATATATATATATATATATATATATATATATATATATATATATATATATATATATATATACGAGAAGTTTCTTGCAAGACTGAAGCGTGTTAAAATCCTCAGAGTATTTAGTATTGCTGAAGTTATCGTAACATTTTTTTAGAGATTTAAAAGCTCTTCGTTGCGTTTAATTTCGAAAACCAATCGATGAAATTTGAATAAACCGATTTGTTTGGAAAATCCTTTGACAAAAAACCTACTTCGCAGTTTACTAATTTCTTTAATTTAATCTAATTTTATCGGTAAACAATATTTTTCAAGTACATATATTTTTCTTTTTAACATCGAAGAATAAATTCGGAGGGATTTCTTACTCTTGAACGTGCAGCATACAACTGGCTATGCGTAAATATTTCTTTCTGGAGCCAAATTTCAACTTTTTGAAGAGTTTGGACATGTGATTTGTGTATATTTCTTGAGAACTGGAATCGGAATGCTTGTATATATAAAACTTAAACGTAAGTTATGCTATATATATATATATATATATATATATATATATATATATATATATATATATATATATATATTGTATTTTTTATTACATAAGTATTTGTTATTTTAATTATTAATTTTATTTAAGTAGGAGTAATTTCTATGTTAAATAATAAAACTTTAAAATTTTCCAAAAGAATGAAAATTTATTATACTAAGCTACGAACCCTAGTAAAACCAACTGTACTTTTTACTACCTTACTTGTTTTCACTTCTCCCCCAAATTTGGCTTCGATCGGTCAATATATTGTTTTTTTAGAGTGTGTGACAAGCGGACGGAAGTCACAGGATTTTATATATAGATATATATATATACACATACACACATATATGAGTGCGTGGATGTTAGTTGGGAGATGAAAAGTATCCGAAGAAATATGGAGATGATGAGATAAATAATAAGTTCGTGAGTGCGTTTAAGTAGCTACCACAATGTATTAATATTTTTGTCTATGTTGTTTTAAGCTAAATGATTTGACGTAGAGAACTAATTACATAGTGTCTTTCAAAATATCTTCCATTGAAAGTTGGTAGTTTTTCAAAGCGAGGCTTGTCGGATTTATCGCAATTCATATTTTAAAACATGACATTGGTATACATAGCACAAGTGTTTTAAATTCATCTGTTGCAGTTCTACCCTTTCAGACTTCATAAGTAAGCAATGACGAATATATTGCTTATCAACGCTATAATCCTCCATGGGGTTGAACTCTAAAACGCTCAACAGACGACACACTGACGAATAGGATAGATGATAAACTAATTCTAGACGCAGTTTCGTACGATTCAACCTTGGTTCCGCTTTGGATTTGATGACTCATAATTTATAACGGTGAAATAAATAATTACATTTCGAACTCTCTGATAATGAATGTAGATATATGTCTATATGTATAAAACCGAGTTTTCAAACTCCAGACTTGGTAACGGATATCGATGCGCAATTCGCAACCAGTTCAGCCACAAACAAGTCTTGGTACCGGTTCATATGCATCTATTTTGAACAAGGTCTGAAATGGAGAGAGACAATCAGACGATCAAGCATACAGGACACAACTAATAATTTCCAGCCTCGCAAGATACTCAATAATTGTTGCATTTGAAGCAGACTACCCAAATTTTAGAAAATATCTACATACAAAATCTGTTAATTCAGCTCATAATATTTTCATATATATATATATATATATATATATATATATATATATATATATATGAATGAAAGCATTCAAACATTGTATGTGAGTGTAGATAAAAAAAAAAGCAAAAAAGCTATTTAATATATCTAAGTTCACACATACATACGGATATCAATCAATCATACGTACCATTACTTGTCAAACGGCTGACACTGATTTTTGATTAGAAAGATTACAACGAAAGAGTGTCGGCGCAAATCATATATATTGGAACACTGGAACATATTTTAGGGCTAAGAAGATAAATGTCTGCAAATACACATAGAAAACTTATGTATAGATCATTTTTTAAAGTAAATAAATATTACAATTAAAAATATACAAAACAAGCCTTCAAATCATTCTATCACTCGATCTATCAATCTGACGATCATTTTTTTTTTCACAAAAGTTCTACAAAATTGCCTTTCTTGATCTAATTCGTACCTGTCCTATATATATATATATATATATATATACAATGGTATTGATAGGTGTATATATATATATATATATATATATATATATATATATATATATATATATATATATATATATATATAATGGTATAGATAGGTAGGGGTGTGTGTATATATATATATACACAAACCTATCTATACCCATATATATGTATACGTGTACTTTGATTGGTCATTTCAGTTCACGTAACAGCGTTTCCCCTTCCGACGGGTAGTTAGTTGATTTGAACCTTTTAAAACCTTTATTCTACAATCTACATTAAACATCATCACTTAATAAGACACCAAAGGTGTTGAAACAAAATGGCTATTTCTGTAGTGATTTTATAACATATTTATGTTATAATTTTTAATATATATATATATATATATATATATATATATATATATATATATAGATAGATAGATAGATAGATAGATAGATAGATATATAGATAGATAGATAGATATAGATATATGTTATAGATATATGTATATATATATATATTGATGTAGGTATATATATATATATATATATTGATGTAGGTATATATATATATATATATATATTGATGTAGGTATATATATATATATATATATATATATATTGATGTAGGTATATATATATATATATATATATATATATATATATATATATATATATATATATATATATATATTGGTAGAGATAGGTATGTGCGCGTGTGTTTGTGAATGGATAGATAAAGATATAGATAATTATGGATAGATAGCACGTTATATTTTGATTAGAACGTTTACTTCTTTGAACATGAGTCCCGAGTTACAATCTAATAATGGTCGATATCTTAGGAAGGTAACATATCACGGGATGACACAAGCCATCGAAGTGGAATTGGGCTGACGGAGCCGTTGGTGATTTTGCTAGCATGAAGTTACAAGTCATTGTGACCGTGGGTTTGAGCGTGCAGGCCTCGTTCAGACTGTTGGTCCCACTAGATAATACGGTGTTTTCCAGAAAATGTAACTAAGATCTACTCAGCGTGGTTGCAGTATAAGCCACAGGTGGGCTCTCAGGGCATTGAACAAACACAAATGTTCCTGAGCAAGCGTCTACAAAAAGGATTAGCTATTCGCCATATTAGACGGGTCTCCTCGAATACATAGGCAGCCATGATTTTTATTAATATATATTATATATATATTTATATTTTTATTAATATATATATATATATATATATATATATATATATATATATATATATATATATATATATATATATATATTCGATACCGGTTAGCTAGATTCTTTTTTCATTTTTTTCCTTTTAATTGTTATCATGAGTAGTAATAAATACGAATTCTGTCTATTCATAGCAGTCATTATTTGTATCATTCATTGTATCACTAATAATTTTATATATATATATATATATATATATATATATATATATATATATATATATATATATATATATATATATATATACTAACAGTAAGAGATAGATCAAGTATCAACCATCATAAAGACTGAAAAATAAAATTGACAAAGATTATTGTTTAAGGTTGACGGACACGCACGTCTTAATTAGTTTTTTTTTTACGAATTGGTCAAACTTAAACAAAAACATTGTTTTCAATCGTTATGAGTCTACAGATTGAATAAAATTTTATTATAAACAATTGTCTTGTAAATGGAATTTTTAAAGTATCCTGAATGTAAAAATAAAGAAAAAAGTGTGCAAGACAATAAGAAACACTACCTGCCAAAAAAAAAAGTGAAGTTTTGTTGAAATCGGTTGAAAAAATGTAGGAAATCCGATCCCATATATAAACGAACTCACACACACAAACAACCTGGGTTTTATAATAAGTATAACTCGATATGATTTGTCCACCTTTCATTGTCATGATGCCTCTTAATCGTGTTTTCAAATTGATTTCGTGCAAAAACAATTGTGTTTTTCCAATTTTTGGCGCTGTTAGAACCACAGTAAGGTAATTGTAGGTAGTCCTGTGAAGTTTTGTTGAAATCGGTTGGAAAATGTAGGAAATCCGATCCAATATACAAACGTACACACACACACACAATCTGCGTTTTATAATAAGATATATATATATATATATATATATATATATATATATATATATATATATATATATATGTATAAATAGATATATACACAGATACAGGGATAGATAGCCAGATAAATACAGCATGATAACTGATATTTTCACAATCATGCTCGCAGCATGAAACCGACGATTCCCTTGCAGTGTTTTTTCCTCTGTTCCCACTGTATTCTTCATCGCTCTACCTCAGATTCTTTTCCTTATAAATATAGCAGATTTTAAATATATAAAAATTTCTTCTCAAAAACTGACCTTGTGCCCAAATATCAATTTTTGTCGGTATGGGCTGCTTGACGAACCTTTTAGTGCATGTGTCGATCAGTTGTATGATATGAGCTTTTCTATACATTTCTGGATCAATACATTTCGTTTCAACAAACACAGACGGGGCGAAGAAAAGGAAAAGAGAAAAACACGGTTTTTGAAATCTTAATAATTTGGGTAGTTATTGTAAAGTACCAAAGTGAAGTAATTAAAAAAACAACCTTGTTAGTCACTCCACGTATCTTACTAGTTAGGGTTGTTATCTAGCATTATATATATATATATATATATATATATATATATATATATATATATATATATATACACACACATACACACACTATTCGGACTATTGTCCGAATGTTTATTCCCATATTCACGATGTTTCAGTCGTTACAAGCTCCGCCCTTCTTCAGGTGGTAATAGTTGGGATTTCGACCTCATCATTTTATTTAATCCGCGGAGGCAGGTTATTTTAATGTCACGTGTCATGCCTTTGGATATAATTAGTTTGAACTAACTTCATTTGAAAACTCAGCACTCCAAGTTTTTTTTTCTCTCTACTGTGGCCAGGGATTGAACTCACAACTCTTTTGGTCAAGTCACTTTTGGATCATATAGTTTAATGAAAGTGACTGTCCGATGCCTACAACATCGAGCAAAAGTCATAAATGGCAATCCAGAGACATACGAATGGTCAGTATAAGGTAACAAGGTTTCATCATTTTACAATTTAAATTGCTAGATGCCACCGTACATTTTATGCAAACAGTTTCTCATATCGAACTTCTTGTTTGTGGAACTCTTGCTTTCTCGTCAAGTTTCATCTTTACAAATTTAAATCTAATGTCAATCTAGATCTTTTGTTTTAATTCCTGTTCTTTTTTTGTTCTCTCCGTTTCGTAAGGTTTTCTTTTTCTAATATTTTCTTTTACTCATTAACCTCACAGCTTTCTTGCCTTGCGTGAGATGAAATGGCTAAAAAAAATTACAATAAAATAATCAGTCTGACCATTGTACTCTGAAAATTTAATATTGTTTAGGGATATTCCACATATCTTTCCCAAAATGGCTGCAAACGAATCGGAATTAAATCAATACAGGAGGTATATACAGAGTATTGATCGATTCCAAGTTTAAACTGCACTTTCCTTTAAACTTAGACGTTGTCTGTTAAAATACTGTTTACACTCGGAGTCTGTACGTTTACTGACCACAGTTTTTTTTTATTAAAATGTGTTAAGTAATTGTAACAATATTCTTCAGTTGTCCGAGATTACCAACATTCGAATATGATAATAAAACTATTTCGTTTGATGCTTGCTTCGATCTCTTCCTAATTAGTTACCCTCTATTACTTGGGACAATAAATAGTGTGTTTTCTCAATATATCAAATAGAGAGCATGAACGTTTCCTACAGTAAGAGGACAGATTTCAATTGCGCATGTTCTAACATTATGACTATATATTATATTTTGATCCGGTTGCATCGAGTTGAAATGTGAAAAAAGAATTCTTAGCAAATAGACAAAACCGGAGAAGCTATCAGTCAAAATATTATACTACAAACAACAAAATACAAACAATCGAAAAAATATATGGATTATATAGTCTTTTTTTTTCTTTTGTTTCACAGTTCTTGAACTTTAGACGAAATTTCTTTGAACAGCTCCATTTCACAGACGGATTTCTTTCTTTTCAAAGAATTGATTTTATTTTTTTTTCATTTGTATGGCTTCAAATTAGGATTAACATTAGAACCAAACTAAAAATTCCAACAACAGTAGTATATGTAAAGAAATTTAAAGAAAATTTTTTAAATGTCATGCAGTAGACAAATTTTATTTCACTATCGTGTAAATTTAGCTTCATGCACACGCGTATATTTACAGAATAATTTTATTTAAAAATTCATAAATATTTTCAAATCAAGAAAAAATATCTTAAAATGAAAATTATATCTTTCATATATAAAACTGTCTCTAAAACACGGTGCATAAAAATGAACAGATCCGTTTGAAAATAAAAATTGTCCATATCTCATAAGTAAGTGTGTCATAGTATATTTTTTTTATTTTGTATTGTGTAAATTTAGTCTCATCACAAGCTTATATAACTAAGAAATAATCTTATTTAAAAAATCTTTAGATATTTTAAAATGCAGAAAATATCCTAAATTTAAAAGAAAATCGGTGGTAAAAATATCTCTAATACACGGTGAATGAAAATGTAGGGGACAGTTTTATATTAATGCTTTCCATTCTAATGGGTTAGTGTGTCATTACAAAATTAACTAATATTTATTTAACTATACACCCCCTTTTATTATTTTTTAACAGTTTAGATTGCTTGTTTATTTATTTTTATTAAACTTAATCGAAATGTTCAACTTGCAGAGGTTTATTCAATAAAAGAATGTGTAACTTCAGGTGCGGAAATAAAAGTAATGATAATAGAAATAATAATTACCCTTTATTATTAATATTATTATTATTTGGGACATGCCAATTCAAAGTAACAGAAAATAAAAACCAACAGACCTGATATTATCATAAAAGACAAGAAATTCACGAAATCTATGCTTATTGACATAGCAGTAACATCTGAGAGAAAGACCATGAAACATCGAGAAATTGTTCAAATACAAGAAATTGGAGATCGAGATTAACACGATGAGGGTAATGAAGACTGAGACAGTACCAAAAGTAACTGAACCTGTGGGCCTCGTGAGAAAAGGAATGGACAATTTTATTAATATTGTCCCAGGTAACATCAACATGCAAGTTGCCCAGAAGATCGCCCTATTACAAACATTTCATATACTAAAAAACGTGCTATCAATTAAATGACAATTCTCCTATTGGACCTAAGGACCATAGTTTCGACCCGGTTCTACAAGATACAAAGCAGGGGACATACACAAATGATAATAATGAAAAGAATAATAGTAGTAATAAGAAGAAAGAAACGAATAATGATAATAATAATAAGTGTAATAAATGAATGAGAATTAAAATAATAAAAATAATGATATAGAGAAAAAATAATATAGAGAAGAACGAGAGTAATAATAAGACAAAGAAAAAGACGACGACGAAGAAGACGACGACGAGGACGAAGATGGTGACGACGACGACGCCGAAGATGACGAAGATGACGACGACGAAGAAGATAACGACGACGAAGACAACGAAGATGATGACGACGACGACGACGACGAAGATGATGACGACGACGACGAAGATGACGAAGATGACGACGACGACGAAGAAGACGACGACGACGAAGATGGTGACGACGACGCCGACGCCGAAGATGACGAAGAAGACGACGACGAAGACGACGACGAAGGCGACGACGAAGACGACGACGAAGAAGACGACGACGAAGAAGACGACGACGAAGGCGACGACGAAGGCGACGACGAAGACGACGACGAAGAAGACGACGACGAAGAAGACGACGACGCCGAAGATGACGAAGATGGTGACGACGACGACGACGCCGAAGATGACGAAGATGACGACGACGAAGATAACGACGACGAAGACGACGACGACGACGACGACGACGACGACGAAGATGATGACGACGACGAAGAAGACGACGACGAAGATGACGACGACGGCGAAGATGACGAAGATGGCGACGACGAAGAAGAAGATGACGACGAAGATGACGACGACGGCGAAGATGATGACGACGACGACGAAGATGGTGACGACGACGACGACGAAGATGACGAAGATGACGAAGATGACGACGACGCCGAAGATGACGACGACGAAGAATACGACGAAGACAATGACGACGACGACGAAGATGATGACGACGACGACGAAGATGACGAAGATGACGACGACGACGACGATGAAGAAGATGACGACGACGAAGACGACGAAGAATGGATATGAGCCATAGTCTGATGTAGCAAATGTTAGTCACAAGATATGGGATTTCTCGGTCATGACAGATCATGGCAATGAAGCACGATCACCGGACTTTGTTGTTCTAGCTCAGGAAGAGTAAACTCAAAAGAACTTGAAAAGGTTGAAAAATAGCAGGATCTTCCTGGGGAGTTGAATAAGTTATGGAACATTACTATTGAAGTAATTCTTGTAGTAATGGATGCTCTTGGATCACCACCTAGAAAATTGATAGAACACCTATGTAAAATTAGAAGCGAGACTAATCTTGTAGACCTCCAGAAAACTGCCATTATTTACTCTGCGAGACTTCAGCGAAAAGTATTTGAGATGTGAGAAGTCACCATGCATCAAAAACAGAATTTACATTTATTACGTCAATGTGCGACACCACCATAATAATACAATCCAACATCTTTAATGTAGCACCCTTCGGACCCTGCCCCTACTGAACGATAGAAAATGCCGGATGACTGCAACACTATGTAACCAACTCATTCCATATATATGCTGCTGACGTTCCGTTTTTTCAGTAACTTCATCTTTTCAAGCGTAGATAAATATTTATGCTTACGCTTCTTACCTCCGGCAGCAGCATCTACACCTTCTGCTTTCTTCGGTGGCATACTAAACGTTCAAATATACAGCTATATATAAAAAAAAAAAAAAAGAAAATGAGCAAGAACGTATCACCAAAACATTCTGCTGTCGGCTGCTACGAAAAGTTGTAAAAAACATGTGACGTTGTCCTCGTAGCCGCTCAATGAACTAATGGCGACTGATTAAAAGAAAAGTGCCGGACCATGGGAGTTGCCGGTCTGTAAAAATAATATCGATATAAGCTTGAGCAATGTATTTACTCACGGGAAGATATGTCAGTATTAGAGTGCAACACATATCGAAAAATACAACAATGCATATCATCATATAAAGCGGAAGGTCGCTACTCTTCGGGTTTTTTTTTAATCAATTCACTCCATGCAACACTACTAAATCGAATGGACTTCTGGAAGTGAAAGAGAAAGAAAAGATTTTAGAAGGAGCCAGAAAGCCAATTCTACATAGGAAACAAGGGATAAATCTCTACTCCTGTTCTATAAACTAGGGAGGATATGAACCGGACGATAGGAGAGCCTGTTTACTCACTTTGAGCGGAAAAAAAGTAAATAAATTCTGGGTATAAGCGGAGACGTTAGAAGGATAAAGTTGAAATATTTAACCATACGCATTATGATTAAAGACTATTAAGAAAAATACTCCTCAAAAATATGGCAGTATCATCAGATGAAAATATATTCGTTAGAAAAATATGGCAAAATAAATGTAAGAAAATTGAAGTTGAAAACTGTTCACCTTAAAACTACAATTATACCTATAATAGTGATTTTCCAAGCGTAGCTCAGATGTGGCACAAGGCTGAAAGTTTGGGGTACCAAGTGAGGATCGAACTCACTACTCAGTCGTAATTGTTCTAGTGAGACAAGCTTGCTTAACCATTACACCACTCTGAGGTGCCCAACTTATGCCTATAATAATTGGGACGTTGAGGACGATAAAACATGTGAGAGAAAGTGACATTAACATGATATCCGGTAGCCCCTATTTACAAGAGATTCAAAAAATGATGTAGTGTTAAGAATTACTTAACAAGATGGGAAACAATGGGGAGTATTAGTAATGTAAGGAAAATATAAACATTGTAGATTTTATTAGAATTTGTGCAAACAGAATACATATATACATATGCATTTACTTTATCGCAGACCTCGGGAAATGACTCGGTAAGAAATTGTACTAAATAAACAACAAAGGATATTATAATAGTAATAATGATATAACTAGGTTTAAAAGTAGTTTCTTAAATACTGGAAACGCCACAAAAATACCCCACCACACACACACACACTCAAATCATGTATGAAGGATATGGACGCAGTGGCCCATTTTAACATTAATGCTTGGGCGCATGCATCCATTTCCGATATGTAGTGCGTGAGAACGCACGCATGCACACACGCGCATATTTAAGGAATTCTAGGCTTCGTAATTTGCCCATGTCATCATTAAAGCGAACCCCATATAAATGCGGTCAGATTTACAGAGGACGGAGAGAAAGAGAAAGTAAGATGGAAGAATCATGGGAAAGAATGAAACAAACCAGAAAGTAAAGAAAAAGAAAAAGAGAAAGGAAGAAAAGAATACGAAAAGAAAAAGAAAAAAATATGGAGAAGAAAGGAAAAAATATATAAAAGGTGCATGAAAAAAAAAAGACAAAAAAGAAAAACAAAAGAACAATGAAAAAAACGAGAAAACAAAAAAAAAACGAGAAATATGGAAAAAAGGAAAGAAAAAAAATGAAAAAGGAAGGAAAACGAGTAAAGAAAGGAAATAAATAGGAAAAGATGAGAGTAGTGCGAAGAAGAATGAGAAAGAGAAAGAAAAGGAGTGGAAAGGAATAAAAGAAAAATAACGAAGAAAAGAATCGAAGAAAAAGTCGAAAAGAAAATGGTAAATGGAAAAAAACGGTAAAAAAAGAAAAAATGGACAAAAAGAAAAACGGACAGAAAAGAGATAAATGGCTGAACAAAAGGAAAAAAGAAAAAAGGGAAAAAAGAAAAAAAAGGGGAGAAAAGGGAAATAAGAAAAGGGAAAAAAAGAAAAAGAGAAAAAGAAAAAGAGAAAAAAGGGAAAAGAGAAAAAAGAGAAAAAGAGGAAAGAGAAAAGGGGAAAAAGAGAAAAAAGGAAAAAGAAGAAAAAGAGGAAAAAGAGAAAAGAGAAAAAGGGAAAAAGAGGAAAAAGAGAAAAAGGGGAAAAAAGAAAAAGGGGGAAAGAGAAAAAGAAGAAAAGAGAACAAGGGGAAAAGAGGAAAAGAGTAAAAGAGAAAAAGGGTAAAAAGAGAAAAAGGAAAAAAGAGGAAAAAGAGAAAAAAGGGGAAAAGAGAAAAAAGGAGAAAAGGGGAAAAGAGAAAAAGGGGGAAGGTGGAAAGAGAAAAAAGGGGAAAAGAGAAAAAAGGAGAAAAGGGGAAAAGAGAAAAAGGAGGAAGGGGAAAAGAGAAAAAGGGAAAAGGGGAAAAGAGAAAAAGGGGGAAGGTGGAAAGAGAAAAAAGGGGAAAAGAGAAAAAAGGAGAAAAGGGGAAAAGAGAAAAAGGAGGAAGGGGGAAAGAGAAAAAGGGAAAAGGGGAAAAGAGAAAAAGAAGAAAAGAGAAAAAGGGGGAAAGAGAAAAAAGGGGAAAAGAGAAAATGGAAAAAGAAAAAGGTTAAAAGGAAAAATATTAAGAGAAAAAGAATAATCAAAGAAAAATATATGGTGAAAGAAAGAAAAGAAAATGACAGCAATGGAAAACGGAAAGAAAGAAAAACACTGAGAGATAAAAATTGAAGGATAAAGAAGAAAAAGGACAGAGCGTACATTAAAAAAAAAAAAAAAGGATGACGAATACAGAAAATGAAAACTCTAAAAAGACTATCACGTTGGTAAGATAAAACACGAGTAAATAAAATTAGTTCAAGTCAAAATGACACAACGAGACACACAACGTGGATGTAAGGATACTGATGAATAAAAACAGACAGAAAAAGAACTTGTAACAAAGCGAAAATACGTATGGATAACAAAATAAAAAAAAAATGCAGGCAAGGCAAAAATAAAGTTAGAAATAAAAGAGAGGAGGAAACAAGAGAATACAAATGGAAGATAAAACATTAGAAAGAAAAAGAACGAACAAATGAAATTCGAGTTACAAAAACAGAGAAAGCAAAAAAAAAAAAAATAAAAAATAAAAAATAAAATAAAATGAAATCACACTCGGTCTTTTCAGCAAATATACTATCTCCTTCCTCTTTCACTGAAATCTTACAACAAATAAATAAATAAATAAATAAAACGTCCCGAACATGACTACAACACGTAAAAACGACCCGGGAGTCCGGTTATCGATTGCAAGTGCGTGGGTGGGTGAGTACGATTTTTGCGCGTTTGCTTGTCCGTTCGTCCGATGTCGTCGGATGCCGGCTGTAACGACCATGTAAGGACGAGAAGAAAAACAATGAAAGAGAGAAAGAAGAAGAAGAAGAATGTAGAAGACAAAACTCCTTCATGTTAATTGCATGTTCGGTCACACGTGAAAATGTGAGAGCTATCGTTGTAATGAGCGCGCTAGTAATTTATGGCGGGAAAGCGACACCTCAGCATTTTCAACTGATTTTTCCCATAGCTTTCATGGCAGTGACACACACACACATTCGCCCGGACGCGCATTTTTTTTTTTAATCCTTTTATCTTTGGTTCTTGCTTTTCCTTAATACTGATTACGGCAATGTTCCCCCCCACACACCTTTTTTGTCTCTATTTCTCTGTCTTTATTTTCTCTGTTATTTTTTTTCTTTTTACATTCTCTTTGTAATTCTAACATTTTTACAGCATTTTCTCAATATATAGAGTCTTTGAATTTTTTTCTTCACCGTCGGTTTTTGCCTTCTCTGTTACTATCATGGCTTACTTTTATATCACGTTGAAACACTGGATCCAGTACCATCACCACAGTTAAGCAACGTCGTCTTAGATGGCTGACCGCTTGGGAATCCCAACTCCTACAAGCTTGCATGTGCGTGTGGTGTAATTGATAACGGCTAGGAGTTGGACATCGGGGAGCAGTTCCAATTCTAGTCGGGTTTATCATATTCACTTACGCGAAATTACCCTTAGGAAAGGTATGAATCTACAATTAGAAATTGCCTACCTGCTAGGAAGAGCCATTATAAATCGAAAAGAATAAGAAACAGCACGTTAATGAAAAGAACAAATGAACGATTAGTAAATAGATTCGCCTATCGTCCGGTTTACACACCTCCCGAGTCTTTTGAACAGGAGTAGAGGTCTGTACCTTGTTTACTGTTTAGCATTGTGCTTCAGGTTCCTTCTAAAATCTATATCCACATTGTATTTCTAACGTCTCCGACTGAACTTTGAAAAGTTATTCACTAATTAAATCTTGACTTCTTCAAGTCTATAGTTAGCTGTTAAATACAAGACCACACAGTAACCCTCTACCTTGAGTGGCTCTTTGGCTTTGTATTGGCTGAACATTAGTAAAAACAAAAACAACAAACAATTTCTTTATATTCTCAAATAATGAGAGGTGACTTGAAAATGATCTTCAAATCAGCATCCAACATAATATATGTGGAAGTGCTAATAATTTCAACAACAAAATGTTTTAAGAATTCTTCTTAATCGACATGAGAGAGAGAAATCTTTCAACTTTTTGGGAGTATCCTTATATCTATCGATATTATTAAACTCCAAAGCATACCAACATAAAAAATTAAGATTACGGTCACATCAAGTTGAACATTGGTTCCTGTACGAACACTGAAGTTAGGCAAAGTCAAGCCTGGTGAGTACTTAGATGGGTGACCGCTTAGGAATCCCAGGTGTTATAATGGATAATTGTTATTCGGCGAATTTATGTCTAAGAGGAAGAAATTACTTAGTTCCGTTCGTTATATTCATTTCACACAAATATCCAAAGAAAAGGTATAAATTAATCTCTTTTCTCCATCAGCTATGGGTTAATTAGTACGACAAATCATTATTACCTAAAACAAAAATTATTACAATGTAAAAATATTTTCTGGCTTTAAATAACCTGTAAACGACTGATAAGCTGTAAAAAATGAATGAATCCATCATTTATTGTAATCATTATTTTTACTCTCTTTCAAATATCATTTATTGTTTCTTCTGCCAATATCGATTATTTATTCTTTTCAATTTTACTGATGAATTTTCATTCGATTAACGTGTTTCATCTGCCAAATCTTTTCAATCTTTCTTTTTCTGTACTCTTTCTATTTACTTTTATTTATTTTCCCCCTTCATTTACTTTCTTCCCATTCATTTCTAAATTTTAAAATCTACTGCCTTAAATTAAGAAAAAAAAAAAACTTTAGCTGCTTTCCACTTCTCTTATTCGGATTTTAAAATCTGTTGTCTTACATTTATCTTTCTTTAATTGAGTTTACATAAAGTTGTTTTCCAAACCATACAATTTGATGTCTTAAAATTTAAAAATCTTCTTTATGTAAGTCTTCTCATTTAAGAGTACTCCCTCACGGGTCGGTACCTGAAAGCATTTGTTAAGGACTACTACTCTGGGTCCCAGACGATCAACGCTTCTCGATCCACTCCTCCTTTTGTTCTACTTAAATGATCCGCTGAAGAGCATATACCGATCATTTGTGAATATATATGCTGATGATACAACGCTATAAAAGCGCTCCCCCAAAACTCTTGATGACCAGAGCTGATCTCTCCTCAAACCTAGTGGGTAAAAACTGTCTTGTCACAGTCAATGCTTCAAAAACCAAACTAGTTAATTTAAACCGTCGCCAATCGGAACCAGAACTCACGACAGTCGTGATGAACAAATGTTCCCTCACGGAGGTCCCTTACCTTGAGCTCTTATTAAATTCATCCCAGGTCTTAAGTGGAACACGTACATACAATACATCATTAAAAATGGTGGAAAAATGGTCGGTTCTCTGTATCGACACAACAAGTACCTCACTCCTGTTTTTATCTTCTACTTTTGCAAGAGCCAGATCAAGTTGAAAATTGAATATTGCTGATATATAGAGGCAGGAGTTACTCAGTTTTCAATTTCCATCAATAGAGTCAAAAATCGTCACCGCGTTCTTGTCAGTGACGAACTATTTTCCACCTTACAGCTCCCTTCTCAAAGACCAGACATTGGAAGCCTAGTCTTAAACTTTATGGCTAAGTTCCCCCATACCACGCACATTGTAGCAAACTACCCTCATTCTCTTGAGATATAAGTTCCACTCAAGCAGCAGCTTCTCATGAACCACTGTCTTGGGAAACCTATTCTCAAGAGCTTGCTTCCCAGGTCGCTACAATCTTAACCTGTTCAAATCTAGGGTTAACCGTTTATCATACTCTGTAACTCTTTACATCGAGTAGCCCTCAGGGTGATTTTTTTTGTTTTGATTTACGGCATATCAACGTCAATGGATTATTTAATGCTGGCAAAATTTTTAATGCTGTTAATATTTTATTTTTCTAAAATGTAATACTGGCAATATTATTTATAAAGTATTTCTGGTATTAAAACTTATTTTTACACTTTCATTGTGTTTTGATCCCAGTTTGGGGGTTGACTATTTACCCATAGCTGGGACCCTAACAGGTGATAAACCCCGGGTCACAGTGGACTTGGAAACACCAGCAATTAAGTTGTTCCACGCTCCTCAAAACCTCTTGATCAGAGGCCTTGCTGTCGGCCGTAGTTTATCGTCTTACACAGGACAGCCTCATCACTAAAAAAAATCTTTCACTTTCTTAAATATTAATGTTGCCTTCAACTTAAATATTTTTCTTTACCATTTTTGCTTCATTCCTTCATTAACTTTGGATCATTTCCTTTTCTTTATTCAACGTATGTATGTAAATTCTTTGATATCTAACCAAGTTGTAAGTATGCGGATCCAAATCTACCTTCTAATGACATTCTGCTCAAACTCGTAGCGCACTTTGACAAAACTTTACTTTTATGTACACTATTTACATTATTCGGACTATTGCCCTCATCTTTGTTGTCATATTTATCACAGCGTTTCGGCCGTTGTACGCTCCGACCTTCTTCAGTTGGTTGGAATGTCGAACTGAACCCTTTATTTCACTCACTGGGTTAGAATGTTCTAGTTCCACGTGTCATATCTAATGGCTGTCAAATATTAATTGTCTCCTGTCAATTCACCTCTCCACGTTCTCCACTGCCTTAAACAGGTATTGAACTCACAATTCTTTGGGTCCTCTCACTGCATCTAACCAACGCCTTTATCCACAGACAGGAGATAACTCATAACTGGCATCCATTAGACATAGCACGGGGAACTAGAGCAGTCGACCCCAGCGAGCGAAATAAAGGGTTCAGTTCGATATTTCAACCACCTTAAGAAGGCCGGAGCGTACAACGGCCGAAACGTTGTGATAAATATTGCGACAAAGATGAGGATAATAGTCCGAATAATGTAAATAGTGTACATAATATGCCATCTCTGAAATATAGACGTTTACTTTTATGTGTTGACTGGCGCGATTGCTAGCACGATGAATGACATGAGTGACGTCGATAAAAATTCAAATTGTCATAGCCAATCAGAATAACTCGTAACAGTTAAATAAGCCGTTACAATCTTGTCATAATATCCCATAGAAAAACATTAGATGACCGTCTGGTTAAGGTCTGTTTTGGGGTACCTGCAAGACCAACATCTTAAATGACAGATAGTAATGTTCTGACTCATCAATACTTTTGCTAATCATTTCACCCTGAGCAAGGCAATAAAGCCACTAAGACGCAAGGGGGGTACTAAGTATTAGAGAATATAAGAAGATATTAATAATAAGAAAAGACAATAAAAGAACAAGAATTATGAAGACAGAAGACAACTATTGACATTGCATTTAAAATTTTTAAGTTGACTGGGAATCAAGAATCCGGAAGAGAGTCCCACAAGCAAGAAGGACAAGAGAAGAAAATGTTAGCATAAAACTTACGGTTACATCATGGCAGTTCAATTGTAAAATGATTAGACCTTCAATTCAAAGTCAATGTACCATAAAGGGAATTTAATCAGAATAATTACCATAACGGTATTTACAAAAAAGGCTCCGTTTCTTCGGTGGAAAAGTGACTGAAGCCGATAAGGCTGGTTAAGACCAATAATATTGCAGATACTTAGGATTTTATCAAATTTCTCTCTCTCCCTCTCCCTCTATCTCTCTCTCTCTCTCTCTCTCTCTCTCTCTATATATATATATATATATATATATATATATATATATATATATATATACGTACATACAGACTTACTTGAATGTGTATGCTATCTTCGGACTATATTCGCAACCAAATAGTGTGTTTATAAACTTAAATATTACGTTTTTTCTACTTGTAAAAGCACCAATTTCGTTACACTTCTTAATATGAAGAATTCAGGAATATTTCTTTCCATTGAGAAATCCATTAACTGTCAATTAGTATACCTTATTACCTAATTCTATCAAAGTGCATTTTTTTGTAAAGGTACCAAATATTTGAACTAATTTCAGTTTATCGTTTAATCTAATTCTTATCGAAAATCTTGACGAGTGTGAAATTACGAAACTCAGTTTTAGAACTCTGATAGTTTACGAGACCTTATAATTTAATTAATCGAACATCTGTCCCTAACGAGTGATTTGACGCGAAACTCTATCAATGAGGTAACGCTACTGGTTATATTTTTGAATAACATTGCAGAAATTATTGCAGAAACTCCCTGAACAATTACGTAAAATTTCGTCTACGAAACTCTGGAGGCAAGGTGCTGACTATAACATCAATCACTACCAAATTTTATTTGTATTAATCCTGTTATTTAATATACGTAGATTTCAGTTTTTTCCTCTCATTTTACTTATTAATGTACCTAGATAAAATCTCCTGATAAACACTCGCTAAATATAGGCAGGTCATTGAAGGTAATCCTCTGCTTGATGCGACCATTCCTGATCTGTGTCATGGTTAAATTTTGTTTACTGCCAATCCTTTCAGCCGGTTAGCTGTCACCAGTCACTACTATAAATAGGTAAGTTCTGGTCACGTTTGTAGTCTGGCTGTCAGTGAAGAATTTTAAGCCGGATAAGAATCACTTACGGAAGAATCATCTTGAAGCTGACAGAACTGCAACGAAGGGCAGCTGACTTATTCTTCGAAGTATTTACCACTGTCTTTGGACAGATAATCTTCTACCTATGTATTTATCTTCTAAATAAAGAGGAATCAGTCAGTGCACACACATCTTCAGCACTAAAAGCAAAACCAAATATAGTTCTTCTCTATGTGTCGTAATTATTAATGGACGGCACAAAATTTTATTATAGCTACAAAAATGAAGAAATTAAAAATATATATAACTTTTTTAACAGAGAACGGAAAGTGCGACACTGAAAGCTGAAGACTCATTAGAATAGCGAAAGATGCCTTACAAAAGCTTAGCAAAGTAACAATAACCGGGAAAATTTTGTTAGAAACAAAGGCAGGAGTACTAAACTGTTATGTAATATCATTATTCGTATATAGCAGTGAATCCTTGAGAATCTAATCACAGATGACACTTGAAGCAATTGAAAAGTGCTTACATAGAAGGATACTGAAAGTTTGGTTTGGTTTGATTTGTTTTACGGCATATCAATCTGAATGGGTTATTTAATGCCAACAGATTTTTATTGGTGGTAATATTTTGTTTCCAAAAATGTATTGCTGGTAATATTTATATTTTTTAATTATTTCTGGTATTAAAACCTATTTTTACACTTTCATAGTGTTTTGACCCCAATCTGGTGTAATGTGATTGTGTCAACCAGCTTCACACAGCATTACATCTTTTGGATTATTTCAAATGTATTTGCAAATGTTTATACAATCGTGTACTGAACAGTAGATGTGATAAACAAAATCGAAAACCCGCTTTATATTCGATATATTAATTCGGTTTTCATCCTGTAAATACATTACAAGTAAATGTTTCCCCGAATTGACATAGGTATAAACCTGCCTATGTGACCAAATGTCAAAACCGGTCTAACATTGAATATAAAGAAGTCTTCATAAACACACCCCTATGTTTTTTCGGGGTAGTGCCGCAGTGGATGAAGCAGTTGATTATACATGTGTTACTGTTATCTAGTGGGGGATCACATCGTGAAGCACACATTTAGCAGGATTGAACAATAAAAGATATCGTAATAATCAACAGATATCAGCCAATCAATGAACAACTGATGGTGACCAAAAGGTACACAGTCGAAACGTAGGGTCTATAATAACATATCAACCAATAGTTTGAAATAATACAAATATATTAAAGACTATTGCATTAATGATGCTCCATATCTTTCGTGACCGAGGGAGTTGTGCCATTTTCAGTCAATGACGTGGTCAGTCTGTCAGTCAGTTATGTGCCATGCGTGATACATGACTGATGAGGCAGATTTTTCCCACAGTAGGTTGCCATTTCTTTCTGCGGTAGACCAGTTGACATCCACGGCTATAGTACCCGATCTGCCCTGATATTTATCCATAACTGGAGGAGGAAGAAGAAGAGAATTCACACCTTTCCCAAGGGTATTAGCACGTAAGTAAATGTAATAGATTCGAGTGGATTTCGAACTCGGTTCTCCGAGTTGTACAGTTTAAAAGCCTTGTTAAAGGGAGACACATTTAGAGAACTATCATAGAACTTTTTGAACTTGTGCCATATGATGGTAAACTTAGTAAATATCAATGGCCTTCACAATTTTTCCCGCTTTATCTGTTAGCTAACCTATGTTTGCGAGAAACTGTTTTACAAGTGACGCTTTATCATCTATTTTTTAAAAGCATTTCCGGTTAGTTTCATTTCTCTTGAGATACTGCAACAGTTTCGCCTGTTGCCTTAATAAGTATCGATATGAATGGAGCGCCGAGATAAACAAACAAACGAAAAATTGGTATCCGACTTGAACGCTTTAATATTCTGCTGTTTTCATGATCAGCAATACAGTTAAATTTTTATAATATCGACTTCTGGTGCGTGAGACAAATCCGTACCTGAGGCGAAAGAAGAATGGTTAGGAATTTCAGTGAGATCTAATGAAGCAGACAGATAAATGGGCGCTGAAAGGCATTAAGCTGGAAAAAAAAAAAAAAATAATGAAAAATAGTAAAAAAAAAAACCAAAAAAAAAAACCCTGTAGATAGAATTAATAATCTAGAGAGATAGCGAGAAAAGAGATAGAGGATAATAGGGAAGAAACAGAACGGAATATAAAGTAGAAATTTATCGGTGGTAGGTCGGGTGGGGTGGGGTAATCAGTCTGCCTTTTCGAGATGCACAGATTGATTGTATGTAATGAATACCGAAGCCTGTTTATTGGTTTCGGTTCATACTGATGAGAAGCGAAATCACTAGTCTTTTGTTAGCTTTCCACGCATTTGCGCGTTAGTACGTGTGAGTAACGATAAAAAACACAGAGATTAGGTCAGCTGATCAAAATGGAATAACTATTATGCAAACACAACACGTGTATATATATATATATATATATATATATATATATATATATATATATTAGGTTAGTGCAAAAATAATGTCGTTTTATCACATATGTTACTATGTGAGAAAACGACACTATTTTTGCACCAACCTAATATATATATATATATATATATATATATATATATATATATATATATATATATACGGGTTTGTCAGTTTGGGGCCGTTTTTTCATTTTAGAGTATTTGATGAGCCCTCTGTTTCGCATTAAATATAAAATAATTTGGGTACTGAAGAAGCGTGAAAGTGTTTTCAGTGTATTTCTCCTCTTCGTGTAAATATTGAGGGCTGCAAATTCTGAGTGCTCTTAAGTACAATCCGATGAATATGCCAGATTTTATTTTGTTGTTATGATGAGAATAGACATTTATTAGATCGTTTTTGTGAGTGGATTTCACGTGAACACCGAGCTTTAAACTCTTGTTAACGCAGTGTAGCTTGATATCTAAGAAGAGTAAGGAATCGTATTCTTCCATTACGTATGTAAATTCTATGGTATGTTTGATTTTGTTTTGCTTATCTACTCGGTCAGGTAAATCAGTATCACAAGGATATATAAATAGACAATCATCTCTCTGTCTCTGTCTCTCTCTCTCTCTCTCTATATATATATATATATATATATATATATATATATATATAGATAGATAGATAGATAGATAGATAGATAAAAATTTGGGTAAAATATTTTGAAAAGGACTAGATTCGAGAAATTCTAAGACGATACATGCCATCACTTAACTAAGAGGTGATCCCATTGGTAATCCAAATTTTTGTTTGTAAAAATGGAAACAACCATGTTATATACACACCGATTATCATCCTAGAACATCTAAATTTTACGATTCCCTTAAAATCCACAAAACAGGTATACCGATGAGCTCTGTCATTTCAGGAACAGACTGGCGAAAGCCATAACAAAAATTCTAACCCCTCTCCTTGGAAAAATCAGTCCATTCATCTCTCTCTCTCTCTCTGTATATATATATATATATATATATATATATATATATATATATATATATATATATATATTCAAATACTATTCAAAACAACAGACATTTCGTGTTGATTAATTTTGGCGACTTTTCCAAGTTTCAAATAATCCTGCTCAGACAAAGAGCAAATTCCATCAGGAATTTTATCCACGTTCAATTTTCGGAAGAAAATTACAGGAAATATGTTTCTTTAATTATGACATACATTATTTGTGATGCAAGGCCGAACATGGAGTGAGGAGAGATTGGTCATCCGTAACTATCTTACTCCTAGCTAAGAACACCTCGCCGAGATGCAATGGTTAGCAAGTTTTTCTCGCTAGAAGTGAGTTCGATCACCACTGGGTGCCCCTTGTTCGATCCCCTTGTGCCACATGTAAGCTACGCTTAGAAAATTACCATAAGTATAAATGCAGTGGGTAATTCGACGTGGTGTAATGGCTACCAATTACGAATGAGTAGTGAGGTCGATCTTCACTGGGTGCTCCATACTTTCGGCCTTGTGCCACATCTAAGCGTGGCTTAGAAAATCACTAATTGTGTACTTTGACGTTGTGTAATGGCCTGCAAGAATGTCTCACGACATCAGTTAGGATTGAGTAGTGATTTCGATCCTCACTGGGTGCCTCATACTTTCGGCCTTCTATCCTACTTTAACTAGTTCAAATCACGCCCCATCCATTCTAAGAATTTCCGCAAGTTCCATGATAAATCCTCCTTCATCATTCGATTCGAACACGCACCAAAATAAAGCGTTTTCACACTAATAATACACCCATAATATATACATGTACAATTTCGTACACACACACGCACACACACACACACGTGTCGTAGAAAAACAGAATACAACAATATGGTGTCGCCGATAGGATGTTTAAATCACTTGGATGAAGCAGAATTTTTCGAGACTTGGATCCGGTGTTTTGCATCTCGGGCTAGGGAAAAGATGACAGACAAGGAGGGGGGGGAAATGAAGTAACTGGCCTCTTTCTATATATACCACGTTCTTTTATCTATTATAGCATACCCGAAACAATTGGAGACTGACTTTCCTTGAATTTCAGAAATTATAAAAAGAAACTTGTCCTAGCGGAAAGAACCAAATTTCTGTCCATTAAACAGAAGCAAGATGAATGAATTATACAATATCTTCATAGATTAAGAGAACCTAGCAGATTCTGTGAATTTGAGAAACTTGGAACTCTAGATTTGACTATTGAAGATGAAATGAGATCAAGATGCCCACAAAAAATAAACATGACATAAACCTCAAGGGGGAGAGGAATAAAGCGTTTGTAGAAGAAGTTCGAGAACAACCAAAGGCTCTTCGGTTCAAGGAGGTGTAGTGGATTGGTAAATAGGAATGTACCTATTTGCATCAGTGTATATTAAATAAAGAGAAAGGCAAGAAGTTGACTATCGATCACGTGTCATACTGGCTATCTGAAGATCAGGTAGTTAGGTAGCTGGAGCTGGCCGTGTGTGCTGTTTTGTCGAACTCTCTGCTTGAAGGCAGAGAGAAACCCGGACGAGACTCTGCCTCGTCTGGGGAAGTAGACAGCCCCGACCTCGTTTATGCGGAGTCTATGGGGAAATTTTGGCCAAGCCTACAAGCTCGGATGGCCCCACATTAAATTTGGCCTTGTACCATATCGCCCCTTGTGAGGAGGTCGGAAAATATTACTGATCACGTGTCGCAGAACAACACAAAACAATAGTTTTACTACTATTTTAATCATCGCTTTTTAAAACAATGAACATTGCTGAGGAGTGAATGTAGTTAAAATAATAGCATTGTCAAGAGAAAAAAAGTTTTTTTTTTCCAGCAAGAAGGTCCAAGTTTACCAAAGTCTCAATTTGATGAGGCTGTTTAAGAACATGTCAAATGATTTTAGGTATATGTGTTTTAGTTTTTGTGGCAATTCCTGGTGTTTGTCGAAACTCCCCCTAGCCCAATGTATTCTATGTTCAATTTCCTTTTCTCCTATGAGTAGAAATGCGATGAAAAGGGAAACTAGAAAATGTTAATAACAATGACAATATTTTTTTTCTGAGAAATGCTTAATTTTAAACCAAAATCACCGATTCCCCACCCTCGAGTTGATAAGCTTTGCAATCTTTCGTAGATTTTGACTTTCTGCAATGTCACTTCCAGACAGAAGATAATTCTCAGAAGGAACCAGCTTCAGCAGAAGGTAAAATTGAAGCATTCGGTAAAGATAGAACTTACGAGTAACGGCCTGGAAGAGAAATATTCAAATTTACCTCTACAGTAAGGTCTTTACATAGGACTTAAAAGTATAAACTTTTGCAACTGAACTTATAAAATATAAATGTACGAAATTTTTTGTTGTCATTTTCCTTTTTTTCTTTTTTTTTACTTGTTAAATAAAACCACAATTTTCAGCATTGAATTGTCAAGTAATAATTTTAAAATTATCCCTTTTCTTTCGGAGAGTTGAAGAGAATAAATAACCTGATGTCAGCAGAGGTCCGAAGCTGCGATAACCCCCCACCCAACACTTATTCTCAGCCAATATCTGCAGGCTTAATTTCTCGAAATTAGATCATTTTTTTTTAATCTATGGCCATAGATTTTAACCTTTCCATAGACTAAAGGAGTTTATTTAAAAAAGACAAGATAATAATGGCTATTCCAATAACTTGGACTGATTTTAAATGTGAATTAAGTTTAAGCGTCTAATGATTTTTTCTTTTTCTTTCAGACTTAACAACTTAAGTCTTTGGCAATTTCAACCATGGAAAGATTAACAATCAAACAACGTGTTAAAGTTATCGAAGTCTATCAGGAAAATGGACGTTCAAACAGAAATGCATTTCTCGCACTTCGCGATTTTTTGGTCAACATAATCGAGAGTGCAAATGGAAGCGATGTAACATTGTTGTGGAGAGGTTCATTTCCTGCGCGCCATGACGAATATAGGTGTCTGGATTTTCGGCCACATTCTCGTGCACTACAGCAATGTTTTCAGCTGAACGGCGTAAACGAGCACGCACTGGTGTTTTCACATCTGCCACCGATCCAACTTGTTTAAATTTACAATTTTTCCAATTGCAGATTTGAAACGTTAACACGTTGTTTGATTGTTAATCTTTCCATGGTTGAAACCTCTAAAAACTTATGTCGTTAAATCGGAAAGAAAAAAAAATCATTAGACGCTTAAACTTAATTCATATTTAAAATCGGAAATCGTTATTGAAACATGCTTTATAACTGACTAGCAGGAGAGCCCAGCGTTGCCCGGGGATGTAACAATAAGAGATAGATCAAGTATCGACCATCATAAAGACTGAAAAATAAAATTGACAAAGTTTATTGTTTAAGGTTGACGGACACGCATGTCTTAATTAGTTTTTTTTTTTTTTTTTTTTTTTTACGAATTGGTCAAACTCAAACAAAAACATTGTTTTCAATCGTTATGAGTCTATCGATTGAATAGAATTTTATTATAAATAATTGTCTTGTAAATGGAATTTTTAAAGCATTCTGAATATAAAAATAAAGAAAAAAGTGTGAAAGACAATAAGAAACACTACCTGCCAAAAAAAAAGTGAAGTTTTGTTGAAATCGGTTGTAAATGTAAGAAATCCTATCCCATATATAAACAAACACACACACACACACTGGGTTTTATAATAAGTATAACTCGATATGAGTAGTCCCCCTTTCATTCTGGCGACAGAATCGTGTTTTATTGTGTTTTCAAATTGATTTCGTGCAAAAACAATTGTTTTTCCAATTTTGGGCGCTGTCACAACAACCGCAAGCTAATTTCACGCAGTCCTGTGAAGTTTTGTTGAAATTGGCTGAAAAATGTAGGAAATCCGATCCAATATAAACGTACAGACACACATACACACTCACACACACACACACAATCTGCGTTTTATAATAATTTTTCACTTAAATGACGCATAAATGCGTTTTTTCTTTTACAATGAACTGTTGGTCAAATCAGACAAAAAGTTTAAAAAATATATTTCTTGTGACATAGTAATATTCAAGTCAATCGGTGGGCCAGGTAGTGTGTGCTTGGATTCAGTGAAAACAGAGTTAGCATTAACTAAGCGGTACTTAAAATAAGAACTAGAAAGTGGGCCTAGAACAGGAACAGTGTAACCCTGAAGTAAATATACAGTTTTCAATTCCCTGTAGGTTACCCAGATCGATATACAACTCATGAAGACCCGAGGTCATAACACCCAAAACTTTGTGATAAACAAAAAAAGATGAGGACAATAGTTCGACTATAAATAATGTAAATAATAACTCCTCATGCCAAAAATTCAGACATATTTTTTAACTTTTTTGAGATATTACGTGTAAAATGATAAGAGCCCTGATTAATTCACGGAATAAAAAATATTCTCAGAGCTTTAGATAACATTTTTTAATAAACTGATCATCATCATCATGACATCAGTTTACGATAAAATATTTCATAGAACATACTATCGTCAGTATTAATTAATTTCTTTTCTGTTGCCGAAAATTGTTAAAAGGAGAGAACCGGATATATTCACACGAGTTTAATAAGAAAACACTTGCCCCACCCTGCTACATAGTTCAATCTGCTAGAGCACAAAAGGCAAGGTGACTCCGACCATTAAATCAGGAAAGTTTATTAAAATATTTGATTAGATGCACACACATTTATGAGTTGATCAAATTTTGGGCGCTGAATTTTTCTTGCATCGATCGAGAATCATGACGAAATTGTGTTAAGCCGAGAATTAAGAATCAAATTTTTGAAATGCCAGATGTAATTATACATAAAAATCTCTCTCCACCTGTTTATATCATATCTAAGTCAGCTAAAATCGATCTTCCTGACATTCTACCAATCCTAGGCCAGCTTTTTTTTTTCAAATATTTCTCTTCATAACCGTCAATCCGAGATATACATACTGAATGTGAAAATGTCATATTAACATTTCTTATGAACATATACCCCTCTCTCTCTCACACACACGTTTTTCTTTAAGCGTTATTTTAGTGGGGGCACGAATTTAGGTACTATTCACGATTTATTTTCTTAAATAGAGAAATTAATAACCACAGGGATACGTTGAAAAGTCCAACTTAAAGAAAGGTTGTGCTTCAGACTAGATAACGCTTTTGTAAACGAAACGTGTTTTTACAAATTACGGAAGACGCGTTGATATAGCAGGGTTTGATTAAGCTGTCTAAGGAATGCTCACTTCCAGTTGGTACTTCTACGAATCTATTTCTGTTATTTTCAGTTTTTGTTTTGTAACCGAAAAAATTGGTTATGACAATTCGAATGCCAGAGTTTCTAGAGTACGCGGGCCGAGCGATGAAATAAGATACTGTTTAAAATAAGCGGAGCGTCTACTCAAATACAGGTATACACTAAAAATAACGTATGAAGTATTAAAAACGCCGAATCAAAAAATGAAATTATATATATATATATATATATATATATATATATATATATATATATAGTGAGTGATGTTGGAAGATAACACGATCGAATAGTAAATATCTAATACAATTTGGAAATTATTTACTTGCATATGCTTTGCCAAAACATGTCAAGGCAGAATTTTGCGAAATTGTCACAAGCACACAGATATGTGTGTATGTGTAACAGAGTGTGATATGAGTGTGAGTATATATATATATATATATATATATATATATATATATATATAATTATTTATTAAAAAAAAAATTTATAACATAAATATGTTATAAAATCACTACAAAAATAGCCATTTTGTTTCAACACCCTCGGTGTCTTATCAAGTGATGATATTCAACGACACCGAGGGTGTTGAAACAAAATGGCTATTTTTGTAGTGATTTTATAACATATTTATGTTATAAATTTTTTTTTAATAAATAATTATATATATATATATATATATATATATATATATATATATATATATATAATGTTTCATATATTTATAGGGGAAGCGTATTCAGAGAAAATTTATAGGTTTAGACAGTGTTGACATAGGAAACAACTCTGTATGGTAATAGTTTCACGAATAAAAGTGACGTTCGGACATCATTATGTCAAGGCATTCGTTCGTGTTTGTTTTTTATTAAACTGCAAGATTATAATTTATTTCACAGGCGTCAGGCTTTATTCTGAATAAATATTTCTATTCCTTTCAAAAGATTTGCGTATATATATTATCTAAGATATTTTTATCTATTAATACAAATACATATAGAAAGATATATATATATATATATATATATATATATATATATATATATATATATATATATATATATATATATATAATGTGAAATGAGCACGCATAGAAATACATTTTTTTCATTTGTAAAAATTAGATTGGAGACACCAAAATCCAGCAAATATAACAGGATTCGTTTTAATAGTGAACGAAAAATGCAACATCAAAATCCGAAAGCATATTGGGATAGCGAAAGATGCCTTCCAAAAGCTTAAGCAAAGTATTAAGAAACAAGAAAATTTCGTTGGGGGAAAAAAAAACAAACGCTGAAATGATATCGGTTTTCCTATATGGTAGTGAATGCTGGATACTGATGTGGGACTGACTTCAGGCAACTGAAAGATGCTGAGAATGCCATTAGACTAAACATGTAAGCAACGACGAAATTTTAGAGAAAATGGAAACAAAAAAGACTCATATTTAACATCAAGAATAGGCCGTTGATATATCTAGGACAGAAAGAAAACTTGGAAAATTTAGCACTCACAGGATATATTAACGGCAAGAGAGAGAGAGACAAAGAAAAACATTCCATAACCTACTTTACGAGCTTGTAGACATGTTTCCCGAAACAGAGATTAGATGTGAAAGAGAAAAGACAAAATATACCAAGAGTTATAAAGACAGAAAATTGGGGTGAGCCCTGATTGCTGACGTCTTTACCGAGGAACAATTGTAGGAATATGATTCCGAGAATAATATATAGTAATATTAATACTTCCTTTTTAGAAGAATCAAGGGAAATTACAATAGAATTAAAATACATCCGTCTAATTATTGAACGTTGATAGCTTGAACAATAGATTCTTGTGCTTGATCGATTGAATTTCATATTTCTTTGAATATCACACCGTCGAGTATCCCAAATTCAATTTCAAATGTAGCATAATACCGATTTCTTCAGCGTACACATTTCCCTAAAAATTAAGTTGATGTACTTCTATCTATATGTGTGCTTGTCTATATGCGTATACACGCACAAATATATGTAGGTTTACTGACATGCCAATGAACATAAAGGCATATGCGGGCACAGACACTAAAATATATGCAAAAGGGTGTGTATTGTTTCTGCAAACAGTGAAGGCCGATTCCTTTTAGAGAGAGAAATAGAGAGAGAGAAAGAGAAAGAGAAAGAGAAAGAGAGAGAGAGAAAGAAAGAGAGAGAGAGCGGGTTATCTAGCGCGATCAACAGGCAGAACAAATCCAGCACGCTTAAACGCTCGGGCGAGCTGACTTGTTCCGTACATACAAACTTTTTTTTTCAAGGGTACTTCACGCAGATATCGCCTCATCCAGGCTGATACCAAGAAGTCACCTTCTGACAAATCAACCATGTTGTGATACGAACCCGTGTCTCATCTCATTCTCAGAAAGCGAATGTTCTAATTACTAGTCCACGTGCGCATATATATATATATATATATATTAAATCTCTCTCTCTCTCTCTATATATATATATATATATTGACTCTCTCTCTCTCTCTCTCTCTCTCTATATATATATATATATATATATATTAACTCTATGCATATATATATATATATATTAACTCTCTTTCTCTCTCTCTCTCTCTATATATATATATATATAAACTCTCTCCCTCTCTCTCTCTCTCTATATATATATATATTAAGTCTATGCATATATATATATATATATATATATATATATATATATATATTAACTCTCTCTCTCTCTCTCTCTATATATATATATATATATATATATATATATATATATATATATATATATAAGACGCTAAGTAAGCCAATAAACCACTAAGACAAGGGGTTACTGAGTGCAAGAGAATAAAAGAAAACATTAAGGTGAGATAACATTAAAAGATCAAGAATTAAGACGGCAAAAGATAACGATTGACACTGAATTTGAAGTTTTTCAGATCAATATTAAGTGGGAAGCAAGAAACCAGAAGAAAATTCTACAAGCGAGCAAAGTAACTGTTAGCCTCGAACTTACAGCTACATCTAGCCATTTCAACTGTAAAATGATGAGATCTTGCCGCCAATATAGTATTCATGAAAGCATTTATAAAAAAGTCACTGAGAAGCTGCATTAGGACGGTGGGAAAGTGACTGATGCCGAGATGCCAGGTTAGTATAAATGATATTGCAGTGCCTTCTTTGGATTATATGTATTTATATTTTCTTATTAGTATATGTGATATATTTTGTGGATACACGTGTTTGAATAAATCTGCTGTTTCTTTAACAGTATAATTGTCGTCATCCGGACCGAGTTTTTCGAGAGTTTCTCAAATAGAGATGTGCCCTTATGATGGATTTTCAGAAATAAATCCATTAATTCTTACTCTCTCTCTCATATATATATATATATATATATATATATATATATATATATATATATATATATATATATATATAATCGCTACCACTCAAAGAAGAGAGAAAAATGTCAAGTGAAAAAAAGGACAAATAACATCGACATTCTACACATATATAAACTATTTAAAAAAAACCACAAAAAACAACAACATTGCACCAATGAAAAGTACATGTATAAAAGAAAATTCGAAAAGTATAATCAGTTAATTGCTGGTAACCCCTGACGAGTGAATGGAGAGATTCCTGGAGAGTCCCTCTATGAAAACCTGAAGCCGGGATGCTGAAGTTAGCATCAATCACGTAAGGAACAAACTTTTTACTTTTAATAATTCATATATATATATATATATATATATATCTTAATAAATTCCCGGTGAACAGTGTCCGCCAACAATTAAAAGTTTCATACACTCTCACGCAATCATCAGTTATTTTGAAAAATGACAATTTTATACTTCCTTGGTAAGTTCGATATGTTACAAGAGTAACTGAAACGTACATATCATGTACCGTTAAACATACACCACATCGAGGAACTCAAAATGATTTTCTATGCGTTGCTTAGATATGGAGCATGGCCGAAAGTGTGGACGCCCAGTGAGGAGCGAATTCGCCACTCAGTCGTAATTGAACTAGCGAGACTAATTTGTCAACCATTACATCACGTCGACCTATCCAAGCTGATGTCATCACATGCTAGTAGGATAAATTTTAAAAAGGGTATTCATTTGATGTTGGTTTTACTTAATATTTAGGCACAGCATGCATCAACATTTTATCTCTTTAAATAATTTTATGCTTTTAGATAATGCAAATCTTGATCGACTTTCTGATCAGCTGGATACACAAATTCTTAATATTTTTTTTTTTTTTTTGTATTTGTGGAGTTTGTCGGATCAACAACGGACATTTTTCATGCCTCTTTGTTTTAGGTTTTTGCTAATTTCTTTGTTGGACATCTTATTTCAAAATAACTAATCTAACAGAAGCTGACATGATGTTACCACCATGAAACTTTATGAGGTGCGAAAGCCTATTACAGCCAAACATCAATAATGTTAAACAAACTCTATAAATTTTATAAAGCCGACAAGGGGGCGAGTGAGTCAAACATAATCTTATAACGACTGCACACTGGGAATGGCTATCGTTTAGCTAAAGCGGAATTTTAAATTTAAAAACAAAATGGCTGTTACCAATGTGAGATTAAATTATAACAGTGGTCATTGTATTATTTGTATTACAAGTTTGCGTTATAACTTATTACTTATTTTATCAGTTGTTTTTAGCCATGATATTAGCTCCTCTCCTCTTTTAATGATCTTTTTTGGAAAACTCGTTTTGACATTCTTCGCTCCATTACATCGACATTAATCAAAAGGCAAGTTTCAAATCTGCTTGTGGTTGCGTAGCATTTGTTTTTTTGTTTGTTTGTTTTTTTTTTTGAGTCGCTAGAGTTCTGAGACCATATCTTCGAAGATTAACAAAAATCACTGAATTCAAATGGGATTTTCCTTTTCTTAAACTGGACGTTTTAAGCCCTATTTCATCAGTTTTCGCGATGTAAAACAATTTTTTAAAAAATATTTCTAAAAGTCATTGTTAACATTTCTAACGAGTTCTGAGCAATTATTTTCAAAAGCTTTTTTGAAGGATTTGAAGTTTTAAAAACTTTTTAACGATTTTAAAAATCATTTTAAGTTTTTACGTTTTTGAAACATTTTAACGATTTTTGGAACGTTTTTACCTCTTGAAATGTGTTTTTGTTTTACTTTTTAGCAACTTTTAATGCCTCAAGCAGCTTTCAACGATATTATTTTAACTTTGTAACTAAGTTTTTGAAACTTGTTTTTAAGATTTGTTAACGTTTTTGTCACATTTTAAAATATTTTTCAAGGCATTCAACATTTTTGAAATTTTGTTAACGCCTTTAACATTTTGAACGTTTTTAAACGATTTAAAAACTTTTAACATTTCTAACCGATTTTTCAATGTTAACTTTCTTTTGAAGCTAGTAATTTAACGTTTTGTTTAAACATTTTAAATCGTTTTCAAACTTTTCTTAAAAAATACGGAAATGTTCTTGAAGTAATTAAATCAAGGAGTATTGATTTTTAACGGGTTCATTTAAAAATATATTGAAAATAAAAAAAAAATAACCTGCCTAATATTACAAAAGCTTTTATGTTTTGCATCGATCGTTACGTAACATTGTTCAATGGATTATTTTGTTTTATTGTGCGCATGCGTTTTCCCTGAGAGAAGAATAATTATCGTTTTTGCACACCATTAATTCTCATTTTCACACACTTTTCAGAAACAATGATAGGTTCTATGATATTTTTAAAGTTGATACACTACGTAAAAATTACCATATAATTTTTTAAAATATTCATTTTCAAATAAAACACGTTTTGGCTTTGGTATAAAACCAAACAAACGAAATTGAAATATTATCACCTTAAGTATTTTTAAAAAAAAAGTAACACACACACACACACACACATATATATATATATATGTGTGTGTGTGTGTGTGTGTGTGTGTGTATGTCTCTGTGTGTTTGTGTGTGTTCTATCAGGATTGCTTCTCGTAATTTATTAGGTTGGTGCAAAAATAATATCGTTTTTTGACGTATTTTTTAACGTCAAAAAACGATATTATTTTTGCCTAACCCAACCTAATACTAGCCGCTGAAAAACTCCTATGTTTCTCGATTTTCAGCATTTTTGTAGCAACATTATTCACAAAGTATTTCTATTGTAAACAAATTATCAATACTAATGTTTATTGCAGAAATATATATTAGTCATAGGGACCGTCGGTAGCTGTGCTAGCACGAAGTCACAAGTCATCATAACCGAGGGCTTGAGCGTGCTGGCCTTGTTCAAATTTGTGATCATGATAGATAACACGCTCTTTTCCAGAAACTGTTACTAAGGTCTGCTCAGGAGTGTTAAATAAACACAAATGTGCCTGAGAAAGCGTCTGCAATAGGGATTGGCTAGCCACCCTAGTAGACGGGTATCCTCGAATACGAGTAGCCAGCTATAGAACCATATACCAAACGAATCTGCTAACAGAAAACAGCATTCCTGTTTTCTTATGCAAGGACAGGAAACTGATGAGGAGACTATGCAGATAACGAAGGTATTCACAATTGGGATAAGAATGGTCGTGTAGAAAAAAAAATCCTCTACCAAGTATTCTAAGAAATAGGACCCCAAATAAACTTTTCTAAACGAAAAAAAAAAATGAAATTGGGGTCTGGAATTGGAATGTAAGCAATAATAGCTCATAGCATGAATCAGCCAAAATTAATCAGAATGCGATATTAGTAAATACTAATCACCTCAGATACCTCGGTTTAGAAATAAGTTATATCAAATTTAGTGTAGAAAATAAGTAAATTAAACGTAGGCTATGCGAGGGGTAGTTTTGCTCAACATGGCAAATCGTTACAAATACAAAACATTAATCTAATCCCTTCATGTTCTTAAACAGTTTCGTCAGATCGAGACTTTCATATAGGTGTCATGCATGGCACCAAAATCCTCTAGGAACATCTAAATTCTCAGCTGTATACAGCCGCTTTCTCAGATCAATGACTGAAAATGCTATCCAGCGAATGAGGCTACTTAAGAACGTGACTAGAATTTTCAGTTTAATGTTAGGATTTTGTAGCAGTCTGTGGTGTTGGGCGAAACTACTTCTAGTGCAGATAATTCTTTGTTCAGTATCCTTATACCCTATATTAAATGTCTCATTCTTGTGTTTTTATGATGGATTCCAATTCCAGATCATAGTTTGTTTTTTTTATTTATATTTTGGAATGATTTATGTTCATACATAGAAAGCTATGTAGTATTTCTCTACTGAATATTTTACAGCCATCTTTCGTTTCATACTAATTTTATTATGAAAACATTTACTTGCATAATAAAATCTTACATATTTTTCAAATGGTCAGAATGTAAAATACAAAATGTCTGAAAGTAGTTTTTTTTTTTCATCCGCAACTTCGAAAGAAAAGAAATCGAGATAATGTTAACTTGTTTTTATCTACGCAATTATCTTCTCCCCTTACCTCAGAATTAAGAAAATTATATTTTTATTTTTATAATTTCAATAAATTTAAGCAATTTAAAAAAAATGGTGGATAGAAAAAAAAAAAAAAAACTTTTAAAAAGAATTAATAATTTTTTTTAAAGAAATGCTTGCGGATATCAGAAGAATAATGGAAAGGAAAAAAAAATTCTATTACCCACTTGCTGACGTACGGGCACCGGTCATATTGGCAGTACATTTAATTTCAATAATAATAATCTAATAACAATAAAGAAGGGTTGACGATAAAATGGCCTAAAATACTATCATTTTTCGCAACCATATAATGAAGATTAAGAAACAAATTGAACATTTTAAATAGAATGATAGCTATGATGCTTCAAATGAATGCTTAAAATTGAAGTCATTAATAATAATAATAATAATAATAATAATGATAATAATAATAATAATAATAATAATAATAATAATAATGAAAAATATAACAATTGAATCCATTTTGAGTGGAGTGCTTAAAGCAATGTTGAAGATCCCCTACATGAACAGTGGTGGAATTGAAAACATTAATTTTTTTTTTTATTAAAATCAGTTAGGTTACTACAAATGACAGTCATGAGAAAACCTGTTGACACAAGATCATCAGTGAGAACTGAGATATTACGCTGATCTTAAAAGCGTAATGAAGAAATTATAATGAGAGTGTGTGAGAGAGAGAGAGAAAGAAAAAAGGAAAAAAGGAAAACGAAGAAAGAAAAAAACAAAAAGGAACATGAAAAAAGGGGAAAAAAACAAGAGCAAAAGAATGGAAAAGGGGCAAAAGAATGGAAAGAGAAAGAATAGAAAGACAGAAAAGGAGAAGAAAGAGGGAAAGGAGAACGAGCGAAAAAAGAGAGACAATAAATGAGGGGAAAAAGAGAGACAATAAATGAGGGGAAAAAGAGAGACAATAGAATGAGGGGAAAAAGAGAGACAATAGAATGAGAGATAAAAGCGAGACAATAGAATGAGGGATGAAAGAGAGACTATAGAATGAGGGGTTAAAAGAGAGACAATAGAATGAGAGGATAAAAGAAAGACAATAGAATGAGGTGAAAAAAGAGAGACAATAGAATGAGGAGATAAAAGAGACAACAGAATGAGGAGAAAAAGAGAGACAATTAAATGGGGTAAAAAGAGAGACAGGAAAATGAGGGGAAAAAGAGAGAATAAAACGAGGGAAAAAAAGAGCGACGATAGAATGAGAGGAAAAAGAGACGATAGAATGAGGAAAAAAGAGAGACAATAGAATGAGGAAAAAAGAGATAGAATGAGGGAAAAAGAGAAAGAATAGAAGAGAGAAAGAATAGAAGAGAGAAAGAATGGAAGAGAAAAGGAGAGAAAGGAGAGAAAAGAGAGAAAGGAGAGAAAAGAGAGAAAAAATAGAAAGCGAGAAAGAATAGAAAGAGAGAAAAAGTAGAAAAAGAGAAAAAGTTGAAAGAAAGAAAAATAAGAGAAAAGTAAAGAAAGGAAAACTGGAAAAGCAAATATAAGGAATAAAGATAAATAATCATCTGAAAATATGGCCTTCACAATTTTAACCCTCATTACGTGAACAACGTGAGTTCGAAATGAATAATTTTGAAGACGT
>OZ010572.1:83875473-83910473 GCA_963932145.1 Acanthosepion lycidas | reverse complement strand
TAAATTTAAAAACCTGTCGACAGCAGAGGGAACAAAAAACTTGGAGAGAATTAACTGAAACTAAGATATCCAAAAAAAAAAAAAAAAAAAAGGCATGGCACGTGGAATTAGAACGATCTACCATCGTGAACTAAAAGGTTTTTTTTCGAAATTCCAGTGTTTATCACCTGAAGAAGACTGGAGCTTACAACATTCCGAACGATGTAAAGAATGTAAATAGTTCAAATAGAGATTTTACAAGTTCTTCCCACATCCAACAGCCTACGCCAATTCACATCGATTTTCTTTAAGTAAGTCTAACCATGGAAAATATTAACATAATTACTTTCCTTCAAAATATGTTTAATATTTATTTAGCCACAGTTAATTGTTGTTTTAGTTGGTATTTCAGTCAGTCAGATATGTGCCATGCGTGATAAACGCGCAGGCGATCATGTATCTTCCAATACATGACTGACGAGGCAGATTTTTTCCCGCAGTAGGTTGCCATTTCTTTCTGCGGTAGACCAGTTGTCATCCACGGCTATAGAACCCGGTCTATCCTGCTATTTGCTATTTGGGGGAGAAGAGGAGGATTCATAGCTTTCTCAATGGTATTAGCACGTAAGTGAATGTAATGGATTCGACTGGAATTCGAACCCCTTAGTCTGCGCCGCTATCCATTACTCCACCGTGGTATTTACAAAGGTTAATTTGAGCTGATGGAGTATAGACAAATAAGTAACCAGAAGGACTATGTTGTTAAAGAGGCCTGTCTGTTTTCAATCTGTCCAGTTTTCAGTTATCGCCTTTTTCTTTTCTTTAGATTCGAACACGCATCACTATCTTAACCATTAATAGGAAATATCATACATTTTCAAAGTGCGGGTGGAGTAATTTAATTCTCGGAATGAGAAATCAAGTCGAATTACAATTGGATTCATTATATCCACTCACGCGCATTGGAAAAAGTATGAATCCACCTCCAGCTATGGGCTCAATAGTAGGACTTGTATCTGGAAAAATCATTGTTATTCTCAAAAAAAATGTTACTTCAAACTTCACTCGGAGAAGAAATATACTTACAAAAATGTGTTTCAGTGATGAGCCATAATAGCAAAATGACAATCAATTTATCGCTAAAGTATAAAAATACATTTTTTATGGTGAAATTACCAGCATTTATCAGCTTCAAGCTATATATATATATATATATATATATATATATATATATATATATGTAATGAACGCTTGCCCTGAAAGTATAAAATTATGTACAAAATATCTGTAGTTGAAGCAATAATATTGCGTACAAAATATCGGCATTAAATAACCCATAAAGGTTAATATGGCAGTAAACAAAATCAACCAACCAAAGCATTTAGTGTTTATATCTTCAGAATCACTTTGTTGGTGGCGATTCTCTCTCTCTCTCTCTCTCTCTCTCTCTCTCTCTGGCTGCTACTGCTGTTAGTCGTAATTAAGGCCTCAGCAGGGAACCAAAGAAGGAAATATTAATTAAGAAATAATTAATAGAAATATCAATATTTGCAATATTTTAATTAAAAAAGGAGAGAGAAGGGGGGGGGATAGAGAAAGATGCAGGAAAAGTAAAAGAATGAATTAAAATTTAACAAATAAGAAGATTATTAAAGATAGCTTTCTAAAAAATATGAAAATAAAAACGAGAAATCAGATAAAAAAAATTCACAGAAGGACGATTATAATGAACTTTTTTAAATAAAGAAATAAGAATCAATAATTTTTTTTTTAAATTTTGCATTAAAGTTTAAAAAAAATGAAAAATATGTGAACAATTAACTTTGCGTAAAAAAAAAAGAACGAAGGCGAGAAATCGCGAAGTATGTTTACATTCTTTAGTGTAATGGGTCTTTCCTCGTACCACAGTCGAGACAGAGAAAACGCAATGAGGCTGCTTAAAAGAAACATCAATATTAAAATATCTACTGATTGAATGAGTAAATTTTTAGCCCTCAAATTATTGTTTGATTAATATACTTGCTTTTTACAACTTTTACAAGTTATTTAACGTCAGAAAATCTTTTTAGATTGTATTTTTTTTACGGATAATAATTTATTGACACTAGTCCTACTAATAAACCCATAGCTGGGGAGAGAAGTGGTTGATTTATACCATTTCCAAGAGTATTTGGGCGTAACTGAATATAATGAACCCAGTGAATCTTCGATATCCAATTCCGAGCCATTATCATTACAACAACTGGCATTCCACCTTCGATATACTAGCTTAGGAGGAGAAGTGCTTATTTTTATGCACAGATTCCACAAGATACTGTATTAGATAATTAACGCTCCTGAAATGTGGCCTCGTATCAGATTTAATAGAGTTATTGTGTACAAAAGCTTCAAACATTATGTCTTGATACGAATGAAGGGAGTCGGTATTATACAGAATGCGCTAGAAATACATCCAAGATAATGGTAAGAGATTAGCTAGATGAAGACATCATTGGCACTACTGTCTTACCGTTATTTGGGAGGTTTTTCTGTCGCACAAATAATGGATATGCATCCGAGTTCCAATTCCAGTTGGTTTCGTTACATTCATTTATGCGCAAATATGCTTGGGAAAGTGTTATATAGGTATAAAGTGTCGCTGCCGACACTTGAGTATGAAACGCATATATGGAAGGTCTTATTGATCACCATTTCGAGTCTATCCTCTATTACTATTCGAATCTCTTTCAATATTATACGTTGTTCAGATGACGGTCGTCTTCGAGTATAGAATCCAGAGGTTAGCAGTGAATATTTCGGAAACAGTAGGAAAGCGTAGTTCAGGTTAGCAGTGGAGATCGCAGCAAAGTAGCAGAGCGTAGTACTTCCTTCTGTTCATCTTCACCTGACAAGTTGGCACTGGTCATTCGGGTAGGGTAAACAAAAATGGCCGCCTTTATACACGACGAATTGAATGTTCTACGTCTTCTGATTGGTTAACCTTCTATTGGTGGACTCAAAAGGGAGTTAAGTCATTTTGACTGGCTCACTAGTTACATACATATGCACAAAAAACTGTAACAATACGGATCACCATTTCTATTCTATCCTCTAATATAAAGACCGCTATTCTCTACTCACTATACTATTTCTCTATTCAGATCACTATACGGTAATTACTATTCGAGCGAGTGTTATCGAGCAAGTACTATTAGTACGAGTGTTGTTCAACTGCGTTACTATAATTGTATCTGCGATTACAAAGCCTCTACTTCAACGAGCATTACGAAAGTGGCAACGAGTAGTCGTTGACATCACAAAAGATAGGTAGCCTAAGCTATGGGTTAATTAGTAAGACTTGTATCACTAAATTAATTCTGGTACGAGGCCACGTTTATAGAGCGTTGATAAACGAATGCGATATCTTGTGGAATCGGTGTATAAAAGTAAGCATTTCTCTTCCTAAGCTAGTATTTTGAACGCTAAAAAATTTACTTAAAAATAATTCTTACAGTCGAAACATATATTCTGACTTTAAATAACCTGCTAAATTAAGGACACATAGCACAGTGGATAAAGGCGTTGTTAGATCCAGTGGCAGTGTGAGTTCAATACCTGGTTACAGTAGTGGAGAACTTGGAAAAGTGAATTAACAGGCGATAACTGATAACTAACATTCATTAGACACGGCACGTGGAATTAGAACTGTCTACCTCAATGAGCGAAATAAAGAGTTCAATTCGACATTCCAATCACCTGAAGAAGGCTGGAGCGTACAACGGCCGAAACATTGTGATAAACATTGCAACAAAGATGAAGACAATAGTCCGAATAATGTAAATAGTGTACATAATACCTTATCTCAGAAACCTGCTAAATATTGATAAACCGTAGAAAACGAAATAGTATAAAAGAAATCGTAATAGACTTCGGTGCACATATGCTTCAGATATTATGTGTTGATGCGAGTGCATCTAGTCGGCATCATATAAGATGTGTACATCTCGGTAAGAAGTGCAAAGTAGAAGAATGAGCATTAACATAAACATGTAGAATCAGCAATCGGATTTTGATAGATCCACATTCCTGGACAGTCCCATAGCTAGAGCTCTGGAATTTGACGAGAATTGAGAGAGAAGTAATCAAAGAAGTGGGTGAATTATCGTCCATTCCGTTACATGTACGAGGCGCCATCCAGATCTTTTCAGAAAATGCATTTATTCATTTAAAGAATTGCAAACATCTAATCTCCTTCAATGCGCTCTAGCCACTTCATGAAGGCCCCACAGAAGTGAAAGTGTCAAGAACCCTTATCACAGCCTCTTTTTTCTTCTCCACGTCTTCAAAACTACTGGCCCTGGGGAACCACTAAAATTCACAGGCAGCAAGGTCTGGACTGTAGGAAGGGTGAGAGTCAGTTTTGATGCTCAGCAACCATCTCCCTACTGTTATTTACCAACCTCTCTAGTAGGCAGGATGTGGTATAAGGCACATTTTTTTTTTTATGTAGGGCGAATCCGAGCCCGTAGGGTCGGGCAAAAAATTCCCGTAGACCGTGCAGACACGGGGTCGGGTTTGTCTACAAGACGAGACTCTACCCTTTCGCATAGCCTCGTCTGGGTTACTTTCCGGCCTAAGACAGAGTTCAACAAATCAGCCGTAAGCCAGGCAGCGGACTACCCGCCTGTGATGAGTTCCATCACGCTGCTATCACCAACACGTCTTTCCTTCTGTTCGTCACTAGGAACCCTGGGGACAAACTTTGCATATTCAGATCTTTATGATGTCAGAAGGCTATAAACACTAGACTGTATCTTCTTGAACATTATTTCTATTTTGTGTTCTCAATTGTTAGTCTTATACAGTGTAACCCGGATATAAGAGAAACCCGGATATAAGAGAGATTCTATATGGTCCCAAATTAGAGCCATACTTACCTAAACAAAATAGACCAAACCCGGATATAAGAGACTTATCCGGTTCCGACAGCTCTCTTATATCCGGGTTACACTGTAGTTTATTTGCTTTGCGTTACATTACATTGTCCTATTTTAAACATTTTTTATTCTTCCTCTTATTTTTAGTGAGCAATTTTTAGTCCTGCCATGTTTACCTAACGATAACGTTACATAGCTAGAGTAAACTTTTTGATGACTATGTATAGACGCCATATCACGGTTTCAAAGGATGTATTGTTTTAAAAGTTTTATAATGGTTTAAATGGTTGCGAGTAGTTGAACGTTAGGGATGTTTATGCCGAGGATATTCATAGCTAGGATCTGAATAGATCCTTTGCAAAGTATTTCAAGAAATAGGACTCAAAATGAACCTTTCTAAAACAGAATCTATGTTCTAGAACTCGACTGAAAGAAGTGATACACATAATTTTAATGTGGAATTAGTAAAGACCAAACATCTCAAAAACCTTGGTGTATGGATCAGTTATAACAACTTTGCTATAGGAGGTAAGGAAACTGAACATAGAATCACCTGACCTATAGGTAGTTTCGCCCAATACCACAAATTGCTTCAAAACTAAAACATTAGCCTGGAAATTCCTGTCATGTTCTTCATCGTCAGATCGAGACTTTCATATGGATGTTATGCATAACACAAAACGGTTGAAGAATATCTAGACTCAGCTGTATACAATCACTATCTAAGAATAATGGTTTAAAAAGGCTGCGGATCTTGGCGAAGACCATACTTCTTCGAACACTAGAGACGTGTGCTACAGAAACACAAAGAACTGTACCAGATAACAGAAACTACATCAGATAAAGATTTCTAACAACAGAAGCAGCAATAAGTAAAATCGATATCACATATAATTCTGGGAAAAAACAAAAACAGATTCAAGACGTTGATGTTCCACATTATTTCAAATAAATTTCAGAAGGTAGAAGGTATCAGTTATAGAAAAATTGATAGGAGCTACTGGAGTTGAGAAACCTGTTCCCTAAAAAAACTATTTTAAGAGATAGATTTTATAAATTCCAACCAAGACCAGCACAAGTTGCTCGGGCAATGACTGTTGAATGTTTCCTTATAAGGAAACAGCAAATATTACCATTACCGATAACGAGATCCGGTTTTGAAATTTAACATATCGATTTTTCAAGGTGACGATTTCTTGGAAATATTGGCTTGGGGTGATGGCACAATTTCGAAGTATCTGAAAACGATACCATGGGTTGATTGAATAATTGTGGGTGAAATTAGGTAGACAAAGCTATTCTAATGACGTCGAGGTTTGCGTCGCAAGTCACTGCCAGTGTGGGTTCGAGCCTTGTTCAATTTCTGATTACACCATATGTGGTCTCTCGCAGAAACTGTAACTAAAGTCTAGTTGCGTCATAAAGTTTCCGTTGGATCTATAGGCGTTGACAAAGACACATGTGCCTGAGGAGGCGTCTTCAGCAGGGATTAGATATCCACCCTTGAAGTCGAGCATACTCAGAAACTAACAACCAACAATTATCTTTATATAATATCTGGAGATGTTTGGAATATTATTTTGATATATATATATATATATATATATATATATATATATATATATATATATATATATATATATATAGGTACGACCACTAGGTCACGTAAAAAAGCGGCCTATCACGATTAAAAATGACTCATAAATCAACAAAAACAAAGTTTTGTCTCAATATGTCTATGTTGTTATGAAAGAGGAAAGACCAAAGTATTTTTTAAATATTTTTTGAAATTTTTTGCTCCTTTCTAACACGTAGAAAATTTTGGTTAAAAATTATGTTTTTTTTTACGACAGCGCGATAAGACTAAAAAAAGGTTTGTTTTATTTTGCGCTTTTCCCGAGGAAAACACACGTTAATTAGGAAATTCTTGCAAAAATCAAATAATTGTTGTATTTTAATGAAACTTTCAGGACTTATTCAGAAATGAATTAAATTATTTAAAAAAAAATTTTTTTCAGAAAATCTTGTTAAAAAGAGATTTTTTTTTAACATGTTTCCACCCACTTACATATTTTCATGAAATTTCGAGAAATTAAATCAGAGTTCCCGGGATTTTTTTTTATTAGTTATAAACAGGAATCATTGTAGAAAGTAAATCACTAATTTTTTTTTGTCAAACATTAATTACTTTATAGAAAATCAGATTTGAATTGTAAAAAAAAAAATGTAAAAAAGTATGACATTTAATTAATTAGAAAAGCTTCTACCTGTTTTTGTAGATACGTTATACTAAGGACATTATTTTGTGAAGAAATAAAAATTTTTCGATGAATAATGTATTTTTTGCAAATTTTTTCCAGATTTTAAAAATTTATTCATTAACGTCTTAATACTTCAAAAATCGTTTAAAGTTATTTATTTCAATGGTTCACGCAATGTAATGATAACGTTAATGAAAATGTAAATTTACGAATCGAACTTTGAAAAGCACATAACACTCGTTTAAACAGAAATAATTTTAAAATAATTTTAAAAATAAATTTTTATTGAAAAACGTTCATAATTTCTATGTATGGAAATGTATACGCGACATAATCCTTAAAAAGGTCACGTGATTTGTGTCGTCTGGTTATTTCTCTTCTATGTCCAAGAATTATCTAATTAATAAAAAAGTTTAAAGAATTACCTAAATAATAAAAAAAAGTTTAAAGAATTACCTAAATAATAAAAAAGTTTAAAGAATTATGCATTTAAAAAATTTAAACAATTATATAATTAAAACAATAAAGAATTAGTATCTAATAAAAACTTCAAACAATTATCTAAAAAAAAAAAAGGTTAAAAAATTATCTAATGAAAAAGTTTGAATAAGAAAAGTTTATATACAATTATCTAATTAATAAGAAAAGTTTAAACAATTATGTAATGATTTAAAAAATTGTCTAATTAAGAAAGTATGAAATAAAAAAAAAATAGTACATAATTGCTGAATAAAAATGTTAATATTTAAAAAGTACTAGTTAAAAACGAAAAACCGCGTTCGCCTAATTTAAAAATTTGTCAATTTTGATCATCCATAGCTGTCTGTCATCGCCTCGTCAATTGCGAAATCGATAAAAGACATGCAAAAATTTCAGACACATCGTTAAGAAATGTTTGGATACAAATTTTTTAAGCTATAAGTAAGTACTGTTTGTTTCATATCAGATTATTTTAAATTTAAATTTTCTAATTTTACTCAAATAACGTTTAAAAAATATATAAATTTATTTTAGGAAAAAGTTTAAATTCAAAATTTTGTTTGTTTACAAATTTCTTAAAATTTAAGAAAATGGCCGCTTTTAAGAAAATTAAACAAAAATCGAGCATATATTTGACATTCCAATCTATATAATTTCTATCTAAAAGACTTCAGAATATTTTACTTAGTGTAAATAATAAATTTAATGCTTTAGCTTACAATTAATAACAACATATTTAAACAAAACTTTGTTTTCGTTGATTTATGAGTCATTTTTAATCGTGATATGCCGCTTTTTTACGTGACCTAGTGGACGTACCTATATATATATGTGTGTGTATATTACTCTAAGAAATAAATATGGCGCATAGAAAATATTTTAGATGATAAGTATTTTTTTTTTTTTTTGATAATAATGATTTTAGTGATACAAGTCAAATTAATCCATAATTGTGGTAATATGAGGTGGATTCAAGTTTAATTAGACGTAAGTAAATATAACAAACCGGACGGGAATTGGAGGTCGTCCCTCCGATTAACAATCCCGAGCCATTATCCATTGCACCACCCGCACATACAAGCTTACAAAATCTGGTATCCTCATGCGGTCAAACATTTAGGTACTGGTCAAGTTCGATGTTGCTTAAGTCCGGTGATTTTACAGGAACTGTTTTTTTTGTTTTGTTTTTTTTCATTTTGATGTTGCCATAAACCCTTATTCAATTATTTATTTACGATTATTTGAAATAATTTGTCACTTATTAGGCATCTCTTCGAGAAATTTGAATAAAATGTATCAGATTTTGATTTGAAAACGTTTTTAGCGAACTCTTAAATCTGATTTCCTTTAGAGAAATTTCTCCCCATCAAATCGTTTCACAGTAACCGAAAAAAGCAATAATCGGTTGGTGCAAGGTTAGTAGAATATGGTGGGTTGGTTAGATCAGACCAATTGAACATATGTTTCCTTTATTGTAAGCCGCTTTGTATTGTTATAAAATATTTTTTTACTTTAAATCACTGGCGGGAAAAAACTAAGTGGACTCTAAATTTATTTTGAATTACAATGTATAAATAATGTTAATGAAGATATAATCCTCATTACAAATGCTTGTCAGAAAATGGTAAGTATTTACGACTCACATAATTATATATTTTTATGTTCTCTTTTAAACAAATTCTATAGATTATCACTATTTGGTCAGCTTTTTGTTGATTAATATTGAATATTTTGCAGTTTCATTTTAGAAAATCGATTTTACTTCATCTAAGTTTTTGAACTTTCCGGTCAGAAAGAGTCATCAATAACAGTTAGAATCATAAGTTGCGGACAACACAAAACCATTTTTTCTTTCGCCTAAACTCTCGAACGACTCATCTGATAAAAAAAAAAAAGAATGAAAGATTTCTTCCTAATATAAAGAATGTTTTCAGAAATATGTAAGTATGAAGTAACTCAAATATCGTGTCTAAAGAATTTTAAAAATCTACCACACAAAAAAAATATCAATTGCTTGTAATTGAAGATATTGCTGTTCAGAGTAATCATATTAATAATTTATTATTACTTATAATATTTACTGATGCTAAAATTATATTTATATATAATAATAATAATACTTATATTTATTGATGATAAAACTACGATTTATTGATACTAATAATAACAATACACAAACTCAAATAACCATTTAAACAACATTAGCTATCATCACTTACAAAAAACGAGGAAGCTGTTATCGTCTGGAACATGCCAATTCAAACTGATGAAGAAATTAAGGCCAATGGACAGGGCATGATATAGTGGTGAGGAAGACGAAAGAAAGAACTTGTTTGCTCATGAACATGCCTTCCTACCTCCCCACACCGAATAAAATCACCTCCTTGAAAACTACATTAAAAAAAAACTTCGTCGAATTTAAAAATCAAGACCTAGAATCTAAGGGAAGGTCGGTTATGAAGAGCACAACAATAGCAATGGTAACGGGTTAAGAATGGGATGGAAAAATAGTCCAACAAATTTCCTGACAATATCAAATAAAAGAAGGTCAGAATATCTTCATGTTTGGAAATGCTCATATATTAAGGAGGAATTGGGCACCTTGACGTGTAATGGTTAGAAAGCTTGTCTTGCTAGATCAATTACGACTGAGTAGGGAGTTCGATCCTCACTGGGTGCCCCGTACTTTCGGCTTTGTGCCACATCTAAGCCGGCTTTAGAAAATCACTATATTAAGGAGAAATCGATTCATCAAATAGACCCATCACACCCACATGTCAAACCAGTTGCCAAAGGATAGATTCGAACCCATGTGTGGACAAAGCACGGTATTAAAAAAACAAAAAAAAAACAACATATTATTATGTTGTTTATTATTTGTCGTCTTATTCTTCTCATTATTATTAATGAGAAGAATAAGACGACAAATAATAATAAGGAAGTATAGAAAGAGAAGGGAAAGAAGAAAAAGGGAAAGGAGAAAAAGGGAAAGGAGAAAAAAGTAGTAGAAGAAGAAAAAGAAGTAGAAGAAGAAATGGAAATAGAGGAGAATGACAATGACAAGGTGAAGAAATAGAAAGCAAAAGAAGAAAAAAAAAAAAGAAGACAGCCGACAACTACAATGATTTGAAGTACGACATTTTGAAAGTTTGGGAAGGACGAGAAAAGGAAGTAACTATTAGGTCGGTGCAAAAATGACGTAATAATGTCGTTTTTTAACGTTAAAAAACACGTCAAAAAACGACATTATTACGTCATTATGTTTGCACCAAACTAATACATTAGCAGTGATCATTAGAACATTGGGCGTTCTACGAAAAAAAAAATGCTAACATTAGATTATAATTTCATTTCAAAAAGCATACCTGCAGAAAACATCAATTGTATTTCGATAAGTATTGAACACAGCTTGTTAATGAAAAGAACGTATAAGCGTTTATTTTCTCAAGTAACGGGAGGTGACCTGAGATTAAACTTCATACCATCATCCAACGTAATATGTGCGAAAGTGATAATAATATTAATAACAAGGATTTTTAAGAATTATTCTTAATGAACATGAGAGAGAATTCATTTGACTTTTAGGGTGTATCTATCGATATCATTATACTCCAAAGCATAGAGCCATAATAAATAAGGCTTACGGCCATACCATGGTTCAAACATCAGTTCGCGTACAATCACTGAAGTTAAACAACGTTGGCCTTGGTCAGTACCTATATTGTTAACTGTTTTGGAATATGACACGTTGTTGTAAGCTTGGATGTGCAGGTGGTGTAATGGATAATGGTTTGAAATCATTCATCGGTGAGCCAAGTTTCAATTACAGTAAGGTTAGCTATATTCACTTAAGCGCAAATACACTTGGGAAAGGTATGAATCCAACTTTTCTCCCTCGAACTATGGGTTAATTAATAAAACTTGTATCACTAAATCTCTCTCTCTCTCTCTCTCAAAAATGGAAAAATTGTTGCAATCTATTAGGTTGGTGCAAAAATAATGTCGGTTTTTGACGTTAAAAAACACGTCAAAAACCGACATTATTTTTGCTTTTAATAAAAATATCTTTTTTGGTTTTTATCTGCAGAAGGTTTTATAAGCAGTAGAAAACGAATCAATCAATCATAAAAAAATAATAAAATCCTAACTTCTGATCACAATCAGCTGGTTACCTGGGCGACCCCACCCCATCACACCAGTGCAAACTGACCAAATCTCAGTAAGGTTTGCCTATTTTCTTTAACACTAGTACTAATTTTATATTGCTATTATTTCTTCTCTCCTCATTGTCCTGCCCTTTTCAATCTGACTCTAAATGCCACTTCAAGTATTTACCTCTCGTCATCTTCCACAACGTCAGTAAGCATTATTTTACCAGCCCCATGGCTCACCTGCAAATGCGGTTTGCCGCCAATGCATATCGGATTGAGACTTCATGCAATAAACGGTTGACGGCGTTGGTCATTACGGCATCCGCTGTACACGTGACCAGTGATGTACCGGGATAGGGGGAGATGAGAGAGAGAGAAAGAGAGAGAGAGAGAGAAAGAGAGAGAGAGATAGAGGTGAAGTTTCCTCGACGAATGGATTGTAGATAGTGGTGTTGGCAGGTACGTTTGGCGAGGAAATGATAACGGGAATAGAAACGCCGACCTTCCCTTTCACCTAACAGAGTCCCGCTTCTCAACACATCTCAACCCTCGACCCGATGAGACCACAAAATCCCGGCGTGATTATCAACCTCGATTTGCAACGGGCGGCCATTATACTGTAATCATATTGCAGAAGATGGGATTAGATTTGGTCTTGGGCGCCCGCTTTGCCTTATTAAGTAGGTATGTACTAAACTTAGCGCATTGGGATCGAACTTGCAGTGTCTTACGATAGTAACCCGTGAACCATTGTTCTGCATGTAGCAGCCATTATATTAACTAAATTTGGTTTTGTTTGGAACAGCCACAACGGAGAAGTTTCATTATTCATAATGGCATTTATGATGTTATAAAATTATCAAATTATTTTGCTTATATTGAAAAGTTTTCTTAGAGCAAAAGAAAAGAAAATCATATGTATTTCTTTCATCTTTCAAGCAAATATATAAGTATCTACATTACACTTTTTGTATTTTCAATATGAAAACAAATTAGATTCGTTTATTTCTTTTCTTGAACACTCTTGTAGGAAGCATCGTGAAGTACAGTGTTCCGATAGCTCAAATGTCATCGTTAGCAATCTTTCAATGGTATTGTATAGATTCTTGGTATTGGAAGAAAAGCTAAGTTTAGCTACAAAAGATGATTAAACACAGATATTTTTTAACTAAGTTTCCGTTAATTTTTTGTTTAACATTTTATTTATTGAATTATTCATTTCTGATGTTAACATCTACACTACTTGTATTATCATTAAATTCATTTTTTTGATTTCAGATTCTATTATTTGGGACTATTTTGAGAAGTGTCCTTTGTTACTTTCTACAATTCTCTGCGAAATGTTCCAGTCTAGACAACGGATTATTTTTCTTGTGTTCTTCATAATATGGAAACGTGGTACTTGGAACTTATTATCACTTCCTATAAAAATGGTAAACAAGTGAAGAAATTCGAATCTAGCTTGTTGAAAACAAGCTAGATTCCATATCGTGAAGAACACAAGAAAAATAATCCGTTTTAATCCTTAAAAAAAAAAAAAAACTGACTTAATACTGAGCCTCATATATCTATTGAATAATTCTATTCCAAATGGGAGATTAAAAAGACAGAATGGAGAAATTAAATAAATTTATAATGATCTATCTATCTATCTATCTATCTATCTATCTATCTCTCTGTCTCTGTCTGTCTCTGTCTCTGTCTGTCTCTCTCTCTCTATATATATATATATATATATTAGGTCGGTGCAAAAATAATGACGTAATAATGTCGTTTTTTGACGTATTTTTAACATAAAAAACGACATTATTACGCCATTATTTTTGCACCAACCTAATATATATATATATATATATATATATATATATATATATATATATATATATATATATATATATATATATACACACGCGGGTTCCAATTTCAACAGGGTCGATTGGTCAGGAAGGTGAATTTTTGAGGTTACCGACCTGGGGATGAGATCTCAGTGTGTGGCACCTTTGGAGAAGTGTCTAAAAACCATACAACGGATTGGCTCCAGCCTTATGAGCGACATTAGGTAGACGGAATTGTTTAGGGAGCTTTTCATCGTTGTGCTGGCACGAAGTCACAAGTAAGTGTGATCGAGGGGTTGAGCGTAATGGCCTTGTTCAGAGTGTTGAACACGTCGGATAATACGCTCTCACCTGTAACTATAGTGCGCTCTGCTTAGTTGCAGTATAAAACACAGGTGAACTGTGCGGTTGTTGAGCAAACACAAATCTGCCTTAGTAGGCGTCTGCAACAGATTGGCTAGCCGTCCTTGTAGACAGGCATACTCCGATACTAACGGCCAGCAATTATAAGCCGTAAGCAATCGCACGAGAACCGGTGTTTCAACGTAATATGGCCATAAGATATCTGATCAGTACATATTCGGGTGTCCACTTGAGAATAGCAGTGGATGTGCGGTGGGGTAGCTGCTTGAAATGAGACATTGGAGAATAGAGTTCGAATTCCAGTAGACTTGCTTACATTACCTTACGCCGAAATAACTTTGGGAAAGTTATGAATCTATCGCATCCATCCAGCTATGGTTTACAATCTTGGTTGGTAACCAGCCTAACATTGTAACAGTAATACATACCATGAGAAAAATAATATTTAAAAAATTATCTTCCGACTTCAAGTTTCGCAAATTAATCCGCCCATCAAAGGTTAGATAAAACAGTTGAAATCATTAACAATTATACAACATTTGTGATTATATATATATATATATATATATATATATATATATATATATATATATGTGTGTGTGTGTGTGTGTGTGTGTGTGTATGTGATAATTGAGGTATAAATAAAATAAATTTGTAATAAGACAATATATATAAAAATAAAAGGAATGTTTTTCTTTACCAACTCGTTTCGTCCTCTTATTTACTTTTGATAAAATTCATCAGAAGAAGATGCTTGTTGATAAAGAAATGCTTTTCTTTAGTATATATATATATATATATATATATATATATATATATATATATATATATATATATAATAGCAAACCGGAAAAATATAAAAGCTTGTAAGGACCAGGATTGCCGGTCATTTGTTAAACTATTCTCTTTTAGTACTGTAATATTAAATGTAAAAGTTCATTTTGAACTTAAATACTTGAAGTTGTTAACAGGCTGCTTAAAAATTGCCAGTAGAAGAAATTGTGTGGAGAAAGATTCATACCTTTTATGCATGCCCCACTTTGCTAAACCACAAGTGTGCCTTGTACGATGAAATTACTATATTAGAGAGAGCCTTGTTTGCAAGTAAATGTTTTAGAATTGTTTGTTCTTGTCGTGGAAGAAGTTTGACACACGCACAAAATTAATCTTGAAACAGTAATTTACTACTCATGGCAATTTCCTCTTTGTATGTCCATTCGACAAATGCTGACAGTGTAAGTGAAATTATAGGAAACAGACGAATCAAGTGAATCGGCCAAGTAAAATAATTGTTTTTAGCTCTCTTCTAAACGGTGCTTGAAAGAGAATGTCGTCGTGTGTCGTCTTCAAACAACTTCGCGCCATTTTACAGTATCTTCTAATCAGATGTTGCTTGACGTTTTTCGGGATGTTTTCTTTTTAGGGAAGTAAACAAAAAGAAATTTACAACTGATCTTTAAAATGATTAATTAATTAACAAAGAATGCCAAGTGAAATTCTGACAATAATCAGACGATCATATTCTGGATTTTTAAAAAAATCGCTACAGTTTCTATCATTTGTTTATATCGAATACGCCATTGTAACTTTATGAAGTCATCCCTACTTATTTCTAATGTATATTCGAGGTTGTGCGGTTATCAAGACAGAAAAAAATGTGCGACCAATACGAAAGATATAATCTAATTGAAATGAATCATACCAGGATTATGTGTCTAAGTTGTTCAAGGGTGTATACGAGATTTGTATAGAAATATTAATTTTGCATTTCTCATCTTGCAGACGAAATATCTAATGTATTAAATAAACTCTTTATGTAAGATAAATAGATGGTATTTCTTGAATAATCCTATCCTAAATGGAGATATTAAAAAGAGAGAATGAAGGAATAAAACACATTTCTAAATGAATTATATATATATATATATATATATATATATATATATATATATATATATATATATATATATATATATATACCCCCAAGTATAGGATTGGTGTATACGGAATAAATTCCAGTAACGAAAAAATACTATTCTTAAAAGAGTGCTCAATACAGAGTAGAGCAAATATAATTTATTCGAACATTATAACATAAATATGTTATACAATCACTACAAAAATAGCAATTTTGTTTCAACAATTCTGGTGTCTTATGAAGTGAGGGTGTTGATAAGACACCAGAAGTGTTGAAACAAAATGGCTATTTTTGTAGTGATTTTGTAATGTATTTATGTTGTAATTTACGGAGAAATTATATATATATATATATATATATATATATATATATATATATATATGTGTGTGTGTGTGTGTGTGTGTGTGTGTGTAAGCAAATATAAATGGATATAAATCCGACAGAACGGAGAAAAATATTTGGAAAAAACAAACAAAATTCCTTAAATGCAATTATGTTGTTTTAATATCAATCGTCTTTGTCATGTTGAACTGATTATGTTAATTGTATTTTAATGAATATTCTCCTGAAGAAGGTTTATTAAACCGAAACGTCAGACGTTGACATTTCATTCATATTAAAACAACATAATTGCATTTAAGGATTTTTTTTTTGTTTTTTTCAAATATTTTTCTCCATATATATATATATATATATATATATATATATATATATATATATATATATATATATATATATATCCGAGTGGATATAATGTTTGCTTTTCGACCATGAAATCCAGGTTCCAATCTCAGTAGGGTTGATTGTTCAGGAAGGTGACTTTTTGAGGTTACCGACTTTGGGAGGCGATCCCAGAGTGTAGCACTAAAATAGTTAATGATATAGAATTTAATACGTTGACCGGCAGAGGTCAATTACAAAATCTGACCTCAAACGCCAACTTTACGATAGACAACTTATGCAATAAAACATTTTTATTAGCTGATTTATAGCTTCAACTGAAGTCGTAACAGTGTTTTGCACTAAACCTATCACTGCGAATAAATCCGTCGTTGGCGCCCGTATACGAAAATGTACCAGAAAATGGTTGTTTCTATTCCGAAGCCGACGACAAGTTGTCTCGTCAAACAGTCAATCAGTATCTGTCTATATTTCTGACATGAGGTATTATGTACACTATTTACATTATTCGGATTATTGTCCTCATCTTTGTTGCTATATTTATCACAGCGTTTCGGCCGTTGTACGCTCCGGCCTTATTCAGTTGGTTGGAATGTCAAACTAAAGCCTTTATTTCGCTCGCTGTGGTAGACTATTCCTCGTGCCATGTCTAATGGATGTCAGTTATCAGTTATCTCCCGTTAATTCGCCTCGCCATATTTTCCACTGCCTTAACCATGTATTGAACTCACAACTCTTTGGGTCCTGTCACCTGATCTAACCAACGTCTTTATCCACTGCGCCATGTATCCTTAAGGACATTCCAACCACTTGAAAAATGCCGGAGTGTACAACAGCCGAAACGTTGGGATAAATATGGTAACAAAGATGAGGAAAATAGTCCGAATAATGTTAGCATTCAATGTATTCAAATTTTGAGAGAAATAGGTTTTGAAGTTCACTTCTGAATAAAATACTAATAAAAAATTATTATCTAGATGTACTTCATTATAACGGTCATGATTTTAATAATTATCGTGTAAATAAATCGTCTAATTACAATTCTTGAATCGTAAGCAACAAGAAAAATGAATGTCTCGACAGATATAAATTTGCCGTCATTAACAATTTAATCCAAAAATCTACAATACTCTCTTTATTTGAAACAATTTTTCTTAAGGAACTGAGTAACACAAAAGACTTATTAACAACGACTTCCCTGGGCTTCCGTGTCGATAATTAAATTATTCTTCATTGACAGAATAATTTAATACAAACCCGATTTCTCAAGGTAAGTTTTAAATAATGAACTTGTTTTACAGAAACTAAAAACGGAGGGAATAGTAAAATGTCTTACATGAACACATTAAACCAGTTTATAGAGTTTGATGAAAAAAGCTTAGACATGGCAGCAACGAAAATCCTTAGGTAAAATAAAAAAAAATAAAAAAGATAGTTATACTTAAAATCACCAAAAGAGTTAAAATTTCTGGAACACATAATAAAGAAGGAATGTTTGGAGAATTTGTCACGCACAGGATAACCATGATAAACATACCTAACAAACTTGTGCAAAAGGAATGGGAAAACAGAGAATGAGAGGGGGATATTAAAATAAACACATCAAGAACGGATAGGAAGTTGTTGGAAGTTATTATTATCCACGTTCTGAAGTGACATGGAACATAGATCTTTTTTTTTTTTAATTCAATTCACGCCAATCAAGACAAAATGTATTATTGGACAGAGACGGATAATGAGATCGAGATACGGGTAGACGGATAGCGAGATCGAGATACGAGTAGACGGATAGCGAGATCGAGATACGGGTTAACGGATAGCGAGATCGAGATACGAGTAGACGGATAGCGAGATCGAGATACGGGTAGACGTATAGCGAGATCGATATACGGGTAGACGGATAGCGAGATCAAGATACGAGTAGACGGATAGCGAGATCGAGATACGAGTAGACGGATAGCGAGATCGAGATAGGGGTTAACGGATAGCGAGATCGAGATACGGGTAGACGTATAGCGAGATCGATATACGGGTAGACGGATAGCGAGATCAAGATACGAGTAGACGGATAGCGAGATCGAGATACGAGTAGACGGATAGCGAGATCGAGATACGGGTTAACGGATAGCGAGATCGAGATACGAGTAGACGGATAGCGAGATCGAGATACGGGTTAACGGATAGCGAGATCGAGATACGAGTAGACGGATAGCGAGATCGAGATACGAGTAGACGGATAGCGAGATCGAGATACGAGTAGACGGATAGCGAGATCGAGATACGGGTTAACGGATAGCGAGATCGAGATACGAGTAGACGGATAGCGAGATCGAGATACGGGTAGACGTATAGCGAGATCGATATACGGGTAGACGGATAGCGAGATCAAGATACGAGTAGACGGATAGCGAGATCGAGATACGAGTAGACGGATAGCGAGATCGAGATAGGGGTTAACGGATAGCGAGATCGAGATACGGGTAGACGTATAGCGAGATCGATATACGGGTAGACGGATAGCGAGATCAAGATACGAGTAGACGGATAGCGAGATCGAGATACGAGTAGACGGATAGCGAGATCGAGATACGGGTTAACGGATAGCGAGATCGAGATACGAGTAGACGGATAGCGAGATCGAGATACGGGTTAACGGATAGCGAGATCGAGATACGAGTAGACGGATAGCGAGATCGAGATACGAGTAGACGGATAGCAACAGACATACGAGTAGACGGATAGCGAGAGAGACATGAACAGATAGAAATATAAATATGGAGAGATCGAGAGATGTGAATATATAGATAGATATGAATGCCACAGTTGCTGTATCAATCAGTGATAGATAGATATGAACAGAGTGGAACTAGAATTTTTAATTCTGTTTTACGCAAATCTTAGCTAATTATCTTTAAACCAATAATGTCTAAGGGAAACCGATTTAATTCAATGAAGCAATATAGTTCGTAACAAGTTATCTTGTAGATTCTACGCTTCGAGTGTCTGGGGGTTAAACCTAGCGATGGCAGAGTTTGTCTAATGGGACCCTGACGAATTGGATTTTCTCCTTTCTTGTCAATAAGCTTATCTCGATAGCCTGTCTTTCATCAACCGTTCCATATTCTTCGTAAATCGAAAGATGATCGAATCGGCCTTACTACTCTTTGATTTCATGATACCCGTTTAGTCAACCTTTTACTCTTCATAAACAAGACATGTTGAAACATAGACAAGAGTAATTAGTGTATAGCCTGTGAGGTGCCAATCTTTTTTCAGGACTTGCTCTGATATTTAATACCCCCCCCCAAAAAAAAACACAGATTATAAAACAAATATAGCAAACTCTCTCAACGTTTTAATATCAACACAAAACAAAATATATACAAATATAGATTTAATATGCTTATTTCTGATAGCCTGTTATTCGTTCTTTTTATCTATACTTTCGTACCTTAAATACCATTTTAAACTTGGAGCTTGGTACAAAGTGCAGCATATGAATGCAGAACGATTAACTTGTATCAAGGATTTCAAGTATTAGGAACGAGATGCTACAGAAACATCATACAGAGATCGTATCATTAATAACGCAATTCGAGATATCATTAAACAAGAAACAGGTCCGATGAAAACCTTATAACCTCAAGAAAAGCTATGACATGGCGCTAAATCGCGAACGACAATAATCTTTCTCTTACTATAATGGAAGGTACCATCTTGAGCAAAACCAAAGAGGAATAAATTAATCTGAAAACATCACTGAGTGGACTGGAAAATCCTTCAAAGCGACCCAGACATCGGCGCGCAACTTCGACTTATGTAGAGACCTGGTTAAGTAGTAAACTGCGCAATAGTCCTACGGCCAAATCTGATCGTTGGACTGATGATGATGATGATGATGATGATGATGATGATGATGATGATGGTAATTAATTGTAAATATTAACTTGATGCCAGTCATCGAAGTATTTGCTAACGCCATCACTTATGGAAATTGTGCATTCCATTCTAAATAAAAGACTCCGGTTTTGTTTGATGAATGCTTTTACTAAATGTCCGATGTCTTCATCTTACTGGAATCGGTGAGAAGCGTTTCAGGAAACGGAACAAGTGATGGTCTGAAAGCGACATTTAGAGAATATTTTACCCGTGAAAAAAGTTAATCCTCGCCACAACTGAATAATTTAGTGAAAGATATTTTGAACACGAAAACGCGTGGTGGGCATGCCGATATTACCAAGATGCCACTTCCTTGAAAATCGCCGATGGTGAGATTCGACCCCGGTTTACATGGCCTGAACTCGAAAACATTACGTTAGACCCGCTTTCATTTTTGTCACAAATTCAGATTATATATATATATATATATATATATATATATATATATATATATATATATATATATATATATATATATATATATATATATATATATATATATATATATATATATATATATATATATATATATATGGGGGCACGTTGGAGTAGTGGGTAGCGCAATCGGAGAGCCGAGATCAAATTCCAGTTGAATCCTTTACACTCACTAACATTCTAATACCGTTGAGAAAGGTTTTAATCCTCTTCTCCCTCCAGCTATTGGTAAATAGCAGGACAGACTGGGTTCTATAGCCTTGGATGGCAACTGGTCTAGCAGAAGGACAACTCTTAATTCAAATCTGCGGAGGGTCGTTTGGAGACCATTTTCGGCCCTTCAAAAAGTGTGGTCGGCTCTGCACAAAGCCATCACCACTATAATCAAATCATATGCTCTGGCGTCTTGCTGTCGGTTCCTAGGAACTGAGCTGCTTGATACCGCATACGTCGAGAGAGTCGACCATATATAGGATAACGAGATATAAATTCTATATATCAGGAAAGAAAAAGAAAAATATATGACAAAGTGGAAAAGGTTTTCGTGTGACACGTTTCGACCATTAGGACTTCATCAAACTAGGTTTCATTACGTTGATGCGGATACACATGAACGAGAAACGCTGGGAATTTTAAATTTTCAAGATATTTTGAAATTTTTTTTTTTTTTTTTAATAATTTTTTTTTGGATATATAATTTCATTCAGATACTTTTGTTTCTTTTTTTTCCCCATCATTTTTATTATTAAATATCCCACAATGTGATAATAGAAAATCTGCCAAGAATGGTGAAACATTGTAGAAACCTGGACTCAAATTTACTGAGGATGTCCTAGTAATTAAAGCATTTTCTAAACATTTTCGCACTAGTGAATTATTTTCTCTTTTAATTAGAATTTCATTTTTTTTTTTTTTGTCAAAATTAACATGACTATCATTTGCGTAGTAAATGCACTGGATTCATTCCGAAGAAACTATCGTACGATGTTTAGTGATCCCATAAGGCAGATCAATTCCCTTGTATCAATCTTTCAAGACGCTTCATCACTAAGACCTTGTGCCAGCCTACGATAAGGTAGGATTATTTTCTGTAACGATTTTGTGACCAGTTCTATTTTCTCCTCTTCATTCCTCCTTGTGATTCCTTTTGTTTTGTTTTTTTTTTCTATTATTTTCCTTCTATTGATTTGCCTTTCTCTTCTTGGAAATCATTTCTTCCATTCCTTTCTTAAGCATGTCCCACGTAAAATTTTCTCAACGTTTTTCCCCCTCTTTATTCTGTTTACGCGCGAAATTGTCCATCCTTCCGCCCGTCTGTCTGCCTGCCTGCCTCTGTTTAATACTATCTTCATTTCATGTGCCTACACATTGCTTTTCCATTAAGTCTCGTGGCACGACCCGATTTCTTTTTCTGTAGTCCTTTTAATTGTTTTTTTTTATTCCTTTTTGATCCCCCAGCCCATCACCACCACCTACTTGTAATTTTTCTTCTAGCCTTTCATCTTCATGTCCAACATGATCACCAGCCATTCTTTCTAATTCATTTTGTTCTATCATCTCACGGTTTCTTTTTCTCGGACTTAGTTTCCCTTCTCGCTCGATTCTCTATCAATATTTACTAAACTGGGCTTAGTCTGGCACGAGGCTAGAATGCGTAGCAATAATAATGATAGAACGCAATGCTACAGTAACGATCGTCCTAGAGACTCACTTTACATCCACTGAACCAATGCGAACCGCTTATATATATATTGATATATAATTTTACATGCGGACAAAACAACTTGCTCTCTACAAAGATGCATTCTTTATTTTTTGTTCTCGCCAGCCGAGATGCATGTGCATCGAAACAGGAATGCATCTTTGTAGTGAGTAAGTTGTTTTGTCCGTATGTAAAAATGATAATAAATAAGTATTGCTCTTCTCTTGGTACTAATCCCTCTTTTCAATTCAATTCTGTGAACGTTAGAATTTATATTATTTTCGTTTTCATTATATATAAACTTCGATATAATTATTTGAATTAAATTGAAAGTACTAAGCTCTGTTCCATATTCAAGCGAAATTTTTGGGGAATCCAATTTCGCTTGAAGATGGAACAGAGCTTAGTACTTTAATTCAATTTAATTCAAATAATTATATTGAAGTTTTCGGCTCTTGTTTTGAAACATGAGAACTCTTATGTAGCGTGTTGGAATCATTTTTAAATAAATAATTATATTATATATATATATATATATATATATATATATATATATATATATAATCACTAAATGTGACTTTAAAATTTTTGCTAATTTGTGAGGGGTACTATCTATATCATTGGGGTGCTGGGTTTATGGGTTTTTGGTAAACTGTAGAGTCTTGGTATTTCTTTTTAATCATTTCATTCAAAGTAAAGCAATAAAGCCGCTAAGACACAAGGGGGTTACTGAGAGAGAAAGAATATGAGAAAAAAAAAAGCATTAAGGAGCGAGAATAATCAGGATTTTTTAAAATCAATTCATCACAAGGAAGGCGATAATACCACTAAGACGCTAGGAATTACTGAGAGCGAAAGAGAATGAAAAAACTTTAGAAGGAATTGGAAATCCAATCCTAGACAGGGAACAAGGCATAAACCTCTACCTCAGTTCAAAAGACCGGGGAGGAATGTGAACCGGACGATAGGCGAACTTATCTACTCATATAAAGAATTAAAACCACAAAAGATTGACATTGCATTAAAATTTTTGGAAATCAAACGTGACTGGAAAGCAAGAAGCAGGAAGAGAGTTTCACAAGTGTGAAGTACTGGATAACTGCTAGCATAGAACTTACGGTTACACTTAGCTATTTCCTTTGTTAAATGATGAGACTTTGCCGCCAATCTACGCTTAAACTAAAATTCTAGGTACCAGGGAACAAAGCCCCTCGGAACAATTACTATGAAAATGTTTATTGAAAAAGCACAAAGAGTATGTCAGTGGAAAAAGTGGCTGAAGGTGAGATGCCAGGTGAGAACCAATAATATTGCAGATTGTTTTTTATCAAGAATTTCTAAATACATAGAAGCAGCAGGCCAGATGTGACAGCAATATTCAATACATGAATGAATAGTAAATTCATAATGGACTTTAGGATGATATATATTAATCGCGATCATGTTTTGTCTTCGTTTCTTCAGAAGTTTTTGATTGTCTAGTTTATTTTCCCTCCGTGCCAATATTACCAAGATGAAAAGTAAACGCAGAGAAGGTGTTACCTATAAACATAATCTTTCCAACCCCGTCCTCAGATAAAGTTAGGGGTGTTGTATTAGATTGGTGCATTTTCTCACATAGTAACATATGTGAGAAAACGTCATTATTTTTGCACCAACCTAATAATTATAAATGTCGGTGCTTGCAATGAATAAATAAATAAATAAATAAATAGAAGTGCAATTAAACGATAGCGGCACGGATTGAGAAATCGGAGAGCTGGGTTCAAATTCCAGTCGAATCCATTACATTCACTTACGTGTTAATACCTTTAAATCCTCTTCTTCTCCACACAGCTATGGGAAATAGCAGGACAGACCGAGTTCTATAGAATTGGATGGCAACTGATCTACTGTAGAAAAAAATGGCAACCTAATGCGTGAAAAATATCTGCCTTGTCAGTCATGTATCGAAAGACACATGATCGCTTAAGCGTGTATCACACATAAATAACTGATTATTATTTTCAAAATTTTTAATCGGCATTCCGCCAAGCAAGACAGTAAATCGACTAAAACACAAGGGGTTATTGGGTGGGAAATAGTGAGGAACAGAAACATTAATAATGAGCGGAAAGGGGGAAATAATCAGGAGAACAATAGATAGCGATTTGCATTTAAATTTTTGCAGATTATAGTTGGCTGAAAAGCATGGAGCCACAAGAGAGTTCCACAAGCGAGAAGTTCGAGAAAAGAAACTGTTACCACAGAACTTACACCAGCTAAAGAGTAAACTGATGAGATCTCGACGCCAGTCTAGTACTGTGCTTATATTTAAAAAGTGTAGGTATTAGGTTGATGCAAAAATAATGACGTAATAATGTCGTTTTTTGACGTTACGTCAAAAAACGAAATTATTACGTCATTATTTTTGCACCAACCTAATACCACAGCGAAGAGTAAAAACGAGAAGTATTAAGTATGGTATGCCGTTGGTATAAACTATTGGCTTCTGTTATCAATTATAGGCATTTAAGAAAATTTATGGGGATTTCATAGTTTATTTTGTTCAGGTTAGGTTTCAACTGTTTTATGTATATAACTTCAAGAATTTTTAATTTTTGCTTATTGTTTTAATGTCTAAAGTTGTGTTTTCAACGTGGATTTTCCGGAATTGTTTGCGCGGTCAGGCATGTTGTCTTAAATGCCTAAAAATGTTAGAGTTATCATTCAAATGTAGAGACAAGCGTCGTGAAAGCGAGTTTGTGGTGTGACCAACATAAGTATTATTTAATCTATTGGAGATACAATCTCCCAAAGGGCACTTGAATTTTTAAACTATGTTGGTTTTTTGCAAATCACTAACGGGGAGGGGGGGAAGAATCATTGCGAAGAATTAAGTTGGATATACTATTAGGTTGGCGCAAAAATAATGTCGTTTTCTCACATATGTTACTATGTGAGAAAGCGACATTATTTTTGCACCAACCTAATAGATTTAGTGTAGTATATGATTAACCTAATTTTTTTTTGCTAGGATCTGTTGTAGATATATTAGGTTGGTGCGAAATAATGTCGTTTTCTCACATAGTAACATATGTGAGAAAACGACATTAATTTGCACCAACCTAATATTAGTATTTACTAATTTTTTTAGTATGTATGTATAATATCGTTTTTTGACGTTAAAAATACGTCAAAAACGACATTATTTTTGCACCAACCTAATATATATATATATATATATATATATATATATATATATATGAAAAATATATAGAAAATAGGAAAGAACTCGTCATTTTGCTACCATATAGGAGGACTTATATTATTTAGTTTATATATATATATATATACTTATTCGTCACTGCCCTTCTTTTTCATTACGCATTCTTCCTTAATCTTTTGTTCTTTTTTCTTCGTGGACTTTCAAAATCTTTCATTTCAAAATGTCCATGCTTTTTATGTCCCGTGTTTTTTTATTTCTTTCACCTGCATTTCTTCGCCTACTTCTTCCCATGTCACTTTCAAAATATTTGAATGTAGAATGGCTTTTTTTTTCGTTCTTCATTCAAACATTTCATTTCTGTTTCGTATGTCCTCTCGTCTAGTACCAACCTGTTTTTATTTATTTTATTTTATTTTATTTTTTATTTTGTTACACTGTCAAATCTTCAATTTTCTACTTCGTCATGCCTCCAACATCTCGTCTCCTTCGTCAGCAATGTTACTATCCTCTGTCCATAGGTCGATACACTAATACACAACACAACGCAGTATATTGTCTGACGGGGGAGTAAAAAGAAAATCACAAACAAGCAGACCAACCAAGAGAATGACTGAGCGAACGAAGAAACCTAATAGGCAATCACCAAGCAGGCAGACACGTAGACATGCAGACAGTAAGACAAGCAAGCAAGATTGGCTGCAAGGCTTACAAGAAGACAACGAAGGGCCGTGTGTCGGTCAGTAGACAAGCAGACATGCATTCGTATTGGCAGCGGTATTCCTTGTTGGGATGCATCTTTTCTCTAATAGTTGTTCGTGTATAACTTTGATATAGGTACCGGCTATTTTTCTTTGTTTCTATCGATATTTTATTAGCATTTTTCTACTCTTTCTTTGTCTTGGATATGTTGTGTGTCTCCGTGTAAGGGAAACACTTTATGCGTACGAGACAGCGAATAGTAGGACAGATAAACGTGTGTCTGAGATTTGCCCAGCCATATCAATAAAATTGGGTGCCCGTCTATGTTGTAAAGACTTAAACGTCCCATTAACTTATAGCTATATGTGCATAATTGCCTACATTTTTAAATTCAGATCTTTCGAGTCACCTTCATTGATTTCTGTAGGACGGTTTATCATAAGATGTGTCTCGCTGGTCCCGAATTATAAAGCATTTTCTTAAAATGATTATTATAACTTTGTCCTATTTTCGATTACTAACTCATATTAATCGTATTTTATATATCGTTTCCATTCAGGATATTGGCTATCACAGCTCTCCACAATTTCCTATCCTTTGTAACTCTTAATAAATTTTATCTTTTTGTTATATCTCTGAAACCTTTTCCCACCAACCAAACAGGTTCAAGGGGTCGGCTATGCGTTATTTTCCTTTGTCACTTTTGCCTTCAATTTCTCCTGTGAGTATTAAATTTCCAAGCTCTCTTTCCTCATTATATGTCCTAGAAATGTTAACTATCTCTTTGGGATGTTAAGTATAAGTCTCACGTGTTTGGTTCATGGTATTCCCAGTATCGTTCTGTAGAACAACATCTCTGTTGTTTCAAGTATTCTTCATTTGTGGCGATTCTGGAACTCTGAAAATGTGGTGGGGGCACTTGGGGGGGGAGATTTTTCTGCAGAGGAGGTGGGGGGCAAATTCAAGCAGCGTCTTTATTTTCATACTGCACCATTATCGTATACACAACTTAGGAATGGGTAATAGTATAATTATGTTACTTCACTATATTAAACGGAATAACTTTTCATTCATAGTAGTGAAGTTCTAATCTATTCTTTCCCTCTTTTCCACTCTCGATCTTTTGGACCACAAGAGAGGTTAACTTCAAAACAAAATCAAAAGGTCAATACTAACGTCAATACTAGCAGAACAGTGTAATTTGTCTGCTGATTTTTTTTCTTCTGCAAAACTTAGAAAAGTGTGGGGGGAAACCGAAGGGCCGGCTAAAATTCTGGGGGAGGAACAGGCTCCTTCTGCCCTCCACCACCGGTAGAATCGCCACTGGGGATGAGATTGTCCGGCATTTGCTGCCATATAGGAGGACTGATATTATATAAAAATGCATACGCTGTTCTTTGTTTCTAACGAAATTTTCCTGTTTCTTAATACTTTGCTTAGCTTTTTGAAAGTCATTTTTACTATCCTAATGCGCCTCCTGATTTCAGTATCACACATTCCTCCCTCTGTTAAAATACATCCCAGATACGTCAATTTTTGTACTTGTTTGATTTTCGCATCTCCAATTTGTAATTCACATGCTGGGTCGTTCCTTTTGTGGACAACTGTGCATTAAATATGTAATGTATATAAAACAACCTTCAGGGTATATGTAATGTATATAAAACCCGTTTAGTAATTTAGCTAACAGATTAAACAGATTGTGTTTTTGTTTCTCAATGATGTAAGTACGGTTAGTGAATCTGAGAAAACTGTTGTCTCTTAATATGTCATGAAAAGTACCTTTAGTTTTGTGCGTTGTGGTTTAAAGGATATTTGCTTGGAATGAGAAGTCAGAGAGCCGAGTTGGAATTCCATTCGAGTTCAAAATATTCACTTTCGCACACAATCCCTTCGGAACGATATGAATCCATCTCTCCCCCCCCATGGGTTAAATAGCAGGACGGACGGGGTTCTTTAGCTTTGGCTGGCAGAAAGAAAATGACAACCTAATCTTGTGTCTCGTCAGTCATGTATCGAAAGATACATGATCTCCTAAGCGTGTATCACGTGTGGCATTTAATTGGCTGACTAGTGTAACTGATATTCGTCTCTCATTGTCTTTTAAGAGAAATTGAAATCCACTCTTTACCTTCAAACTGTATAGTTAGAAGAAACATTCCGTATTAAAAATGTGTGGTAAGACATAATTGGATAATTTGTCGACGTTACAACATGAGTAGTAATAGAAGTAGAGTTCGGATTTTTAACAAAATAAGTCTGGCCAAAGATTGTATATATTTCTTATACTCTATGTAAATATGGGGCAAACGATACGAGTAAAGAAAAACAGTTCTCTCCCTAATGTCAGATTCTAGGAACATGAGAAAAACAAAGATAGGTAGAACGCCTGTAAGGTGGACCATATCTAGAGTGGGGAAGCAACGTGTTATCTCTTCTGGAATATCTCAGGATACCAGAACCCCCCCCCCAGTAAAAAAAAAACCCAAAAAAAACAAACAGCATCTTTGGATAGAGAATAAGTTGAAGGGGAGCAGCAAATATTGGCTTATCTGCCAGGTGCCTAGATCAAGCTAGTAGGATTTCTCTATTTTTCTCTTTACTGGAAAAATATGTTGGGGTCATTTGCTAAGAAAGGAATGGAAAACAACTCTACATATATTTAGACAATCTGCATTTTTCACTGGAAAAATAGGAGAAATCTTAAGCGTTGCTACATCGATATGTTTTTTATCTATATGTTTTTTATCTATATTTTTACTATTTTCTTTTTTTTTTTACTGAGCGTTGCATAACTTGAAGGAAACCATCCCTTTCTATTCGAACAGAATACTCGAGGTAAGCCGTAGACTTGATCGACCGAATCGTTTGACGGACAATCTTAAAGAAAAAAAAAAGATCTTTAAAATGATGGATTCTAATTATACTCGTTTTTTTATGACTGGCTACTCGTTTCCGAATATTCCAGTCTATTAACACGGCTTGTTCGATCCTCACAGGGTGCCCCCTACTTTCAGCCTTGTGTCACATCTAAGCTGCACTTGGAAAAAATGACTATTAACACGGCTCGTTAATCCCTGTTACTGACGCTTGTTCAGGCACGTTTGTGTTTTTTCAATATTTACAGAGTCAACCTGTTGTTTGAATGTGGAATAAAAGAAACTGATGCGGTCATAATTTGAACTCGGCACACCGATTTCTCTTTCCGTACCGATAACCATTACAATACCAGAACATCAAGACTCTTTATGTTTAAGATAATGAGGAAAGATCGCACTCCGCAGAAGTAAGGTGTTTACTGGATTAGTGGTTCCAAAACTGATTGCCAACATTTTGAAAGGACATGTCATATAGAAAAAACAGTATTTTTACAGCGCTGGACTAATATCCCTCCAATGTCCCTCTATCCAGTTTTTAATGTCCTTATTTCTTGTATTTTGTTTCACATTGCGGTATTTGAAGGATTTGCAATTTATTAATTCTGCATTAGATTTTTATGGTGGATTCAGGATCCGCGTCATCAGCGCTCTCCTCGTTTGTTGTCGAAATTAAGGCGTTTCTGCTCATAGAACGACACAAGGCTACGTCGTGAGGATCGACATCCTAGTTACACTCTGCTGGGGATGTCGATCCTAAATAGGTGTGCTTCACTTATGGCCTGGGATAATATAACCTCTGTTTCATGACAAGCATCTTTCGGTAGTTAGCAAATAAAAACCAGTATTCGACATTTTGTCACAACACATGATTGCATCCCCAGATATTACAATAAATGCACATTAAAATAAGTGGTGATAGCAAAATAAGCAAATAAATAAATAAATAAATAAATAAATATTAATAATAATAATAATAATGATAATAATAAAACAAATAATATAAAATAAATCCCTTACACAGAGATAAGCACCGATGCAACGCTTCTTTGTTTTCTGATCTGTTTTTATCTTTCTCTGGAAAACGCATTTATAAATCATTTTCTGGGCGCTTTTGATTCGGCGTCCTTTTTCGTCTGCCGTTTGGCTATTCGCTATCTCTTTTTCCTTTTCCCTGTCAGTCTTTGCCAACTGCCTGTGTTCATGTGCAGGGACCCGGCTACGGATATTGGCCTCATAACTTGCGCCTAAATATTCCACTAATGCATAATAAATATTCAAACGGCTCATAGAAACCCATAGAACCGTATTCTTTCATTTCTCTTCGTGCTCCTCATCTTATTCCTTCGACCTTCTCTATTCGGTACGCAAACAAATTATTCTCTTCTCTAGGGCTATTTGAACTCATACACGCATGCGCAGTTGCTTGCTAACCACCCTTCTCTGGTGTCCTTATTTTCCTCTTGCTCGTTGTGTTTGTCTTTTCTTCGTTTTATTTGTTCTAATTTTGTTTGGGCATTTTGTTTTGCTCGAGTGCTTAAATGTGGCTGCATGTGTCGGTATACAAGCTGGTCTATGGCTGTATGTAATTATTTTAATGAATATTTGGCTGTATTTTTGTGTGATGCATTTTGTATGTCATGTACAGGTCAGAGAGATCTGAATGTTTTCCAGATGTCTATCAATATATACGCGATGTGCATATCTGGACAAAGTTAGAAATGTCTTTAAAATATTTTTTAGAGGTTATTATATAAACATAGAAGTAAAAATCATTTATTGCGAACAGAAGAATGCACCTAATTCGTTATATTAGCATGAGTATGACAACATATCTAGCGAAAGATTGTATAGCTGAAGGAGTTAACATGGAGTAACTAGTTCAAAATTCCAGTTCGAAGAGATAAATTTTATTATACATGTACACCGTTGAGTTCGTACGTTGTATGTGACAACAATGATGGCTAACGTCTCGTAACAACTGTGCATATCAGGATCAGATGCAGGTACGTCAGCCTCGTTTTGATATGTTAAGTGCTGAAATTATAGGGAAGGGGAAAGATCTGAGTTATTTTGATAAAAAAATTATGGTTCGAAAACTAGAGCAGCCAAGTCTTAGCTCAGCAAGAAGTGAACGAAAGCTTTCCCGCCAAATTCGAACCAGTTTTCTGTATTACACGTTCCCCTTCTGGTAGCCATTATTCCGAAATGCAGATAGCGCTTAGTTGAAAGAAGAAATAGATCAAAATACACACGGTGCGTCCTTAGTTGAATATAAAGATATGGGTGATTGCAAAACGTAAAATAATATCTGAACAAAACTGGAGATAAGACAAAAACGTTTGGTTTGGTTAACACCATATCAAATTCTTATAGGTTATTTAATGTCGAAATTTATTTTTCTTGGATGCTTTAGTAATTTTTTTTTTTTTACTTTTATTGTTAAATTATTTTTTTCTTTTTAAATCTACTGCAGGAATATTTTTACTATTAAAATCTATTGCTGGAAATTTTTAGTATAAAATATATTTTATACTTTCATGGTGTTTTGACTCCAGTTTGGGGTTCGCTTTGTGGTTATAGCTGGGATCCTAACATGTTCTACCACCCCGGAAGCAAAATGGAAAAGCTATTTCAGCTATGCGTTTCGTTTCTTACAATAAATGTACTGGAACGAGGGACAAACCCAGGTTTTAGAAAAAGGTGTTAAAACGCTGGTTTAATTAAAAGGGAAAAGAAATGACCAAGAAGAAAATGCATTGAAAGTTCACTGGTCCCCAATTCATTCCAGACAACTGAGAACCGGGATTTTATACGATATCGCCAGAATGCGTCATATAGACTTATACAAGAACAACAACAAAAAAAAAAAAAATAAGGAGAGAGAGAGAGAGAGAGAGAGAGAGAGAGAGATCTTAAAATTGAAAGCGGTAAACTACCTTTCAGCAGTTTCCTCATATTCGAAGGCAGGTTTGTTGCTCATTCTAGCCTGAGTACTCCTATGCTAAGGAGGGCCTTTGTATCAGACAGTCGTCTTGCTTGATGAGTTTTCTCCTCATCAGGATGCAGTTTGAGAAAATAAGTCAATGCAAGTAATTTAACGGCTTCGGTAAAGTTCTGCTGCCGATCGTGTGGAAGCTACTGTTTTCGCGTATCTTAGATGAGAATCACTGAAGACGAAACCTAACAACCTTTTCGCAACGGTTTTCTACAATGCTCGTGATAGTCTTCAATAGGACTATGTTCATTGTTATCCACTGCAGGTATTTTATGAGGATTCTTAGGATGAACTTTCCTAGATACAATTTTCATTTACACTTACGAAATATGTTGGACAAACACACATAACATCAAACCTGTAACTTGCAACTGTTAAACATACTTGTAAAGTCCAAAACCAATCCTTCTTCTTTCTTCTTAATTTTTTTTTGGTCTTCTCTCCTTAATAGTATTTTTTCTCATTCTCAAACAATCAGTAACAATCAATAACACCTTGCGTCCTAGTGGCTTTGCTTGGGGTGAAATTATTTTTTTTTTAATAAAAGCATATTTTATAAATGTATATGTAAAGTCACTGTACATTACAGTATTTATGCCAAAGTTTTTAAAGTTATCCTCTTACAATTAAAGAAAGGAAAGTGCCTATTAGCTAAGAAAATTAATTAAAAAGTAAATAGATCATTAGCCTTCATTTACCAGCCATCTTTTCGACACTTCAAAAACAGTGGTTGGTACCAGTAGTGTATTGCGGAGGCAAGTTCGATTTTTTGGCTGTGGCGGTTTATGTATACATCCCATTAATAATCTTGGCTAAAGAGTAAATCCATTGCTTTCTAAGTTCTTGACAAAATATTTCATTAGCTGCATGTTACAATTTTGAAGAGATATATTAAATGCGAAATAACATAATAATCAGTACATACAAAATATTCCCTATCAGTCAAAATGAGGTAAAAGCTGAATATAGCCGGAGGGTATTTGTTCGAAACATGGTATCCATGATATTTATAACTATAAAATAAGAGGAAAATAATCTGAAAATATCAAATCATTTGAACGATTCATTATCAGAAAGAAAAAAACCCAAAAAAACTAAATAAATAAAAAATAACATCATACCTTGTCGGTAATTGGCTTATTTCTAAACGTCTCACTATTTCTGTATTACACGTACCCCTTCTGATAACCATTACTCGTTCCACTTTTTTTCTCTGTCAACCAGATTTCAGCGTTTATACTTTCCCCTTTTTTGTTATTGCATTAACTAGTTTTGTGCAAGTTTTTGGTTTTGAGCTTCCCCCTTTTGTAATTTTGGACATTTTTAAACATCTTTAGGCATTCAAACTAAGTGAAAAATCGAGGAAGATGGATTTTCAGTGGTCATAAATTAAAACAAGTATCAATTACTGACTTGATATAATTAAACGAGTTTTATTTTTGATTTCTGAACATCTGGTCGGCGTTCGAGTTTCATTAAATATTTTGATTTCGAATGCTAATATTTTAAGGTGAACAGGCCGCCACGTGTTTTTCTATATTTACAACTCTTTTAAATAAATTCAAATATATGTTTTTAATTTATCTTTCGTTTTTTTTCACACGTTCCTGTAACTCAATTACTTTCTTTCTTTTTTTTTCTATCTAACAATTCTTCTCATCTTGTCTTCATTTCTTTTTTCAACCTTTCCTTTTATTAGATTAGCTTCTACAATTTTCTCTTGAATATAATCGTTTTACTTTCTTTTGTCCGAGGGATACCCCCTACTATTTTTCTCCCTGTCATCATTTTCATTTTATCTTTTCCATTTTTCCCTCACCATCCCATAATCTTCACCCTTCCTTCTCTTCACTCACACGTTCTTAAATATTCTTTTTATCCTTCCTCCCTTTCTTCCTTATACATGCTTCCTCCCAACTCTCTCTGTTCTTTCTTTCTCTATCTTTCATCATTTAAGCCATCCCTTCCTCCCTCTGAAACGATCTTTCACTCATAATTTCTCACTCCATCGCGTCCTTCATCTGACCATTTCTCTCCCCCCACTTCATTATCTCACTTCCCCTCAGATTTCTTCTCTAACCCTTTGTCTCTTCTTTTATTTCCTCTCCCAATTCACCCCACCCTTTTTTCTCTTTCCATCACAATTTCTCTTCTTCCATTTTCTTAATATTTTATAATGTTTTCTTTCTACCTTCGCTACCTTCATTCGCTCTTTTATTTTATTCTTTCCTTCCTTTGGGCAATCATCCTTGGCCCATTCCCGTTGTAACGATACCCCATCAAGCAGCAAACCCCTTGCTGGGTCGCAGGATATTAAACCCATAGCCTCCCAAGCACCCACCAGCCATGCAGGACGATCACAGGCAAGCCCAACGACACGGTTAGAAAAGACAAGGAAAACAATATTGAGTTTATTTAATAGAAGAAATGACGTTTGGTGCTAAGCGGCGTAAGGGTAGAGAAAGGCGGGAAAAATCCAAAACGAGGCAGGATATAAAGACAAGATAAAATGGCAGAAGATGAAATGAGATGATATAAATGAATATAAAGTGGAGAGAA
>OZ010572.1:83830473-83870473 GCA_963932145.1 Acanthosepion lycidas | reverse complement strand
TAATTGATAGCTGTAAATATATATAATTCTTGATAGCTGTAAATATATATAATTCTTGTCAAAGGTCTGTGATCGTATGTTACTCGGTATCCAAAATGCTAATTCGCTATTCAAGATGTACAACATTTAAACTAAAACCTTTCTGGTTGCAAAAGAAAAGCTTTTCCCAGAAAAAAGTGACTAAAACGTGAAAGAACATTTTCAACGATATATAGTTCCGATTTTCAGTACGGAGTAAAAACTACAAAGCCCGTTTGTCCTAAAAAAATGTTGAGTTTGTATTTAGTGTATATTACATAGCCACCCATCATCTTACATTTAACCTAAAACCAGTGATTAGTTTATTCTGAACTGAGAACAGTTATATTGACAAATATGACAGGACTTGCGAGGGACATTTATGAAAATGACTACAGCAGAATTTATAACATTTCTGGGCATGTCATTTGACTATTAAACAGAAAAAAATAAATTGAGTGTTCTGTGTTTTCAGAAGTGCCCATTAGTCACTGGGTGTGGTTGTGACCTTAGTGGCTAAAATAGAAATGTAAACCAAGTTTCGCCTGAAACTGCTTAAGATGGAATAGCGGGGGTCTATATATCTATACCCAACTATTTTTCTGTCTGAGTATATATATATATATATATATATATATATATATATATATATATATATATATATATATGTGTGTGTGTGTGTGTGTAATATATTATATATATACATTCCGTGCTAATAGGACTATATACTTGAAAATCAAGGTGGATAAAATAAGTATAGGTCTATTGTAAAAAAACAAAACAAATGAAAAAAAAAAAACAGTACAAGAAGAATAAAGGTAACAGTTATTCACAAGGTCGTCACAAGTCAATCCAGTAGTGAGTGCTACTATTGGAAGGTCGGTAGTTGTCGCGTAAATCTGAGTCGGACTCAACAGATCCCAGCGAGTAATATTTACCAACCTCCCCACGCGGTAGGATGTGGCACAAGGCCGAATTTAATGTGAGGCAATGTGAGCCTGTAGGCTCGGCCAAAAATTCCACGTAAACTGTGCATAAACGGGTTCGGGTCTGTCTACCTAGACTCCTGCTCTTCGGCATAGCCCTGTCCAGGTTCCTCTCTGCCCGAAGGCGGAGAGTTTGACAACAGCTAAGAGATGAGTAACAGATCCCAGCTAGTCAGTATTTACTAGACCCCGCCCACGAGGGTAGATGTGGCACAAGGCCCGGTTTAACGTGGGTCTCCCGAGCCTGTAGGCTCGGACAAAAAATGCCCGTAGAACCCGCATAAACGGGATCGGGTAGGTCAACTTCCCCGAACGAGACTCTGTTCGGCGGAGCTTCGTCTGGGTTCCTCTCTGGCAGAGAGTTCGACCGTCTAGCCGTAAAGATTTCGGGTAGACTCTGTAGTCCGTTAACTTACAGATCCTTACAGGTAGTTACTATCTATAGGGTAGTCACTCATGGAGGCGACAGGTTATTCCATTATATATGTATATATATATATATATATATATATATATATATATATATATATATATATAAAATATACGGACACACAAACATATAAGTACAGAGCGAGAAATAATAACAACATTAGATGTTTACCTATCTTGTCTCTACTTTATGTTTCGTGAAGATTCCACCCGCTTTTAAATTAACATTTATTTATATCTATATGTGTTGTAAAAAGAAGCCAGTATTCTAAAAAAAAAAAAAAAAAATAGCAACAACAATTCTGCCTATCAATTCTTTTTGGGTTATTTAATGCCAAAACGTGTTTTACATTGTATGAATAATTCCTTTTTGCAAATAAATATTGCATTAACAGTTCTTTCGGAGAGAATATATTTTTTCATGTATAAGTCTAAGAAGCAAAGTAAGTATTGTCCATAATATGAAAATGAATACGTATAATTTAAAAAAAAATCTCTGTATTAATGTTTTTCTCAACGGTGTCATACAGCACTTTAAACAGATTAAGTTAACCTCTTGTAATAAATACTTAAAACTTGCGACGAAATATAAAGCAAATCATTTTTACAGCTGAAATGGTTATGTGCAACCGTAAGTTCTATGTTAATAGCTTCTTCTATTTTACTTCTCGCTTGTGGAGCTTTCTTCTGGCTTATTGCTTCCCAAGCAACTTTGATCTTCAAAATTTTTAATTCAATGTCGGTTGTTATATTTTACCTAATTCCTGTTCTTTTAATTTTCCCTCTCATTACAAGTGTTTATTTATCATATTCTCCAACGCCTTGCGTCTTACTGGTTTTATTGTCTTCCTTGGTGGAGAAATATATGGAAAACAACTAAAATTAAACAGTATACATAGAATCCAAAATTTTTCTGATTTTCTCTATTTTAAAACTAGTGGAATTCCTCACCACCATGAGCCCGTCATCTCTATACAGCCCGATGTCCTTAATATCGATTTCGCGGTGCGCGGTTAAATTGTACAGCAATAAAAGACCAACAAGGTCAGAAGACTCTGCAGAGTCTAATGATCCCATAGTAATGTCAAACAGGTCGCTATTGTTTTTAATCCATTGTTCCCCATTATGAACGAGGACAGATCTTTTTGCGCTGAGGATTATATCAGTTTCTTCCTTTGTCAGGTTAGAATAGACAGCAGCAAAGTCCAGGACTGTCGTAAATAGATCCTTCGAAATTGATGGGTAGTAATCCACGATATCGAATTGTATCAGTGTGCAGTTCGGTTTATTGTCAATATTGTTAAACCAATTGATTACATCTTTGGTATTGATCCATAATTTTAATCCAAGCTGTTTTTTTTTATTTGGCAAGTGATTCTTTGTGTTGGAATCATATTTTTAAATATATATATATATATATATATATATATATATATATATATATATATATATATATATGTGTGTGTGTGTGTGTGTGTGTGTGTTAAATTAGTAAAAAGTAACCATTTTCATAAAAAGTCACATCACGGTTAACGTGAATTGGCATAATGAATAATACATCTTAAAGAAGTGTTCGCGGTAGAAATTACGCTTTTGCGAGAAACACAAGACAATGCACATACTCGTTGCATAGAGGTTTCCTAACCTGGGCGATTTCAACTGTTGGAAGAGTGATTAGGAAAATAGTTGGGTGATATAGGATTTTCACTATCAAAAACATATTTCAACGTATGCTAGATGATACACAATATTCCCCGCAAAAAATGAATATTTCTGTATTTTTTATACGTTTGAGAAGGTTCATTTACATTGAAATAGTTTTTCAGACGAAGAAACATTTTTCCTCAATATAAATCAGAACAAATACTATTCGCAGAATTTTTATCAGTTACAAGTAATTCTTTTTAATTTTATAATTACGAACAAAATCATTTAATTTTTTTGTCAACATCTGCAACGCTAACCCTGACCACAAAACTAAATGATACAGTTTTTAATGGTCAAGTTTACTTTTGTTTGGCCTTTACATTAGGTAGAAGCAGCTGCTGCATAAATCTGCGTTATTTATTAAACTTTTATCAAACAATTTTGGTATGCTTTTGTATATTTGCTATACAGGTGGGCGATGAAAAAATCTTTTTCCGCGTGAAAGTTGGAGATGATGCCAAAAAAGATTGAGGAACCCACTTACACAATTAACTTATTTACTAAAACCTATACCTTTTTAACGAATATATTTAAATAATATATTTCATTTATTATTTAAATTTAGACGCGATTAAATGAATATATATATATATATATATATATATATATAGCAGATCACAATTTGCTAAAATTCTTATTTTACAAATTTAAACTTCGCGTGACACATCATAAGTCACTTAACACATTAGGGTGGAAAGTGCAACTTATCCATTAAACTATAGCTTTAGTTTTGTATCTTGGGCAAGAGATCCAGACGGAGTCCATATATTTTCAGTTTTTTTTTTCAGAGTTTACTTCTGTTATATAGAGAATAAAGTGTCGCTGCCGACACTGTAGTTTGAACACAGATCGCCAGAGAGAAAACACAAGCGATCCCATTTTGAATAATAGATCACGTGATCGTAAAGGAAATGTATATATCGGAATTAGCGTGTCGTCTAACTGATCATCATTTCTATTCTATCCTCTATTACTATACATATCACTCTTCTACTCTATCCTCTATTACTATATGGATCGCTAATCTCTATTCACTACACGGATCACTACTACAACGGTGTTACTATAGTTGTATCTGCGATTACAAAGTCTTTACTACAACAAGCATTGCGAAAGTGGCAACGAGTATTCGTTGACATTACAAAAGTGGCAACGATTGTTCGTTGACATTACAAATTCTTCTCAGAGTGTTGCGAAATCAAGACAAGAGAGAACAGTGTAAGTATAGCATAGCTAACCACTCAATGTTGATTGGCCGCCTTGAATGTCCATTATCGTGAAACAATGCTTGAGCGGACTTGTAATGGGCACCCAGTTCAAAACCCTGCATACCACCCAAAGAATATTCGCCAAAAAAACGGACGAATCGTTTCGAGTGATTCCGCCGCAAATTTACCAAATTTTCCGACAAATTTGATGCAAGTAATTCACTCGAAGTTCTTAATCGTAAAGATTGCATCTACTGCAATTCCCACATATTGCAAAATAAAACCTGAAAACACGAAGACTCTTGCCAGACTGAGTCAGTAAAATGGTGAAAAAAGAGATTTTACAACGATCACATTCCCGTTGTACGTTACAACCAAAGCAGTTATCCATAAACATGTGCGCACAAGCACACACAGAGTGTAACAGCAAAATTGTCCAAATCGTGCAACAGTATAATTATGCCTCCCACAAAATGTTTAATATCTAAAAAACACTAACCTAATTGATTTTCTTTTTACCAGGTTTTCAGATAAGACGTTTATCAATCTTGGCACCATTATTCAGATAAGACTAGAACAGGTTAAAATCGTTTTGTGTCATCACCACTGACATCCCAAATGAGCAATGGTGAGAGGAAAAAGATCATTCAAGTCTTCAGTAATGATACCAACATTCACACTGTGGCATCTGCCTTGAATGTCCATTCAAGAACTATCAAGAGAACGTTGGATAAATTTTTAAAAATCCGGAAGAAAAACTGGATCAAGAGGTCACGACAGGAAGAGGGAACATCATGTCAACTTAGAGCTAAAAAGATCCAGCTCAATTCCTAAGACGTTTGGCACGCGAGAGAAGAGTTTCAGCTATGACAGAGCAGTGAAAAAAGACTTGAAAATGAAATCGTACATGAAACTTCTGAGGCACCTTGTTGCTCCAGGGCAGAAAGTTAGAAGGTTAGCGAGGGCGAAGATTTTGAATAGTTTATAAAATGATCCAGGGATAATATATATATATATATATATATATATATATATATATATATATATATATATATATATATTTGAACTTTTAATACTTCATGAGCTTCCGATTTTACCTATGATTAATTGATGATGAAGATGTCATTTTCGTTTATCATCAATTTCATCACGATACTTCTGTTAAGCTTGGAGAGTAATTATACATTCTTATTGCTCAAAGTAGAGTCCAATAGTGTTATAAAAATCTCAGAGAATTCCAGTAAGATATCTTTAATCATTTCTAACTTATAATCTAACAATTGAACATTTTTTTTTGGCTACACACGGTATATCTATATGCCGTAGATAATTTTGAGGCTAATTTTAAAGATCATATACGAGATATAATATTAGGGTATATACTGCTGGCCCCGAGTACGCCGTTGACCAAAATTTATATATCAATTTACTGTAGTCAAATTAACTTCAAAATTAGGCCTTCAAACGTCGCATGATACGCGAGTATATACTTTATATAGCGTAAATTTTAACTTTTTCAGAACTTATTAACAACGTGACAAACATATAAGTAACAAAATACTTCATGGTGATAGAACCGATCATTAGACCCTTAAAATTAGTTCAGGTCAGATTTATACACGTATCTATACACGTGAGCGGTGACTACCACTATCCCTTGCTACATGAAAAGCAGAGTGCATCAGCCACCACCCACGAAACTACAACACGTATTTGAATATTCCAAGTGTACAGTAATTGGCCATGGCTAAGTGTAATTGTCAAAACTGCTTAAGAAACGCAATTAACAATGTTTCCAAGAAACAATAAAGGAATAAAGAACAGAGCAAAATAATATTTAGGAAATATATATATATATATATATATATATATATATATATATATATAAAGAAAGAACAGTAAGATATATAATCCGGTGTTCTTATAGATATTTTTATTTTTTACAAAATAGTGCTCAATGTAAATTTACAGAGCATTAATATTATAAATTAATTGATTTAAAATATGGTTTTATCTGCTACACAGTTCTAACCATGTTTCAAAAATGGAAGGTCCGATTTAATTTTGTAATTAAATTAAAGACATTAGTTCTATTTCATCCTCAATTTTGGAGTAACTTTTAAAATTACTGGGTTTTAAAGACACAGCTAAAATCATAATTCACGTTTCCAAGGTTACAGATTAATTCGCTTCTACTAGACAGGGGTGTTTGCGTGTTCTTTATGTCTATATTTTGATGTATCCGTTATTAGCTACGTTTTGTTAGTGGGTAGGGATGTATTCTTCAATGAAATCTGACATCCGTTAAATGCATGTCGTCTGGATTTTTTTTTTAAATTTTATTGTTAACGGCAAAAATTCTTACAGCATTTTTTCTATTTGTATATTTAAAGATTAACCATATTTTAAATCAATTAATTTATAATATATATATATATATATATATATATATACATGTGTGTGTGTGCAAGAGAATGTGTGTGTGTTTAGTGTTCATAATACCAGTATAAATACATATTAAGAAATCAATGCAAAGCAGTCGCTATATGAGTCCAGTGCGAAGCACTTTCAAAGAGATACATGATGTAATTCGCAAATGTCTGGCAGAGGGAATAAAATACCATTCCCTTCCCGCCCTACAGCGTAACAAAATCTCGCCACCACTACACCTCGTTGAGGTCACTCATTATCCTTGATTCTTGTGTCCGTTCTTACCCTCCTGAAGCCTCCTCGATGACGTCGTACAGTATCCCCAAATAACCGTCAAAATGACCCACCGGAAGAAGCACGAGTGTATCAAGAGTGGCCGTTGGTCAAGTGTCCCGGGGTCCGGTGTCCTATACAAATTGGGCGCATCCGTTTTAAACTGGCCAATTTGAGTTGAGTGGTCAGCTCCTTTTGGACGGTCAACCGGACTTCACCCTTCTTCATTGTCTCTTTGTTTCCATTTGCTATGCTTGTTAAACTCTTTCTTCTTCCTTTATAGTGATTTCGTCTGTCTCTCTTATTATAATTTCTGTTTAGACTTTTTCGCATACTTTCTTTGTCTTCTGAATGTTTCTCTCTAGAACTTGATATTTAACACATTCACTGCTGTTGACGTAGTTATACGTCTTTACAAAACTGCTTTCGATGTATACGTACATTTTCAATATACCGTGAAACGTCCTCTCTTAGATAGTTTGTTTAAAACTAACTAGAGTTTAGTTCTTCATCTCATCGTACAATACGACTTGTTTTAAAATTAGACGTATTTTTATGATACTAGCAAATCACACGTTCTAAAACCAAAACAAAAAATTGTCATAAAAGTTCTCTTGTTGCTAAACTTTCTGTATAAATAGTTTTTTCACAAAGACATAGATTTTCTACCTTTTCTTTTGCAATTATGGTTTCTCCACTTAAATTTTCTACTCTGAACTTAGCTACATAGAATATGAAAGAAACATTTGAATAATTTTATATTATTAATAATGATACAATTTTTTTTACTTGTTTATATACATGTGTACTGTTTTAAGAATATGTAATTAAACATTACTTTGGCTTATTTATACAATTCAGTATTTTTCTCCTACGTTCGTCTAATGTTAAGCAATGGGAAATAGCAGACGACAACAATGCTTATTATTATGCACGCTGTAGGTTTTCTAACTTAGGACTTAATTATAACAAGGGAGATATAAAATCTTTCTATAAAAGCACGTTCATTTAAAATAAACTGGCATAAACATTGCTTGCATATGATAATTTTTAATTCAAATTAAAAAAAAACTAAATAAAACATGAAATATTTATTAAAATATTATTTTAAAAACTTATCCAAATTAATCGCTTATATCGCGGATGTCATTTGCTTATAATATAAATAAAAGACAGGTGGCAAACGTTTCATATGTCAGAATGTGCACTAGGGCGTGGTTTAAGGGTTAACAAGCTCGTCTCGCTAGATTAATTACAACTGAGTAATCAGTTCGATTCTCCATATTTTCGGATTTGTGTCAGATCGAAGCTACTTTCAGAAAATCAGTGGGTACTTTAGCGATAAGCTTAGGTGGAAAATAATTTATCATCCAGGAAGACACGGAGCCGCTTTTGAACTATCAAGAGAGGTTTGTTTTGGTTTACGGCATATGAACCTCAATAGGTTTAATGCCGACGAGATTTTATTGCTGGTAATATTTCTTTTTTCAAAAATGTATCGCTGGTAATATTTTTTTCTTCGAAGATTTATTGCGAGTATAATTTTTTACAAAAATGTATTACTGGTATGAAAACCTATTTTTACAAATTTTGGCCTCAGTTTGGATGGTGTAACTATTTACCCATAGCTGGGACCCTAACAGGGGCTACCACCGCGGGTCAGGGTGAACCTGAGAAGACCAGCAATTAAGACGTGTTTCCATCCTCTTCAAAACGCCCGGATTAGAGGCCTTGCTTTTGGATGTAGTTTATCTTATTATTCAGGTTGGGGATGTAGTTTATCGTCTTACCCAGGACGCTATCAAACGAGGAAAGTGAAAACTGGACAGCCCCAGTCTATATATGGCAGTAGTACTTTATATTTGGTCTGATCTGGCCCTTGTAAAGGCAGAGTATAGGAGGAGGGGTCAGGTACGTGCTGGAATAGTACAGAGAACCGGCTATTTTCTAAGCATCTTTAAAGAAGGATCGTATGTACGAGTTCCACTTGGGGTATGGGCTGATTATAATCGAGATGTAGGGACTTCTTGGGGGAACATCCATTTATCACGATCGGTGAAAGTTCTGGTTCGATCGGCGATAGTGGAATGCCACAAGATTTTCTCTCACATTTTATGAGAAACATTTTACCTAATTAAAACGTTCTCTGGGTGTTGATAGGAAGATTCATCTTAAGCTGGTTTGTTTATCTTCACCATATAGAACAAACAAACATCATGGTTACGGCTATATCACGTCGAGATTCCGGTTCTTGTACGATCACCGAAGTTAAGCAACGTCCAGCCTGGTTAATACGTAAACGGGTGAGTACTTGGAAATACCAGGCACTGTAAGCGCTTATATGCGGGTGGTGTTATGGATAACGGTTCGGAGTTTGAAATCGGAGAGCCGGGTTCCAATTATAGTCGGGATTGTTTTATTATTTACTGATGTACAAATTCTCTTGGGAAATGTATGAATGCACATTTTCTCCCGGAGCTATAGGTTAATTAGTACAACTTGTATCAGTCAAGATAAAAATATATTTTGTTGCTATCGATATAAAAATAGATGTTTTTTTGATATAAAAAAAAGAGATTTTATCACTTGAACGTTACCTTTATTGCACACTCATATTTGAGTAGATGCTTCCCTTTTTATTTTTAAACAGTATCTTTATTATCGTCTACCAACCTAAATGTTCGCAAAAACAATGCACCCTCCGGCAGGATACTGACCTCGGCAGGAGAAACAGCTGTTAGATCCGACGTGTATATACCGACTCAGCCACGAAGGAAGTATAAACAAAATAAGATAATTATTCGTAAAGGGTGGACCGTTATTTACTTATAAATTATAGCTGTAAGAAATGGCACTGCTACCCAATTTTTTAATATATATACATATATATATATATATATATATATATATATATATATATATATATATATATATATATATATATTACAATGAATCATTCATACAAAAATTTTAACATGAATCGTAATATTTATCGAGTGATTGGTTGGTTAATGCACCTTTAAAATTTTGTTTGCAAAAGGGATTTCGCCATCTTATATCATTAACTTTACTAATCTACTTTTTGTATGAATGATTGACTGTAATATAAATTGAACTGCACCACATATTTGATATATATATATATATATATATATATATATATATATATATATATATATATATATATATATATATATGTGAAAAGTGTGTGTATATAAATATAAATATATATATATATATATATATATATATATATATATATATATATATATATATATATATATATGTATAATTATTTATATATTATATGCGCGGTACTTATTAGAAAGCGCTCAATATCAGAGATAGAGCTAACATATATGGTTGTCTGACGATCGCTAAAGCGTGAAACCCAGGGTCACAAGCTCACATCTATCCAACCATATATATATATGTGTGTGTGTGTGTGTAAAAATGTGAAAATTGGCATTCAGTTGCTGATACGGCCTGACAAGTGGTCCGAACGATTACAAAAAAAAAAAAAAGAAAAAGAAAAAGGTTCGGCTGCGAAACTCTGGAGTCAGGGTGAGCAATATAACATTAATCAGCTAAGTGACCAATTTTATATTTGTATTTTTTATATAATTAGACAAACGTTAAAAATGTAGGATAAACAGGCTTTAAATTAATTTCAACATAATTTATTTTTTTAAATTTTACTTTCAGGAAGATTCTTAAAAGTAATCTGTAGATAAAATTAAAAATATGGAAACATCTATATAAGATATAAATAATACTAACTGAACGGTAATACATAGCTATGGGTAAATAGCAAAACAGACCGGGTTCTATAGCCTTGGATGGCAACTGTTCTACCGTAGAAAGAAATGGCAACCTACAGCCGGAAAAAAAATCTGCCTCCTCTGTCATGTATCGAAAGTGTGCATCACGTATGGCACATAACTGACTGAGAGAGAGAATGATCTAACGATAAGTAGAGCATTTTCTTATCTCTCGCACTCCCATACCCATAGAGAAACTAATCTGTAGGTGTGTGCCAATAAATTTATTTTCAAAGGTATAATAGAAATGATGGCAAAATGTGTGCAAGGAAGATGGTAAACTCTTATATTTTTGTCGAAAGACGGCGTGATAATGACGGTCGTCGGTTTTTGAGTATGGGCAAGTACACAGAAGACTTCAGCCTCACAGCACACTACTGATAACCAGTCTTTACTTCGTCTTCAGCCTTTCTCTCATTCACCACAGACCACAAATACTTGAGTGGGATACTAATTGGGATCCAGGGTCGGGTTATTTCCCTTGTGGCAGCACTGGGATCAAATTTTAACGAGAACAAGAAACATATGAACTTTGTGAGCGTTTAAGTAAGAATGGAGGATAGACGGCGAAAAAGGAAGGGCAGGATGGAGGAAATGGAGACAAAAAAAAATGAGGTAGATACATATTGGAGGAAGAAAGGCAGAGACAAATAAAAAGAAGGCAGGTAAAACAGAGAAAGAAACAAAGGGAGGGAAGACAGACAAATAGGATAGAGGGAGAAGGTGAAGGAAGAAAGACAAGAGAAGACAGATAAACTGAAGGAACTGAGTAATATATAGAAAAGAAGAAACTAGATAAACCAAATATAGAGAAGTATAAAAAACGATAGGGACAGATAAAAAATAGGCGGATGAACAGAGGTAGCGACAGATAAAATCAAATTGTAGAAACCGAGGTAGAGATAGAGAGAAGTTGAGAAAAAAAAAGAATTATACCAAGAGAAAAATTTGCGAAATACAGGTGAAGAGAGAACAACAGAAACTGACAAAATACACACTAGGGCAAACGACGAGAAAATGAAGAAACATATGTATAGATCAATGGCAAGAAGCCGTAGAAACAGAGGTAAAGACAGACGAAAAGAAGCTGGAGAAACAGAGGTATAGACAGACGAAAAGAAGCTAGAGAAACAGAGGTATGGACAGACAAAAAGAAACTGTAGAAACAGAGGTATGGACAGACGAAAAGAAGCTGGAGAAACAGAGGTATGGACAGACAAAAAGAAACTGTAGAAACAGAGGTATAGACAGAAGAAAAGAAGTCGTAGAAACAGAGGTATAGACACACGAAAAGAAGCTGGAGAAACAGAGGTATAGACAGACGAAAAGACGCTGGAGAAACAGAGGTATAGACAAACGAAAAGAAACTGTAGAAACAGAGGTATAGACAGAAGAAAAGAAGTCGTAGAAACAGAGGTATAGACAGACGAAAAGACGCTGGAGAAACAGAGGTGTAGACAAACGAAAAGAAACTGTAGAAACAGAGGTATGGGCAGACGAAAAGAAGCTGGAGAAACCGAGGTATAGAGAGACGAAAAGAAGTAAAATATATATAGAGAGTAACCGTCGTGTGCTTATTTATCTAATCTCAAGCCAGTAAATGTAGTTAACATACTGTTAATTATAAAAAGAGCATTTACTTAAATATTTGTATTTGTAAAAATAACGTATAAAAAGAATATATATAAGCTTCGTAATGTACTTAATTATCTACACTCAGTGTGCGAGTGTGCGTGTATATATATATATATATATATATATATATATATATATATATATATATAGTGCGAGGGGTGAATTGTCGTTTAAATTACTCAAAATGAAAATAATACTGACATGTCATTTTAACATATATGTTTACCAAAGTTACACAAAAATATCTTGAAATACATGTAAATTTATTTGATAAAATCGCCATCGGCTTCAACCTGCAATTCTCCTCGACGGTTCCTTCTTTAATTGCTGCTATAATCCTTGCCTTCAGTTCATCTTTGGTGTCACAAAGAGTTTTGTTAGTTTCTCGCTCAACTGCACCCCACACACAATCATCAAGGGGGTTGCAGTCTGAGGGGTTAGGTGGTCAGATGTTAGACGTGATGTGGTCGCTGAAATCGTCTGAAAGGCACGGGTGTGTTCTCTTGTTAGTATGGCATGATGCAGAGTCCTGTGGCCAAACAGTTTTCTAACAGCCACCCTCTTGATTCAGGCCAGCACTAACTTCTAAAGTCACTTGATGTAGGCCTTTGTGTTGAGTCTGACGTCTTCACCAACATATTCAGGAGTTTATTTTTTCTTTTATCAGAACGATAAGAGTGAGATTTCCGTGCTGCCGTACCTTCGTTAGCAGCATTAAGTTCATACAACACTTCTTGAAACCTCTATACTGCCAACAGATTTACAGCCAAATACTCAAAAATGTTTGTGTTGTAGTTTCCGGCGCCAATGCCAAGTAGTACAGCATGCCATTTCCAAATTCCGAGAGGAGTGAATTGCATCAAGGTTCTCTTTTTTTCACAGACGGTGCCCAATTGACTGTGCAGTCAAAAAAATAATACTCACGGACAAAATTAAAATATATATATATATATATATAATGGTGACCATTTAACAATCGCGCCATTTATGTATATACTGATTGTAGATAAGGACGCTTTATCAGGACAATGTGCCTTCATAAAATCCCTCAGAGGACGAAACGCGTTAGCAAAGTATAGTTTATCCCTTTGTCTTATATGTCATATTCAGGTGTGTGTGTGTGTGTGTCTGTATATATATATATATATATATATATATACATATCTTATATTCAGGTGTGTGTGTCTGAGTGAGTGTATATATATATATATATATATATATATATATACATGCATTACACATGTCTTATATTCAGGTGTGTGTGTGTGTGTGTGTCTATATATATATATATATATATATATATATATATATATATACATACACATGTCATATTCGTGTTTGTGTGTCTGTATATATATATGTGTGTGTGTGTGTCATATATATATATATATATATATATATATAGACACGTCTTATATTCAGGTAGATATGTGTGCGTGTGTGATATTCAGGCATATATATGCATGCATTATAATCAGATATGTGTATATATGTGTCTGTATATATATAGGTCTTATATGTATATATGTATGTATGTAAGTCTTATATGTATACATGTATGTATTTAGGTCTTATATGTATACATGTATTTAGGTCTTAGATGCATATATATGTATATGTATGTATGTATGTCATATATATATATATATATATATATATATATACATATACATACATATATATATATATATATATATATATATACATACACACACACACACACACATATATATATATATATACACACACAAACATATATATATATATAGGTCTTATATGTATATATATGTATGTATGTCTTATATGTATACATGTATGTATGTAGGTCATATATATATATATATATATATATATATATATATATATATATATATTTCGTGTCTGTATGTGTGGCTGTTGTCTAAACATTTTCATATGTATATCTGGAATAATTTGTCATTACACACACACACATATATATATATATATATATATATATATATATATATATATATATATATTTATATAGTTCTTATATGTATATATATGCATGTATGTCTTGTATGTATATATGTATGTATGTCGGTCATATATATATATATATATATATATATATATATATATATATATATGTATGTAGGTCATATATATATATGTATTTCGTGTCTGTATGTGTGGCTGTTGTCTAAACCTTTTCATATCTGGAATAATTTGTCATTATATATCTTGTATGTGCGCAGACTGCGCATGCAGAAAAAGACATTTTCACATCTACAGAAATCACATAGATGACGACAAAATACGCATTGGCATAAATCTAAGTATCAGGAACCAAAAGATATGTCGTCGTCATCGTCGTCGTCGTCGTCGTCGTCGTCATCGTCGTCGTGGTCGTCGTCGACCGCATACACACACAATTATCCTTCATCGAACAAAGCAAAGAGCATGAAACCAAGCTAACAAAAAGTTTAAAAATATATATAAAAACGAAAATCCCCATAAAAAAAAAAATAATAATAATAAATACGTATTCAGAAAGAAATTGAAAAAAATGAGAAAGAGGGGAAAATTAAGACGAATTCACTTTTATATGCTATGTTTTGTGTCAACCTTATCTCTGGAGCAGACGAAAATATAAGACAAAAAAACAAAAAAGTAAAAGTAAAAAAAAAAAAGAAAAGAAAAGAAAAAGTAAAGTCGTCTACAGAATTTGAGGTTCCTGCTACCAAAGTTCCCGGATGATGTTCGTGTCCACTTCCTCTGCCTCTACTCACCTCCACCCACCCGATGCATGAGCATATACGTCAACACAAAACATTTGATATTTGCTCCTGTCTTGATGAGCTGTATCCATCTTAATGAACGGGCCTGGGGCAAAAACCACTCCTCATTAATGGTTTCGTTATGAAGGAGAAGGAAAAGGTGGAGGAAAAAAAAAAGAAAAGAAAAGAATGAAAAGAAAAGAAAGAAAGCAAGAAAGGATGAAGATGGCAGTGAAAGGACAAAGAATTTTTAAGGGATGAGAGTAAGGGAGAAGGAATGCTAAGAAAATGAACGCGGGAGACGAAGAAGAAAAAGAACGAAACAAAGATGAATCAAAAGAAAGACCAGAAAAGAACTAAATCCAAGATATTCGTCAAAGAATAATTAATAGAGTGAAAAAAAAAAAAAAAAAAAAGAAAAAAATGGGGTGGAAATATTTGCGAAGGGGTATAGAAAGAAAAATTTATAACGAAGTAAGAATGGAATAAAAAAATAAAATAATCGTATGAGTTACATAGAGAACACATTCAAACAAATTAATTAAAGAGATACAAAAAAATGAAGCTGATAAGAGAAAAATAATTATAAAAAAAATATTAAATCGTAAAAGTCAACGAAAAAAAGATTTAAAAAAAAAACTAAAAAAGAGTCATCTTCTTTTGTCTCTTTCTCTGATGATCATGGCCCTCCACTATTTCCTATCTTAGGCGACTCTTTACCATCATTCTTTATCTTCTCTATTCAATTATGTTCATTAAATAACTTACTATTTCCGCGCTTTTTTCATTCCGTACGTCTTGTGAGTGTTACATTCTCCAGACCTCCATTCCTTAATGTCTGAATCAGAAATTTCAATTTTTTCGAACTGTTTATATTTCTTTGTGGTTTGTATTTTTCTTAAAATGTCTTCGTTGCTCCTATATTCAATTCATTTATACTAACATTCATTACTAAAACTGCATATATGTCGATAAAAGTATCTTATTCGTCTATGAGGAAATTCTCAACCGTATAGGAGATTAGATATTATATAGCAGCTCGGAACTCTTAATTTTTTTCTCTGTGTCTTATGGTGTGACAGCAAAATTGACCAATTTTTAGATTAAGCTTGCACCATTGTATCTTAGAAATGGTTAAAAAATATTTTACTCGTATTTACTATTGGACTCTACTTTGAGCAATAAGAATGTATTTAGCTCTAAGCACTCTTGCTGTTGTAACCTCCTGATCCAGATTTCCTCTGTACTGTTCCCTATGTTTTAAACTTATTCATCGTTTTCTTGGTAGTTCTTGAATGTACTTTAAAGATGGAAGTCAGAGTATGAATGTTGGTATCATTACTGAAGGCCTGAATGATCTTTTTCCTCTCACCATTGCTCAGTTGAGAAGACATAGTGGTAATGACACACAGTGATTTTAACCTATTTGAATAATTCAAAGGTTTTTTTTAATTGATTCTTACGATAAATGGTATCAAGATGGCTAAATGTCTTAAATAAAAACATGGAAAATGAAACTTAATTAGCTTTGTCTTTTTTTTTTTTTTTTTTTTTAGATATTAAACGTTTTGACAATTATTTCATGCTGTTACACGATTTACACAATTTTGCTGTTAAACCCAGTATAGCACAATTAAGTAGCCTTTCCGTAAAAAATAAGCAGACGTATTTTCGGATATCATTTTTCTAGATAAGCATTCATGAGATCTTCCTCAATGTACAGCATTTGTCAAAATTGAAAAATATTGATTTTTAATATTTTAAAAGAAGTGGAGCCTGTTCATAATATCGATACAGTGTAAAATCGATCCCTAATTTTTTCACATATCTGAAGCTAGCAGATATGCGTAAGAAAACAGACTTTCTTCGTATAAAAAGTTTTCTTTTTAATAAAGAACAAACGGGGGTTTTCTCTAAAGAATTTAAAAAAAAAATCGTTTCATTCCAGGCAAGGCAATACTGCCATTAAGATGCAAGGGGGTACTGAGTGTTAGAGACTATGAGGAAAAATACTATTGATGAGAGATAACTACAAAAGAACAAGAAGACAGAAGATAACGGTTTCATTTAGATTTTTGAGATCAAAGTTGACTGGAAAGAAATAAGCAGGAAGAGAGTTCCACAAGCGAGAAGTCAATAGAACAAACTGTTAGAATAGAGAACTTAGGGTTAAATCTAGACATTTAAACTGTAAAATGATGAGACCTTGTCGTCAATCTAGTAGTGTGCTTAAATTCATAATGCCTAGCCGAGTGGTTAGAAAGTTCGCTTTCTGACCATGAGACCCGCGTTTGAATCTCATCCTGGTCGATTTATCGGAATGGATCGTACGGCACCTTTGGAAAATGACTGAAAACCATACTACGAAAATAGTAACATGTCTTTCCTCGATGCCATTGATCGGTGTTAGATCACAATTATAAAACCAGCATTCCGAACACCGATTTTCAAGGCAACACGTTCTACCGTACCGATCGGTACAATCTCATTTCCCATCTTCACTTTTCAGCACATCTTTGTCTAGTTAGTTGTTACTTATTCGATACTAATATCAGAAATCAGTGTTCTGGGTCAGGTGAAACAAAATAAGCTAGCATTTTGACTGCTGCTTTTTTCTAAGTAGTCAGACCACTCCCCAACTTAAAACATTGGCACAAAACAAGTTTTCTCCACTTCTATTTTTCCCCATCTCTTCATGTGTCAGTATCTCTCCTTAAGCACACACGGCACAGTGGATAAAGGCGTTTGTTAGATCCAGTGACAGGGCCCAAAGAGTTGTGAGTTCAATACTTGATTAAGGCAGTGGATAGATAGCTTGGAGAAGTGAATTAACAGGAGATAACTGATATCCATTAGACATGTTACGTGGAACTAGTCTACCCCAGCCAGCGAAATAAAGAGTTCAGTCCGATATTCTAACTACCTGAAGAAGACCGGAAGGTACAACGGCCGAAACGTTGTGATAAATATGGCAACAAAGATGAGGAAAATAGTCCGAATAATGTAAATAGTGTATTCTTGTGTCATAAGAAAATAAAACTAAAATATCAAATTACTCAAAGACGGATGAAAATATGAAGGAACGTAAGCAGATTCCTGCAAATACGATTTGAGACTTTTTAGCTGGGTTAGATAGTTGCGAATTTAGCACCGGCATCCGGGCCAAATGTTCGAGCCAGAAGAGTAAGCGTTGAAATATGGGCCCCTCGAGGCGATGTAATGATTATCTCACTAGAACAATTATGACTAAGAAGTGAGTTCGATCCTCACTAGGTGCACCATACGTTCGGCCTTGTGCCACATCTGAGCTACGCTTGGAAAATCGCTATAGAGTTGAAACAACGGTGCAAGCCCTATCATCGAAGTTAAGCAATGTCAAGCCAGGGTGACCGCTTGGGAGTAACACGTGCTTGGATGCGCGGGTGGTGTAGTAATTGTTAATCGGAGAGTCGAATTCCTATTCCAGTTATGTTCGTTATATTCACTTACACGCAAAGACTTATTGGAAAAGGTATGAATCCGTCTCTTCTCCCCTCAGTTATGGGTTAATTAGTAAAACTTGTATCACTTATTCATTTTATCTAAAAAAAAAAAAAAAGCAATTGTTACAATCTAAAAAAAAACAAATTTATGGCTTTAAATAACCTGCAAATGTTGATAACCCGTAGTCCATTTTTTGATTTACACGCTCGGGAAAAACAGCCACATCACTAGGTGTGTGTTAATACTAGAACTACCAGTACTATTTTCAAAATAAAACATTCACACTATTTCTATTCGGACTATTATTAATGACAAAGAGAGTGAAAATGAAAGAGAGCGTGATAAAAACGGAAAACAGAGAGAAAACGTAGGAGATGGAGAGTGAGATAGGGGGGAAACAACAAGAGAAGGAGAGAGAAAAATGAGAGGGAGGAGGGGAAATAGGAAGGAGAGAAAAGAGGGGAAAGAGGAAGGAGGGGAAAAGGAAAGAGGGGAAAGGGGGAAGAGGAAGGAGAGGAAAGAGGGGAAGGAGGGGAAAGAGGAACGAGGGAAAAGAGGAAAGAGGGGAAAGAGGAACGAGGGGAAAGAGGAAGGAGGGGGAAGTGGAAGGAGGGGAAAGAGTGGAAAGAGGAAAGAGGGGAAGGGGAAGAAGGGGAAAGAGGAAGGAGAGGAGAGGGGAAAGGGGAAGGAGGGGAAAGAGGATGGAGGGGAAAGAGGAAAGAGGGGAAAGGGGAAGGAGGGGAAGAGGAATAAGGGGAAAGAGGATGGAGTGGAAAGAGGAAAGAGGGGAAAGAGTGAGGAGGAGAAAGAGGAAGGAGGGGAAAGAGGAAGGAGGGGAAAGAGGAAGAAAAGAAACCTGACGCGTTAAGAAAAGGAAAGGAAACAATGTACAAAGAAAAGGAAGGAAACAAACCTCCGAGGAAAAGTAACGCACCCGGAAAAATCAAAGAAGGAATGCAGTAAGAATAAGGAAAGGAAAAAAAAAAAAAAAAAAAAAAAAAAGGTGTAACAACAAAAGAAAGAATTTTGCAAGGAAAAGTATAGGAACAAATATGTCAAGAACTGAGAGGTAAAAAAAAAGAAAAAAAAAAGAGAATATAGAGAAATGGAAACCAGAGAAAAAAGCTAAAGAACAAAGGTAAACAGTCAAAGAAAGAATTGAAAACCAGGAATATCAAACAGAAAAAAAAAGAACAAAAACAAAAAAAAAAAAAACAACCAAAGTTATAAACAATCAGGGTTTCTTCAATAAATGCATTAGAAAATGAACAAAAAGATTCGAGTAGATTCTCGGATATCAATAAAGTGACCTTCGAATGCTTCCATCCCAAAGAATAGATTTTTAAATAGAGAAAAAAAAAAAAAAAAAAAAGATATAAACCCTTAAATGAAACTACTTCAGCTTCAAAAAAATAAAATTAAAAGCAATCAACGAAATCAAATAAACTAGAAATAAATGAAAATAAATAAACGATCATTTATACAAATTTTTAACAAAACGTCTATGGGCAATCCCCAAAACTCAGCGACGGAAGCATCAGAAACTCTTACCGCCACTTCCTTTTTCGCCCGCCAAAACCCTCTAACAATTCTATCACTACGCTCTTCAGACGTTTTCATTTTCTCCACAGCACCTTGCAACCGCTCTCTCAACACTCCTTGGACAAGCCGACACCATATCCGACCCAACTCATTTCTCGGATTTATTTAGTTTTTTATTTTTTTTCTTTCTTTGAGACCATTTTAATGTCTTGTCTTTTACTAACGCTTTTCTTATTTTATTTGATTCTTATTTTCATTTTCATTCGTCTCCTTTGTATCTTTATATTTTTCACCCATTTTGTTGACTCTTAATTGATACTTGTTCATTTTCATCTAAATGGTTACTTAAAAATATATTCACCCTTTTCTTATTTTCCTCCCTCTTTCTCATTTGCGCCTTTTCATAATTTTTGTTTCATTTTACTCTCGATGATTAAATTTACTGTGAACGCTATTTTGATAGATTCACTCAAATTCTTAACATTGCGTTTCTTTGAATAATTTAATAGCTGTTCTTAGGATATCTCCGGCAGGATTTTTTTTTTTTTTTTTTGATATATGAACTTCACTCTGATGATAACCTAGAGACATTGATACGATACGATTTAGTGTTATTCACTAATGCAACAAAAAATACCCATTGTATCTGAAACCTTTTCTTTTCACACTATTCACGGGTTAGATTCACGCATATTACACATTCTTCATCTTTTATGTATCGTGTTCTTTCAGGACGTGGGCAACCATGGCTCTACACAACACCATAGTTTTATCTCGAAGCAATTTTCAACTTACTATCCGTCGTAGTCCATATATTGAATTCATTTACACAACTCGTTAGGTAGATCGCTCGATTTTCCCACCACTGTCCCATTTACTTTTACTATGTCATGTGAGTTTCCAATTCACCAAACCCCCTTTCCTCATAATTCCCAGAAATTAACACTGGTTCTTTCTACAGATGAGTACAAGTGTTCATTTCTTCTCTTTAATTAAAACTTCCTCTTTGCTCTGAAGTTCCGTCCATGGTGTTCTCAATATCCTTCTGTAGAATCACATTTTTGTTCTGTCAAGTCTCCTCTTCATCGTTGAAGAAATTGTCTAGCATTCACTGCCATATAAGAGGATTGATATTAGACAGCAGTCCATCAGTCTTTTCTTTATTTCTGATGAAACCTCTATGTTTTATAATATTTTTTATAGCTTTTGAAAAGCATATGCTTCTTTTCCAAGGGGCCTTCGGACTTCTGTGCCACATTTTTGTCGCACGTTTTAATGCTTCACGTATATTTAAATTTATGTACTTGTTTGATTTTGACATCACCAGTTCGTATGTAGAAACTTGGGCTATTCCTGTTTTCCCTGTTACGAACGACCAGACATCCAGTCCACTTAAAATTGATGGTAACTTCACTCTTCTCGTTTTAACAGGTTTCTTCCAAGAAATATTTTGGGAGGTAGGAAAAGAATTTTCACATTAATTTCAGTGTGTTTGGTCGTCAACCACTCTAGAACTGAATTTAAAACCGGCTGGGAGTCTAGCAGCTTTACTCCGTTAAGACCTACTTGCTATAGAAACCACATGAGCAGCAACTAGCGAAGCGGCGGCTGTAACCCTAGGCTCTATAGGTAGTCTACCAGGTAATTTATTGTTTGACGAATTTGTTGTGTAGAGAGACACTGGCGTGATAGTTGTCTTGGAAATCCGCATTTAAAATTCTGTTTTCTTTTCGTCTCGAATACGAACCACAGGTGATAGTAGTCAAATAAATCTTCACACCTTTTTAACATAACCGAAACAATTCTATTCGTCTGTTTAAATCATTGCATTTTGTTCGAGATTATTATTTAACACAAGTGACTCGTTGTGCAGTTTCGGGATAAAGTTCTCAGCTTACATGAAGTGGAAAGACTATTAAATCCATTACTAGGTTACCTCTGCTAGGAAAGTCAGTTCACTGTGTCATGCGAGACATTTTTCTATTCAGAATCTATCTTACATATCTATAAGTCTACCATACGTCCATGCTTAGAATATTGCTGCCACATTTGCTCCGGTGCTCCTGCTGTTTACCTTGAGCTCCTTGATAAAATCCAAAGAAGAATCAGCAATATTATTGCTCCTGATCTGGCTGCTCGGCATCAGTGACCTTCCCACCGCCGTAAGGTTGCCTCTCTGTGGGTTTTCTATAAATATTTTAATTGCAATTATTCGGATGAGCTATTGGCTATGGTACCTAGACTTTTTGAATTTAAGCGCAGTACTAGCCTGGGGTTAGATCTTATGAATTTACAGTTGAGCTGCTTAGATGTAGCCGTAAGTTCTATGTTAACAGTTCCTTTTCTCGCTTGTAGAACTCCCTACCAGCCCCATGTTTTCCAGCTAACTTTAATATGCAAAATATTTATATGCAATGTCAATAGCAATCTACTGTCTTGATTATTCTTTTCGCTTTCTGCGCATTATTAATGTTTCTGCTCCTAATTCTTCCACACCCTGTAATATCTTGTGTCTTAGTGGCTTTACTGCCTTGCATGGGGGATATCAGATAGGAGAAAAAGATTAGTGTCTGGACTTAAGTAAGAGAAAAGTTATTTTGAATAGGTTCTTTGTGAGGTAGATGAAATAATTATTTCTTCAGTTCTCTTCTATCTAAGGTTCGTTTATCACAGTTGTAGTATATACCACAAGTCGTCATAACAATATGATGCAGACTTTCAAGGTTTTAAAAGCTGTTATGAAATCACTCGACTTTTTCTACTTCGTGTTGAAGAAAGGCAAATGAACCACGATGCTGAAGATGAGAATTCACACAGATTTACAATGTCCTATCAAGTCGAAACAGCTCTGATGATGGATCTAATATCGTACGAAGCTAACTTTCAAAATAACCAGTTTGGTTTGGTTTTTCCTTTTTAAGCTTATCACACCTTTTTATCAATCTATTTTGATTTCGAACACACACTTTTTTCTAATCGAAATCTCTTCTGCCAGTTTCTCCATCTCTTTCATCGTTTTCCATATTTTTCCGAGCTGCTATTTCTTAAACAAAATCCTCCTTTGTCTAATATTTCTCTGCTTCTCTTTACTCGCTGTGGTTTTTGCTATATATTTGTTAGCGTCTCTTCGAAACATATGCCCTTCTTTAAGCATCCACCTCCACTCCAAAAAACTTTTTACCTTACCAGCACCATCAGCTTGATTTGTTTTATTTTATTTTCCATCCCGATAATATTATTTATTTTCATGAGGCCAAGAGTAGGCGCGAAAAATCGAAAAAAGAAACAAAATTTATATAATTTTGTCCGACCGCAAAATCAGCACAAACCGCACGCAAACACACTCGGACACTTGCAGATTTGTCTCGGTGGATAAAGGAAAGTGCTGATGGCCAGGGGTTAAGATATTTTAAATAATTGTTTGTTCCTTCCATTTTTGAAGGAATGGGTCTACATTCTTTTTTTAGTATAAAAACGTATGTTTTTGCGTTACAGTCTACATTTACAGAAAAGCAATAACATAGAAAGCTTATTTATTTCTCTAAGATCTTTAAAACCCCTCTCGATTTTTCTCTGCCCCACTCGGCTTACGCATGTCTCCCACAATCAACCTTCTGTTTTAACTTTTAACCTCCACCTTACTACTTTTTCACCCCTCCGAAGTTGTTCCTTCATTTTCAAATACTCTTTTTTTTCCCACCCTTCTCTCTCATGCAGGATCACTTTTATTTTTTGTTTCACACTTTCATTAATATTTTTCTTTTCTTCTGATTTGTGTAAAAGATGTGTCCACCAACAACACGGGGCAGTCATCTGTCAATATCATGTGAATGTTTTCTCTTATCAGCGCCCGAAGTATTAACGTTGTCCTTACAACAATTATCTCAACGTTGTCACCGTCATCCTTCTCAATGACGAAAGAGAAATATCTTATTTTTTTTATATTATCGCATCTCGCAAAAAAAAAAATATATATATATATAAATATATTTCAATTTTTATTTATTAAATTTTTTAGCAAATGCAAAAATATTCATTTATTTTGGAAAATTCTGTCGTCGTGGATTACTTTTAAATGCGTTTTCATTAAGTAGGTGTACCAGCAAACGGTACTTGAACAAGTTCATTTTCTCCAATATTTCGTCAGTTACTTTCTGCCAGACTGTGGTGCGAGCCCCGTCACTCCGTGTCTGATTCGTGGACCTTACAGTCTGTCTACGACGTGTGAGAGACTGCCCAATTCCTCCTACGAGGTAATTCTTTATATCTGCCCAACTATATTTTTCTGAAGCATTCCCATACCAGGTGTCCTAAGGTCTACAGGGATCATCTATCCAGGTCGACACTGACAATAAGTTAATCGCAGATATCCACTCCCGGCTGAAGGGTTATCTAAGTTCAACTCTTTGGCAGTCTGGTGTGAATGTGAGGCTAATCCTATCGCGACACAATATTTTCATGTTTATGGCGATTTTCCAAGCTTAGCTTAGATGGGGCACAAAGCCGAAAGTAGGGTGCACCCAGTGAGGATCGAACTCACTGCTCAGTAGTAATTGATCTAGGGTGACAAGATTACACCGCCTCTCGGTGTCCAACTTTCATGTGTATATCACAAGATAAATGTAAATATCAGAACCTGTGATATTAACTGCCATATATTATAGAAATATCTTAAATTTGACACGTCTCTATAACAGAAAATGAAACAGAAACATGAGTGAGAAATTAAGTATAAATCAATCTACCATGAAATCCATCCATTCTTAATAACTAAGAAAGTGTTGCATCTACTGATAACTTTGACAGAGGCCAGTATAATCCATATACCTGCAAGAGTTTTGGGTTTAATACCAATTACTGCTAAATGAAGAATACTGCTAAGCTAAAACATAAGGACAGTGTTATATGGAAAGAATGACAGCTAATATTTCATAACAAATACGCATGTCATAGAGGTATATGTGAAGGTGAATCAGCTTCAATTACTTTTTGATGTGTAAAATTCCGTTACAGATAAGAAATATTCGAATTATTTTAATAAAGACAGAAGCCTTGAACAGAGCATCTGTGAAACAGTATTGATTGCGGGCTATACACATTAAGTGTTGTCATTACCTATCAACGGTAGGCTGAGAGAGAGAGAAATCGTCACCACCAAGGAATGCCTGATTGGCCACGATGTATCGTAATATAAGAAGTGAACAGAAGTTTTCTCGACAAATATGAGCCAAAAGACGGGCTACTGTGGCACAAAGAGTAGATAGTTTTAATAAAAAAAGGAAGGAATCAAAATATGTACATAGTATATCGATCCTTGTTGCATATCGAGTTACCTATTCAGAGTAGCTATGCGAGACCAATGCTTATTTCCAAGAGTCTTTAATGAATATGCAACCATCTGATCGAAACCTTGCAACATTGGAGGATGTCGGCTTGTCCAATGTGCTTCATTCTCGCGTTAATAATGTTGACTTTATTATCCCGTGCTGTAACAAAAAAACACTATAAATAAAAATTGGCATTAGATTTTAATAGAAAAAAAAACTTACCAATATATTTTTTATAGTAAAAAAACAAAACAAAACAAAAAAAAACAAACAAACAAAAAAAAAAAAAAAAAAACAACAACAAAGCACCCAAGAAATTTAAATTTCGGCATTAAATGACCCATAAGGAGTTGATATGCCATTAAGCAAATAAAACAAAAACTATAAAAAGGCAAGTAATCAAGGTTGTGAACATTTGGGTTGGGAATGCCAAACTTAGAAAAAAGTACATTTTACAGCTTTTCTCTTTTAATTGCAGTCAAACTTTTTTTAAATGTTAATATCTGTTCTACAAAATTGAAGTAGCAGCACTATTGCCTTTTATATTTATTTTATAAAGAAAGATATTATTTCAGATTATGTAATACTCCTAGTTATTTGCTAAATCAACTGTGTTGGCAAAGAAAAGAATTGTAAAACATTAATATGTACCTCTTTTCATATTAAAGCGTTTTCATGAATGACTTTTGCTAAAACCTAATTGGTGCTGAAATATTCTGCGTCATTTTCCTCATCTGTTTTTTTTTCCTTTTATATTTCTCTTGAATGGTTTTCCGAAGATCATAAAAGTCTAATTGATTGATAGCCGTGGGCCCAGTACGGCGTAAACCTCTTGACTCCACGAGCAACATAGTGAGAGGAAGGGGACAGAAAGGAGTCTGTTGCAAACGAAATGAAAAATAGTTGCATTCTCAAAAACAGAACTTATGAATGTTTTAAAACGCAAAGTGCGCTTTTTCTGTGCGAATGAACAAGTTCTGCTTAATGTTTTGACGAGTATGCTATGACGAAAATGACAATTGTCTTTCTTTTTTTTTTAAATATATCCTTCTATATTTATTCATAATGTCCTGACGAGTAAAGTGCTTGGCGTCAGTACTTTCAGCCTATGTTTCAACCAAAAACAAGAAATCAAAGTTTCCATTATTAATTTTCAAGGTGGTCAGGTTTGTGTAAGGCTAAAGAGGACAACGTCTTCTCTTTTTAATAGAAGCGTTTGTTTTGTGCTAATCATTCACATGCAAATGAATTTTAGCTTTAAAGACCGGCGTGAAATAAATTAGCTTTTGCCTGTGCTCCAAGGAAATAGAAATGCTTATCAGTGAGAACACGAGTCACAGAATTCCATATCTAACAATACGTTTTATTTCTCTCCAATATTGAATCAATCCCTTTCGGCCAGTGTATGTGACATTAGTGAGGTTGACTATCCATTCGTAAAAAATAGAAAAAAAATGGTGGGGAAATAATTTTAGTGGATTGGCATTAGTGTCACTACTGGGACTAGAGTTTGAACATAGATCGACAGTGTGCAAACACAGGCGATACCATTACTGAATTAAGTGGGCCACGTAACCATAGAGGAAACGCATTTATAGGAAGTCGCGTGACGTCTAGATTGATCGACATTCTTGTCTAATTGTTATTTCATACTCCTCTTTCCACAGACAATGAATTGTATATATAGGGACTAGTTAATACTTCATTGAGTTTCTGAGGTATTATGTTGTTTTGTATGTTTGGATCAGTGTTTGTGGCTAGCGAAGTTTAACGTTAAGACGGAAGAAGACCGTCCTTTTCCCAATTCCTCTTTTTGGCCTTGTGCCCCATATGTACAATAAATATTATCGTCATTCTAGCCTACACTGATTACTATTCGGATCAATATTCCTCCTCTATCACTATACGGTTTACTATTCTCTATATTGATGACTACACGGATTACTTTTCGGTGGTTACTTTTCGAGGTAGTGTTATCGAGCAAATACTATTAGTGCGCGTGATATTCGAAGGCGTCTGACACCAGTATTGTTCAACGGCGTTTCTATGGTTGTATCTGCGATTACAAAGTCTCTACTACAACGAGCATTATGGAAGTGACAACTAGTATTCGTTGACATTACAAAAATGGCAACGAGGGTTCGATGACATTACGAAATATTCGTAAGTCCCTTTACACACGACATTCGTCAGAAAAAAAATATTGATTTTATATTTACAGTTCATCAAGGATCGTAGGTTATTTAAAGCAGAAACATTATAAGAATAATTATTTTCTTGAATATTGCATTAACACTATTATTTTGTAACTATCTTTTTTTTAACATACTGATTTTACTGTTTAAACGAAAGTTGGAGGGAAAAGATAGATTCATACGTTCCCCAAGTGTATTTAGCGCGGAAATGAATGTAATAGGCCCAACAGGAATTCGAACTCGGATCTCCGATTTGTCATTCCATTAAACTAGGAATTAACAATTAATATTACTGGCAGGATCACACACACACACACACACACACACACACACACACACATATATATATATATATATATATATATATGAATCCTCTTCTTCTCCCTCCAGCTATGGGTAAAATAGCAGGACAGACTGGGTTCTATAGCCTTGGATGGCAACTGGTCTAGTAGAAGGACAACACTGAATTCAAAACCTGCGGAGGGTCGTTTGGGAACCTTGTGGCATTCGGTGCACCAGGTCTCTGTATTCGTCCCTCCAAAAAGTGTGGATGGTCCTGCACGAGGCCTTCACCACTAAAATCAAATCTCATGTGCCGGTGTCGGGCTGACGGTTTCCTGGAAACTGATCTGCTTGACCCTCATACGTCGAATCTCTACGGAAGAGTCGATCATATATATATATATATATATATATATATATATATATATATATATATATATATATATATATTAGAGTTCGGGAGAGAGAAATCGAAATTTAGATAGATAGGGAGACGTCAAGATATAGATAGTTAGATAGGGAGAGGTCGAGATATAGATAGATAAGGAGAGATCGAGATATAGATAGTTAGATAAGGAGAAATCAAGATAGGCAGGGAGAGATCGCGATAGATAGATTGATAAATAGATAGATAGATAGATAGATAGATAGATAGGGAGAGATAAATATTGTATTTTCCATATAGTGTATACAAGACTAATTCTGTTATGAAATGTCTATTTTCATTTTTTGCCTAATAAAATCCATGCAAAAATACGAATTTACTTGCATCTCTACCGAAAGCATGATATAAAGCGATATAAAAGTAAAATAAAGATTAACATTTGGTCGTAGTCAAAGATTGTAACGCTGAACTGATAAAATGAAAAAAAATACTGTTAAGTAAAAGGGGAAAAATCACTATTGTTTACTAAAGTCAAATCTGGGTTGAATAGAATGTGTTACCAGTCTCTTAAATAAAAATTACTTTTCTATTTCTTTTTTTTCATCTTGGTTCTAGCGCCTAACTATTGCATAGTTGGAAAAGAAAGTAATTTTCTTATACTTAAGGGAATCAAAGAAATGGAATTCAAATTTACGAAAGAAAGTCGATAAAACTTATTGGAAATAAAATACGTAAATATTAAAATAATTCCTAATAAATGAAATAAAAAGGAAAGAAAAATAAATAATCTGAACTGATATTAAAGGAAAAGCCATAATTTTTGCAATGAGAAAAAAAGCAAAAAGAAATACATACGAAGTTAGTCCTTGGAAGCAAAAGCAAAGTGAAATGGGAAGAAAAAATAACAAATATAGGCTCAAAGATTTATGCCCGCAAAACGCAGAACTGTAAGAGTAAATATAAATAGCCTAGTTAATACATGCACAGTTTCAGACTCATCTGATAAGAAATAATGTATTAGAAATGAGCTGGAAATAGAACAGAATTCCCTTTGAATAAACACATGCGCATAGATGTTGGTAACTTACTAGAAAATCATAAATCCATACATATTTTTTATGTATCTGCATGTAAGGTTATTTCCATATTCCCTGTTCAAAGTAAGTTTCTACGAATAAAATTGTTTTCAAAAACATGTTGGCAAAAATTTCAGGACATAGATCTATTAGGTTGGTGCAAAAATAATGACGTAATAATGTCGTTTTTTGAGTGTATTTTTAACGTCAAAAAACGACATTATTACGTCATTATTTTTTGCACCAACCTAACATATTTGTAATATAACGTGTGAGTTTCAACTTGTATTATTTATTCTCAATAAAAATACTGATAAGGAAATACCTGTTACTGTAGGTCTCAACAGACGATTATGAAGAATAATTTTATTGCTAGGTGGTATGCCAATGCGTACCGTATCGTTCAAAGCTCTTCTTATAAATCCCTTAACATACATGCGTAAAAATAAACACAGTGTAGATATCCTTAATATCTAAAGGATAATTATATTGATTCTTAATTACTAAAAATCTGTTGATAGAAATTTCCAATACACATCATAAAAATGAAGTACCTTTACTTGCAAAACTGAACCACATAAATTGGTGTTTCATCGTCATTCACTCCTGTGTTACCAGAAATATGTTGATTTTTTCGTAGAAATGTATTAAGAAACACGAAAATAATTTGTTTGAAACAAAGAAAATCTTGCCTAAGTGTTAGGAAATATTGGTCCTTCTAGATGGCAGTGAAAGCTGGACAATGTCTTCACATGCATAGAAGAAACTTGACGTAACAGAAACTTGATTCTATAGAACCATGTTTTTGTAGAACCACTAAAAATACCATGGACGGAACGTTTGAGAAACGCAGCAGAAAAAAAGGACGCTTTTAAATAGGAGCAAAAAGAAACTGTTGAAATTTACGCTAAGACCACTTGACGTGTGCAGATAACTGGATCGTCTCCGACAGCCTGTAGAATATGTTCTTCGTGGTCAAGCGTACGAGCGGTGGTGCCAATCTCAGCAACGCGACGATAAACAACAGCTAATGTTGGATGACTCAACTGCCTTCAGCTTGGAAACGCAATCTGATCCAGCCGTGCAGCTTCACGTCCATTACAATTCGCGCGACCTTATCTAAAAATACGCTCTTCCTGTTCACGATACGAATATCCTGCCATTGTTAAACGGATCACTTCTACGTTAACTCTACTACACACATTAAAGGTTGAAGACTGACTTGCCTCAAATGTAGTCTACATGGCAACACAGCGCCATCTACCGTAAACTTTCTTTAAACTTAATTCAAAAACGAAGGATTTGCGGGCTCCTTTTGTCCTTGTTTTGGTGTGAGGAACCGGTCCCAACGTTTGTCAAATTATTTTTGCTACACCTTGTATATCCAGATCAGCTTGTTTATCTCTATGTGCGGTTGGTGTAATGGATAGCGATTCGGAATAAGAAATTAGAGTACCAAGTTCTCATTACAGTTGGATTGGTTTCATTCACTTAGGTGCAAAGACATCCCAAACTGTGTGTTAAACAACAGCACTTTTATCTGGAAAAAATATCAATTATTATCAAAATTGTTAATGCAGTTTTCACTCGCCCAAAAAGAAAAAAAAAGATTCTTATTATCCAAAAATGTTTCGGCTTTAAACAACACACAAGTGTTGATAAAACGTAAAACAATAATCAAATTTATCCATGATGGAGAGCTGATGGGTAATGCGATAGAAACACCGTGATTAAAAGAAACAAGAAGTGGATACAAACCCGATTAAATCATTGTTCAGAGTGTTTCTAAAGCCTTCACACAGGAAATCTCATTATATATATATATATATATATATATATATATATAGATAGATAGATAGATAGATAGATAGATAGATATAGTCAAACCTAGTGAGCCAGACAAACCCAGGTTTCACCTAAGCGGATCGTCAGGGAAAGCCTTAGGGTAGGTTTGACTGGCTCACTAGGTTTGACCAGGTCTGCTCTACGGTTGTATTGAGCTCTTTTTATTTAGTTGTTTACTCGTGTCGGTTTTTTTTTCTTTGGGCTTTAAACCTGTATCTATGCGATTTTTTTCGACAGACATTCATGTTCCTAGCTTTTTCTTTTTTAAAAACGTTTTTTCCTTCGAGATTGACTTGATTATTGGCAAATCAAAAATTCGAAGGTTTTTCGAGACAAGTATAATTACCGACATATATATATATATATATATAAATATATATATATATATATATATATATATATATATATATATATATACATATGTGTGTGTGTGTGTGTGTGTGTGTGTGTGTGTGCGTGTGTGTGTGTGCGTGCGTGTTTAATCTGTGAATATATATGTCGAAAGAAGAAAGAATTAACTTTATTTCTGGTGTATGGTAAAGGAGAAGGTGTACTCAATGAAAATGGCAGATGCAACACACTTGATTGAACGCATAAAGAGTGAATGTGATAAACTGACGGCAATGTGGAATTATTGCATCGACTTCACGTGAAACTTGCAATGCACATCAATTTTTGCATCAGAAAGGATGAAAATCATATTAAAGCTGTTATTTGTTAATATTCAATTTAATAAAACACTGAACATTTCATTTATTGAAAGGATGAACTTTTGCATATGTGTCCAGAATTTACGGAGACCCTGTATAATAAGAATAGAGTTTATTTCTGAATAGAATTTATACATCGACTACTAATGTTCAGTTTTGTCCATGATCATCTGTTATAGTTTTGAATTGTAAACAAACGAATCTAAACAACACAAGATTAACATTTTTTGTCTTTATCAATAGAATTAGCTGCTACCATTGTGGTATAATTTGTAAATGTGCTCACATGAACGGTTGTTTAAGTATTTTTCCACATGTGTAAAAATATGTCATTTTATGTACTTCACACGTTTTGTCTACGTGCGTACGTGCTTACGTGCGTCCATGTTAGCAAAATATTGGAATCTGTTCGGCGAGGGGGTGGTTAAAATCGAGATACTGAGTGCTTGTGTGCGTGCGTGTGCATGCCTGCCTGTACAAGTTACGACAATAAATAAATAAATAAAATGTAGTGCCTTAAATTAGACACTTCTACCGCAGACAAATCTGAAAGAAAAGACGGAGGTTGAGCAGAAAGGTCAAACATCGACTTCCGCCGCCCCAAATCTTGCCGTTTCGCTTCGAGGTAATACAACACGAACAGAAAACAAACAATAAAGAAAAAAAAACAACATTTGAACAAATAAAAATGACTTTGAAATAAAGAACGAGCACTTTTCGAGGGAAGGCGAAAGGTTAACCTCAGAAAGGAACGGCAAAGTGAAGATAATTTTAACAAAAAAAAAAACAAACAAAAAAAAAACAAACAAACAAAAAAAACAAAAAAAAAAAAACGAAAAAAGCAACCGTAGAGAATAGAAAGAAACGTCGAAAAGGTTATTTATGTGTGTCGAACAGGAAACAGAAACATATTTTAGCGCTCACAATGATGTGTGTGCATATTTGAATAAGAAGAGAAAACTATCGAAATGTGTCGTATAACAGCCCATCGATATTTGATGATAGTCATCTTCAATAGCAATAATGATTGGTGTAAAACAGAAGGATATCTCTAATGATTTTTAATTAGAATCAATCATCATGGTTCTTTTTTAAACGTCAGTCGAAAGTACACCGATATGGCGAACGTAAAACTTGTGCGTATGTGCATGTTAGCTGAATTGTAGTGATGCCTCTCCGTACGCATAAACATACAAAAATAATGTACACTTTTTAGTAGGAATGGACACTGAGGTCAGCAATGAGTGATAACAGTGTTTCGTAATTGAATGCAGTCTTCCAACGTGAACATAGCGTTTAATCACGAAACAGACCCTCGCCACTCAGTTTCCACTCATATTTAAACCCGTTCTATTCAGTTAGCTTGGTAAGATCGTTAAGTATGCGTATATATATCTCAGGTCGCTGATTTAGTATGGTTTTATATTTTAGATACACCTAGTTGAATTGTAGATCCCAGACAGGCCTATACAGAGATGATGGACTCATTTTCATCGCAAATAGAACAGCGAAGATACAAAAGAAAATCATTACGACCTTTAAATTACTAGGGTTTAGGACTGAGATTTCTTCTAACCTTAAAATGGTTGATTATCTAGACATCACTCTTAACCTCAATAACCCCGCTATATTGATGTTAATTCTAACCACCGCAATGCCATCGGGAAACAGATTACCCATTACTGACGCTACTAGGATTAGTCGATTAGCATCTAACATTAACATCTTTAATAAAAATAAAGAATTTATGAAAACGCTCTCCATAAAAGTGATTTAAAAAAATAAATTATCTTATCTAAACCCCATAAGTAACACTGAAATATCTAAAGTGAAATGGAGACACATATCGTTCAACACCCACTTCTGAAAACTCAAATATTATTATTGGACAGTATTTTCTAAAGTTATTAAATAAGCACTTTCACAAAAAACATCCCTCTAAGTAAGATCTTCAATAGGAAAACGATTTAAATTAGCTACTCCTGTACTAACAATATATATATATATATATATATATATATATATATATATATATATATATATATAATTATTAACTCACATAATAAGTATATTTTAAGATATTTCTATGGGATAAACAACAAACCTAGTAGTGAACCCATCTCTAATTGTAGATTTAAAGAAAATTGTCCAGTAATGAAATGCAGGTCTACCAGGATTATATATATATATATCAAACAACCATCCGCCCAACAAAAAAAAAAAAAATAAATAAAAAATTATGTTTACATTGGAATTTCTACAGGGGAATGGAAACAAAGATTTTGTACCCATAGGCACTCATTTTCTAACCCTAAACAAAAACACCAGACAGCTCATTCAAAGAAATGTTTGGAATTGAAGGAGAAAGGGTTGAGGTCACAGATAGTTTGGAAGATTATAAGTTCCGCACATACTCCTAATAGTCTTAGAGAGAGGTGTATCTTATGTTTAGAAGAAAAAATTAGAAAAATACAATAATCAAAGTCAATTATTGAATCAGAGGAATGAATTAGTCTTAAAATGTCGACATAAAAACAAATTCAAATATCCATAATATAGGTTTTACTAAGTTAACTATTATATTTCTCTAACTCTTCAAATGTCCAATGTATAACTAATTCTAATTTCTATATTCCATCATAGATTCAATATATTATCTTATAAATTGTTCCCGGTTCTAAAAACTCTTTTCTTTTATTACTTACATAATTTATCTATATATTTTAAAGTTGTTTTTGAAGATAATTTTGTATTTTTAAACATATTTGTTCAGTTCTTATTACATTTTGATTTTTTAATATATGTTTAGTTTAATATAACCTACTTATTTAATATAAATAATATATTCATAAATATATATGTATGCGTGTGTGAGAAAAAGATAATATTCACTTATCGTGTTTTGCAATTTTCTTGTGAGTAGCACAAGAAAATTGCTAAACAATTGTTTTTGGTTTCTTTCGAAACAATATTTGTGTGTGTATGTGCATATATATATATATATATATATATATATATATATATATATATATATATATATATATATATGTATGTATACACAGTAAAATTTGGATGAGCCTCCGAAAAATGCCAAATACAGAAGACAATGTAGAAAACATTTATATTGATGTGTTTTAAAGATCAATCAGTGTCATAAATTTTTTTCTGAAGACGCTGATTGATCAGTGAAATATGTCAAATTTCATAAGTTGGCTTATATATGAATATAAAGAGACAAGAGGAAAACTATTCTTAGCCGAGGCGTTTCGTCCTTTGAAGGACTTTTTCAAAGCAATTTAATATTTACTTTGCTGCAGGTGTTTATGTACAAAAGCAAGGGTATCAGTGGTTTATCATGTGGTTGAAAGGTCATTCAAAACATCTGGAAGGCATAAAGTGTCATAATTTATAGTATGGCCCAAACTATCTATGTGCGTATATATATATATATATATATATATATATATATATATATATATAGATAGATAGATAGATAGATAGATAGATAGGTAGATAGATAGATAGAGAGAGAGAGAATATCTTCATTCAATTATATTTCATCGAATAATATAGACATATTGTGTCTACTTATTTTTATACTGATCCTTTCATGTTGTCTAATCAATTTCTTGATGTTAAGATGAAATTCATCAAGGTAGGCGCCGTAGTTTTTTTCAAACTAAGTAATTTTTTTTTTATCTTTTCCAAGATCATCTTAAGGCTAAATTACAAAGACAATTTTTTTGTAACTGCGATAAAAATGAGCATTCCGTTGTGATGGTTATTTTTTAAATGCGTTCTGTTATAGCTTAAAATAAATTTTAAAATTGTAACAGATCTTTATGTATCCGCTGTAGTTATGGAAATTTTGCAAAACAAGCGTCCCAATATAAGGGAGCTAACCGGAAATTGGTAGAAATATAAAATGGAATTAAATGTTAATTATACGCAATTCAATATGCTGTTGCTATATTCATAATAAATTTTGTTTAGTGTTGATTTTAAAATCGAGAGCCTCGCGTATTTAACGTTATTTTCGTGTAGTATATTGTAGTTGTCAACAAGTATTTTCCTGTATTGCGAAGCTGGATAGTAATGTTTTTTAGATGTAGTGCAATCGAACTTGTATCCGACAATATATATATATATATATATATATATATATATATAGCACATGTTTGCAAGCATAAACAAAACCTATCTGAAGTACCTTGTCAGTAATTTTTAATGAGACTCCAAAGAGAAACTGATGCTCACACACATCAAAATAAAAAGAAATAATCAGATTAATAATCTACAGTCATTTATTTTTTTTTAAAGTACTCGATACAAAGTAGAGCATAATATTTTATATATGTATATAAATATACATATAAATATATATAGAGAGAGAGAAAGAGAAAGAGAGAATAATATTATATATATGTGTGTGTTTAACATTACAGGTCTTTAAACAATAATCACATGTGTGCTTCTGTGCCTTTTTGTCAGAGCGTCTATGATGCCCATCAGTCAATCACATGAGTAATTTACACGGGATTCAAAACTGAGGGACAGCGATAATCCCAGACAGAGCGAACGAGGACCGGCAAACATTTGGCGCTATAGGGCAATATCGGTAGCGGAAAAAAAAAAAAGCAAAAGAAAACAGAATGTGAGTAACAAATGAATCAATAGTCAAAGAAGAATGTAGAAGGCAAAAAGAGGAAAATAAATGTGTGGCAAGGAACTTTACGAGGTGGTAGATGTTAATCTCAGAGTGTTAGGAGGAATTCTTCCGATAGGGTTATCATATGAAAATGCCGGAAAGATGCGAGAGAATCCAGACAATAAAAAACGACTATAGTCACTAAAAGAAAGGCAATGGAATAAGTGTCATGTATATAATGGCGGAACAATAATTCCTTGCTTGACACAGTTAAAATCTGAAATTTTCTTTGTATAACGTTCCATCAATGTGATTAATATTCCCTATTGAATTAAGTGCAATGACAAGGAAGGTGATAATTTCTGAAATTAAATCTTACTTCTATGAAATATCATAATTTCATCATTAGCTTACTGATTTATAGATGAGATTCTTTCTCTTATATATCTCAGTAATGGATAGCTACACAGTTTTAATATAACAATTGCGTCCCTGATGATGATCTTAGTAGATGGAAAGGGCTTGGAAAATGAAAGTGATTCTCACTTTTAGAGTGCATTTCTTGCCTTATTTAATTGTAATATACAAAAAAAAAAAATATTCGTGAATATGAAAGGATTATGATAAAAATAAGCAGACATAATGTTTGTAATTAATTCAATCAGACATGCCTGACAGTGAATTTGCTGTTTAAATACACACACATTTGTGTATGTATAGTATTGTATATAACAGGGAGTGTCATGTGATTTAGTTTTTAAGAAAATTTTCTAGGTTGTGAATCAAACACTTTACATTAGATCGAAATCCATAGCTGAACTAAATTGTTCTAATTCCACGTACCATGCCTCTGGATATCTCTGTTTCAGTTAATTCCTCTTGATAACTCAATTCAAATTTATTTTTACCTCTGCTGTGGTCAATCTACCCCCGTGGACTAAATAAATGGTTCCATTCAAAATTTCAAGAAATATCACCTAAAGAAAGCCGGAGTGTACAACAGCCGAATCGTCGTGATTATGTTAATTAAAGATGAGGACAACATCCCGAACAATGTAAATAGTGTAAATGGTTACAATACCTCATCTCAAAAGTATAGACTAAGCTTAGTTTGTAAACATGGCAGACATAATTATTGTTTAAAACCTATATACTTATTTCATCATTTCATTATAATTTAGTAATCACCTCAAACTATATATATATTGATAAAAAAAAAAAAATCTGTACAAAAATGCATATATTACTGTATAACTATAGAAGGACTGGTACGTTTTTTACTCTCATCCACATAACGATTCACACGTTTATGTACCACGTGATTCGAAACCGTTTTTATACATGGCGATATTGAGAAGCCGAATAACATGTCCCACTAAATAGATGATATTTGTGGCTTGAAAGCTGCCGTAATTATTTGCTTCGTGAATGATATGAAGGCGAAGACCCGACAACCTTAAAGAGACCGAGACGAAATCGTCTTTCATTTGATGTTTCTGTCCATATTTAAACCTGAATGAAAAGCTACAACATAAAAGTATTCAGTCGTTAAGCTGTTACCGAACGCACAGTTTAGAGTCGATTCAAAAGGTTTCGGTGTGGAAATCAAAGAATTGACGAAAGTCGAAGAATGAAGCCAATTTTGAATGACGACTAATAAAAGAAATATAGCGGAGGATGAAACCTGCACACCAATTCTAGCTGAACTTGCGGAAAATCTGGGAAGAAATTTATGTATTGAAACCCAACCTAAGTGCAAATGGAAAGAAGAAAAAAATCGCTAACGTCCGCATTAACTGACAGAAGATCAGCAAAATCCGCGAAATTATTTTTAAAATAAACGCTTTTATAGTCAGGTAGCTTTATCTTCAGCGTGTTTAATGGACTCAGAAATTTGGAAATATGGATTTAAACAGCAATGCGGCAAATTCGAAGAAAGGAATGAATGCCAATGTGTGAATGTCAGATGTCACGACCAAAGAATTGTTTTTTTCTTTGCTTGTTTTTTTGTTTTATCATTTTACCCCTAAGCAACCCAACAAAACCACTAAGATGCAAGGGATTACTGGGTGCTAGAAAATAAGAAAACATTATTAATGAGAGAGAGAGAGAGAGAGAGAGAGAGAAGAGGAGAGAGAGAGAGAAAGAAACAGGAATGAATGCAGAAGATAAGGTTTGAAATTGCATTTAAATTTTTGGAGATCAAAATTGACTAGAAAGCAAGAAGCTAGAAGAGAGTTCCATAAGCGATAAGTGCGAGAGAAGAAACTGCTATCATAGAAATTACGGTTATATGTAGCCATTTCACTTGGGAAAAAAGATTAGACCTAGCCGCCAACCTAGTACTACACTTATATTCATAAAGTCTAATGAACTAAAATAGTAAAGCTCATCAAAACAATTACTATGAAAATATTTATAGAAAAGACACAAGGAAGATCTTTTTACGTCACACTGAGACAATTAACGCCTACATTAGCATAGTTAAAATAATAAATAAATAATCAATTATCCAGTACTGACAAAGATAAAATTCTGTATTAAAAAAAAAATAAGGAAAAAAAAATTCATTGTGGCCCCACATGTCAACTAAATAACCTAAAAAATATATATATATACAAAAATATTTCGTCATCCACTTTATATAATTTCGGAGAATAGTGATTCTGTGACGTCTGGGTGTGAGCCGCTTATATACAGTGATCCCATCAGGTAGTCAAGTCTCAAGTGGCCTATTAACATCGGTGAGTTGTTGAAAGTTGACCTGGATATAACCGAGCGAACAGCGAGCAATCGTCTTGAAATACGTTCGGTTATGACGATTTCAATTTCAGCAACTCGCCGACGGTAAAAGAGCACTGGATACGATGAATTATGAGGACGACTTGCATCATTACAAACACTACGGAAAGAAATGCCCCAACTTCGCTTATATGACACGAGAGGGATATATTTTCGTGTCGATATTTTTAGAGCAAAAAGTTCAGTTTTTATATGCCTTCATTAATAATTAGATAGATTATAGAATATATTAGAGTATAGAGCACATTTTTATGATCAGTTTTTTTTTAATGCAAATAATAGGTAGTCACACGATACATGGGTAATTCTTTTTATCAAGGTAAAACGCATGCATTTTCGGTGAACGGTTGCATCATATACAGGTATTTTTGTGATAGAGGAATAAAGCGTCGCTGCCGACACTTGAGTTTGAACATAGATCGCCAGAGAGTAAACATAGGCGATTCCATTATTGAAA
>OZ010572.1:83767973-83825473 GCA_963932145.1 Acanthosepion lycidas | reverse complement strand
GATTCGATGTTGCTTAACTTCGGTGATCGTACGGACTCCGGTGTTTCAACGTGATGCGGCTGTAAGATCGATTTCAGGTTCAAGTGGGAAAGCAATCTCTAAGCCATACGGTAGGACCCTGTATCTTTTTAAAATATTTTTACTTTTATTTATACTTCATGCTTATTTTGTTTTGAGAACAAACCACCTGTATAGCGATAAAGTATAAACTGTACAAATAGAGGAAAATACAAAGAGACATACGACAAGAATAAGTATTCTCTCCTGATTTATTTAACCCTAATAGTGAGGTGATCCGAAAAGAACTTGAAGTCATAATAGGATTTATAATTAGTGGACACAATCTTAACGTAAGATTCGCAGATAACACTGTGTTGATGGCAGACACGGAATGAAAACTGCAGAAACTCCGTAACAAGGTATTAAAGAATAGCGAGAAGAAAAGACGATCAGTTATAAGAAGACAGAATGTATATCCATTAGAAAGAATGATGGCCGAAGATACTAGCTACGAACTGGAAACGTCAAAGTTAAACAAATCGTTAGGTTCATGTTCCTCTCCCGTATTTTGAACAGAGTAGAGGCTTATACCTTGTTTCCTGTTTAGAATTGGGTTTCCGATTCCTTCTAAAGTCGTCTTTTACTCCCAGTAGACCCTTGCATTTTAACGACATTATTACCTTGCCTGTAGTGAATTGATTTAAAAAAAAAGTGGAAAATTTGAAAGAAGCCACAATGAAAAAACAAAAAAACAAAACAAAAAAAAAACAATGTCTTTTAGAAAATAATGGGAACAAGAAAATATACTTTGTTGCAATTTCTGAGGAACAAAATGAGGAGAGAGGGCTAGGTAAATTTGATACTCACAGGACGCACTGAAAGCAATAGGGGTAAAGGAAACACTAAATAACATACCTAACGTGCTTGTGTAAATGGGTGATAGAACAGAGACCGGAAGAGATCGTAAAGGGAAAATATTGTTTAAAGCTACAGTAGAGGATATTGTCGAGAGCCTTTGACCCTCCAAGTACTGGAGTGCTTGGGCAGATAAAAGAGAAATTGCTTCTAAGGCTATATTATTTTATATGCTATCTTCTTTCAGGATGTGGGCGATCATAGCTCTTCACAACTTCCTTTTCTCTGCTGTTCTCTGTAAATTTTTACCTTTTTTTTTAACCATTCATTCTTTCAGGCCCGTTTTTTTACTCGCTGACGTCCTATATATTTCTTGTCTTTAGCAAGTTCATCATCAGAGATGTTTCGACTTGAAGGCCTTTGCAAATCAGTGTTGTTTCTCATCGTCAGTCCGTCTGCTTGTTCCTAAGCGTAATCATCTGCCAACGTTCATTTCTGATTTGTCAACCCACAGAGCCAAATTGTAGTTTATACAGCACACATGCCGAGCGGACATTCGTTACAATTCAAATATGTGCTCCTAAATGACTACATATGCAATTGTCTTTTTTCTATACTGGCTTCCAACTGCAACTAGATTCTTCACTGTTATTCACGGAAAAGAGATGTGTTTGTACGTTTCCCAAGAGTATTTGTGTGAAAGTGCATGTAACGATTTCAAACTTGGATCCCCGATTTCTTGTTCCGAACCCTTATACTATTTGCACATCTATTAAGTTCTGTATGTTTTAGATTTTCCAGCCGCTCTTCCCTTCTTATGTGTCCCAGAAATTTAAGCTGTCTCTCTGTGTAGTAGCTATGTAGGTAGACCCAGCGCACAGGCGTGAGATTTTACGTGCTTGTCGGGTTTATTATTTTGAACCATACAAATTCTACATGGCTATGATCTTTTGCTAAATTAAATATGTAACTTCTATTTTAGGTTTTGCCTGCAGTTGTGGTGAAATAGATTCGTAATCATCACCAGCGCCACACACATGCATTTCAAGTGCTGTGTTTTTTTTTTGTTTTTTTTTGTTTTTTTTTTAAAGTCGGGATGAGCCTCTCAACTTGGGAGAAACTGGCTCAAATGTCTTATGAACTCCCATTTTGTGGCCGATTGTATTGCTTGACGAAAATCATCCTAGGAAATATAACAAAATGAAGTTATACTGGCAGCAATGCAGCCGATGTGCGTGTGTGCGCGCGCTCTAATTACTTTTTGCATTTATTCCCGCCATTTTGAGATGTTCTTTCTGTTTGCTTTATTATCCTCTTTTTTTTTTCCTTTGATTTTCGTCTTTCAAAAGAATTTCATTTATTCTTCGTATTTTTAATGTTCTCTTCCACGGATTGCTTTCTTGCTTTTTCTAATTTTTCTTGTTTTCTTTTTCTAAGTTGTATTTCTCTTCTCTTTTTTTTTTCCTTTTTTTTTTTTAGCGTTCTCTTCCACAGTTTCTTTTTTTTTTTTTTAATCTCCCGTTTTCTTCTTTACTTTATCCTTTTCTTATGTTACTTATTTCCCTTTTTAACGCGCTCGTCAACGGTTTCTTTTTTTTTTAACTCCTTCTTTACTTTTTTCACTTTTTCACGCTTTCTGCCAGTTTCTTTTCTTTTATCTCCCCTTTTCTTTTGTTCTTTTTCACTTTTTTTTTAACGCTTTCTCCCTTTCTCATTTTTAACTCCCCTTTTCTTTTCTTCTTTTCTTTTCTTCTGTTTCACTTTTTTTAACGCTTTCTGCCAGTTTCTTTTCTTTATCTCCTCTTTTCTTTTGTTCTTTTGCTCTTTTTCACTTTTTTTAACCCTTTTTTCCCTTTCTCATTTTTTAACTCCCCTTTTCTTTTGTTTTTTTCTTCTTTTTCGCTTTTTTAACGCTTTCTGCCAGTTTCTTTTTTTTTTAACACCCCTTTTCTTTTGTTCTTTTCTTTTGTTCTTTTCTTTTGTTCTTTTCGTTTTTTTTAACGCTCTCTTTCACGGTTTCTTTTTTTTATCTTCTCTTTTGTACTTTTTTCTTCACTTTTCTTTGTTCGTCTTTTTTCTCGCCTTTTCTCTTTTTTCCGATGTATCCTTCCACACTTTATTCTATTGTCTTTTTTATTCACGTTTCTTCTTTTTCGCCTACTTTAACGTTCCGCTGTTTCTTTCACCTTCCTCCTCTTTCTATTTCCATCGTTCACTCCCAGTTTCATTTTTAAATGCCCTTTTCTTTATTTTCATTCTCTTTCATAGTTTCTTTGTTATATATTTGGGCCATTTTAGCACTTTTTCTGAACATCTTTAGTATTATTTCGATTTATTTCGTTTTTATTTTTACTATATTCATATATATTTCTTGATTTTTTTTGTGTCCCTCTTTCTGTTCCCCACCAACTCCTTACCATATTTTTCCTTCAGCCTCTTCTTTCCTTCTTACTTCTGAAACCTTTTTTTTTATCTCTCTATACTCCTCCAAATCGACCTTTTCTTCACTCTTTCCTTCTCTTCCCTCCTACATTCATCTCCACTCATTATTTTTCCTTTTTATTTATCTTTCTTTCTCTATCTTTATATTGCCTCCAACGTTTCCTTTGTAGTTACTTTTCCAGTTTATTTATCATAATTTTACACATCTTGCGGTGTTTCTTAAAACTCTTCCTTTATGATGCTTTTGTTATTGTATCTTTCTCCCCTTCTATCTTCCCAATACCACCAGCATTTTCCCTCTGTGTCTTTTTCTTGGGAGCCATCAAAAAGCTCCTTTAGGGAGCAATCCGATGAGAATCTACGAGATCTTGGTAAACGGACGATAACTCTTTGTTAGCACGATCTTGACTCTGAACAAAACTTCCCTCTCCATAACTTTTTTCCGTCCTGCAGTCATAAACATGCACATTCTTGCAAACATACTACAAGAACGAAATGCAAAGAGACGCCGTGCGCAACTATAATAAAATTCCTATGTGTGGACATATATTTGAAAACAGAAGTCAAATGTGCGTGCATAGAAATACAGAAACATCAAATATTCTTACGTATATAAAATGATTTAAATACGAATACAAATCGAACATTCTAATACATGTAGTCCATAATCGTTTTTATTCACATTGTCGCAAATCCATGCATATAAAAAATTTCTAAATATCAACTTATATAGATTTACACAAAGAGAAAAACCAAAAAAATAATTTCGTTGTGGTTATGATAAACATTTATAACGTTAAATACATTTATATAAAAATAAGTTTTCTATTCACGTCCATAAGTTTTAATAAACACATACACTCTCGCTCATTCTCATATATTTATATATATTCTTTAAAGTGATGCTTCCCTTCAAAATGTAGCCAATCGTGGCTCTCTATCTATTACAGCTCTAGCAATGTGTCTTTTTATTACCCTTCCAAAAATTCATAGCACATGTATCTCGAAGTAAGAATAATCACAAATAATCAAGATGTTGATATTTAACACTACTTCAAATAAAAGTTTATTTATAATTTTACACATCTTGCGGTGTTTCTTAAAACTTCCCTTTATGACTTTTTTGTGATTTCACCTTTCTCCCCTTCTATCTCCCCAATACCACCAGCATTTTCTCTCTGTGCCTTTTTCTTGGGAGCCATCAAAAAGCTCCTTGACGAAAACCTTCAAATATCAAAAAGAGCCATAACAGGTACTGGACATGAAAATCTGTTTTATCCAAAAAAATGTTTTAAGAGAATGATTTTATAAATTTTGAATGACAGCGGTACTGGCTGCTCGTAATCGTACGATTACCAAATGTTTCCTTGCAGGGAAATGGCAAATCTTAGCATCCCCTTCTCTGACGCCCATTTACGAAAGCTCGTTACATAGTTTATACGTTATTTCCATCTGTTTTGCCTGTGATATGTCCTGTGAATGGGATGTTTTCTAACTCTTTACATTGAAGCGTTAAACTGTCGCCATGCACCGTTGATTCGTATGACTACATACAAAGACGATTTTTCTTTGATATTGTTCACTCTTCCCCTATATTCCGTACTAACCAATCCAGATTTGAGCTCTCAATTGTCAGAGTGGTTTGACCGTGAAATTTTGAATTCGATCGAAAGTTAAATGGATTGGACATAATTTCTTGACTTACTTATTTATTTATCTCTCTCTCTCTCTCTCTCTCTCTCTCTCTCTCTCTCTCTCTCTCTCTATATATATATATATATATATATATATATATATATATATATATATATATGTGTGTGTGTGTGTGTGTGTATGTGTGTATTTCGTTAATGACATTTGACAAAGCACTGCGATTAAGCATTTTATTTAATTTTTCTTGTGTTCATACAAGAGAAGATTTCTTTTCTAGAGACGAAGTGTGTAAAAACTAACCACAAGCTCTGCATATGCGAGCGCTTTCGGCTATTCTTGTAGCCATTATCAAGGACGATTTTTATTGTTAATTGTTAAATGAAAGTGTTTGTACCTGAAATTATAGGAATGTCTTATTTTCCAAACATGGTCAGAATGCTGTGGCCGTGTTTATAGTTCATGTTATTGAGTGTCGGCTTTTTCTTTATTATTTTTTGTGGTTCCATTATTTGTATCCATTTTTTTGCCTGAGAATGAAGCTATTATGCTCGTATTTTTTACTAGTATGTTGCTGATGTAGTTTGATAGGTGTTCATGTGTATTTAAATGAGTCTTATTTCAGCTCTGGTCAGATAGGTGTAACGTGAATCGTTTAGAGAGGCATGTAGTGATATGACAAAATGCATAAATCAAACCATATATATATACACTGCGTGTCAAATTATTATCGAAATAACTTTTTTCTAATACCGTCCAATCAATTCACACAAAAATTTCCCACAATGTTGGCAACACTGATCTGCGCAATCCCTGAAATTTTCGTATTGATCTGCGCAATGTAAACAAAGTCGCACCATATTTGTTATCAGCACGGTGATTTGAGCGTGCCAAATTACTAGAAAGGTTTAGTAAAATTCCCAGAATTGAGCAAACAAAACGTTTATTAATGTTGCACATGAATGTATATGATCAAAAGAAGCTAATGAATAAGATAATCAAACAAATAATAACAGATACAAACAAAGGCACAGTTTTAAACAAATTAATAGGGAATGTGCTTTCCCTGTTTTGAAATTTCTTGAAGAAGTCGACGATCCGTAGAATTTGTTAATTGTAGGATGTCATCTGCTGTAATGCCGTGAGATATGTCAAGAATTGCTTTCCACAACTCAGCGTTGCTCCTGAATTGTCGTCCGTTGGCGTACAGTCTTCGCTTCATGATGCTCCAAAGGTTTTCGATTGGGTTCATATCCGAAGAATTTGCTGGCCACTTCATTTTTCGAGGTCCATCGAAACCTAACTGTTTCAAATATTCAGTAGTCTTGTGAGCAGCATGTGAGGGAGCATTATCTTGCATAAAAACAATGGCCCTTCTGAAAGCAACTCTTTGCATTTTCATCCACGGTTCAAGATGCTTCTTCATAAACGCTATGTATGCACCAGCAGTCATTTTGACGCCATCTGGTACTCTCCATGGGCCCACTAATGTTTTTCCAATAATACCATTCCAGATCATTATCTCCACTGCCTTGTTGGTGTCTCAAACGCTGATGGCGATTCTGTCCGTTCATTACCCAGCCTTTGCACCATCGATCTGGCCCATCAAGTGTTGCTCGAGTTTCGTCTGTGAACAAAACTTTAGAGAAGTCAATCTTCATATTGTCCTCGGTCCATTTCAAGCGATTTTGAATGTGATTTCTCGTCAACGGAGGCTTCGATACAGTTTCACTGTTGTTGCTATTTCCCTCAGATACCGACACCGAGAACTTTTAGACACAGTAGGATCCCCATGCGACTGAGAAGATCTTGAATGGTAATGTCCAGGGTTCTTCGTGGACACTCGTTTAATTCATGACATGAGACGACGTGAAATAACACTCGGCTTTCCTTTATCTGCTCTTTTGCGTACTTGTGTAGGGTCGGTGGTGAACTTTTTCACTGTTTGATGACACCTCCCTATCATTTTAGAAATTTCTAGGGTAGATTTGCCTTTTGAGAGTTCTGAGGTGATAGTTTTCTTTTCAACATCACTTAAGCTGCTTTTATGGCCCATCTTTTCACTAAATTCTTAGACTTTTCTAATAATTTGGCACACTCAGATCACAGTGCTGATAACAAATATGGCGCCAGTTTGTTTACATTGCGCAGATCAGTACAAAATTCTCAGTGATTGCGCAAGTCACAGTTGCCAACATTGTGTGAAAATCTTGCGTGAATTTATTGGACAGTTTTTGAAATATTAGAAAAAAAGTTATCTCGATAATGATTTGGCACGCAGTGAGAGAGAGAGAAAGAGAGAGAGAGTATGTAAATATAAAGTGGAAATTGAGGTCAACACTCAGCGGCTACACTTAAACGCAGTCGTCAGGACATGGGTAGACTGACTCCGTAGCTTTGGGTAATAACCAGTCTAAGAGAAGCATTGTCTCGGGTTTGACAACGGCGGGGAAGGCAACGAGAGACCAGTTCACTTGTTAAGAAATGTCTGAATTAGCAGCTATATACAGCCGTTTTCTCTTATCAATTATTAAAAGTAGCTTCGAGCGAATGACGCCAGTTAGTCTTAAGAGAAGGACCATTCTTCATCAGACCTCGCACACTGGCGTGACATAATGACAAACAAGGAACTGTACCAAATAACAGAAACCACATTACTTGTAAACTTGCAACAGCAACTAAATTTGATAGCACATGTTACTCGAAGAGAAAATACTGACACTGATCATGTTGACTTTCCACACGACTTTAGACAAAAGATTAGGAAGGAAACCCTTGCTAGTTTTATTCGATAAAAATATTTCATAAATTCCAAGTAGCATTTGCTGCGCGGCCACTGATTGTCGAGTGTTTCTATATAAGAAACTGTTAATCTCACAATACTATTACCTTTTGTGGCCTTGTGTCAAACTTAGGCATACTTAGTAAATATAAGTAGAAAGACATCTGTTTTGAAGCGTATTTTAAGTCTTGACAAAAAAAAACAGCAAAATTATGAACTTTATATAAAATTAGATGGAGAACTTATTGAAGATCACCGTGAAGATGAGAATTTCAATTTTATTCAATATTTTTTTCGCTTTTTCTTTTTATTGAAAATGTTTTCAGGCGAATCGCTTTCTTTCTGGGTTCGGGCAGTTGTCCGCCCGTTAGTTTTTCAGTATTTTCTATTAAATATCAAAATGAAAATTTCATTAAAATATTTTGAATAAATTGATTATATGTTGCCCATGAAGAATGGGCACCATTAAAAATTCAAAACTCCTAAGGGATCATTAGATAGCAGAAATACTGAGGACACACAGAACGAAGCACAAAATGGCTGACGATTGGCTGAGCCCAAATTATGCATCAAACGAAAACGGCTAATAAATAAATAAACATGCCACACACATAAAAAGCAATGATTCTCCATACACATTTGTGCGCGAAATAGTATTCACATGCTGTCTATATATTATGATTTTAGGTAGGAATATCAAACCTTATGTAAAAAAAAAAAAAAAAAATTGATGTTTTGGGGGTTGGTATAAAGTGAATGTGAATTGTGGTGTAATGAATAAGGGCTCGGTATGAGAAATCAGAGTTCGAATTCTATTCGGGGATTCGTTACATTCACATAAGCAGAAATGACCATGAAAAGGTATGAATCAATCTTTTCTCTAGGTTGAATAGCAGGACAAACTGGTTTTATTGCCTTGGTAGTTTTATTTGCCGCAGACAGAAACGGCAATCTACTGCAGGAATATCTCCTGTCTAGTCAGTTATGAATCGAACGAGACATGATCGCCCAAATATGTATCACTTATGGGACCTAACTGACTGACTGATGCGGGTAAAACAATACATATAACAAAAAAAAAAGAAAAAAAAAAAAGAAAAAAGAAAACTAACAACACCTAACATCAATTCGCATTCTCTGTTAGCGAAATTGGAGGCACCAGTCTGGTGTTATGGATATTAGCTCGTAAAATCAAATCGTTGAGCCGGGTTCAATTTTCAGATTAGTCTGCACTGTTCACTTTCGCATGATAATGGCATAGATCTGTGTTTTCTACACCCAGTTATGTGTTAAATAGCAAAGCAAACGACTTTACAGTTAGTCAGTCTAGGAGAAAAAAACTCTGAATCCCAAACCATAGAGAAGGTAAAAAGAAACCATTTCATTATCTTTCTCAAGAATACATGCCAATTCATAGGCAATAAAGAAAAAAGAAATCTGTGGAGAGCCGTGGTTACCTAGGTCCTGAAAAAACGCTGGCATCTTTTTTTTTTTTCATTTTTATCAAAGAAGTAACGATTTGTTTGATTTGTTTAACGGCTTATCAACTTACGGATCATTTAATGCCAAAATTTGAAATTTTGAAGTAATGATATTCAGCTTTTGTGCATATACATATTTATGTGGACAAGATTGCTGCAGGTGATGTGTATTTTATGTTGTAGTTTTGTTGAAGTTTTATTTTTGAATATTTTGATTTAAGAAATTGTAGGATATTATATGGATTAATGTTATGAAAGAGTTCTTTTTTGTTGGCTGGATGATTGATTTTGTTTAGTGGCATATCAACCTCTGCATTATTTAATACCAAAATCTAAATATTTTTAACAAAAATTTATGGCTTCAACTACAGTTTGGTAATTTTGCTATAAATATGTATTTTTGGTAATTTATATAAAAAATGGCATCTTTAACATAAAAATATATTTTTATACCTTCATAGTCTTTGGCTTTTGTTTTGGCGTTCACTATTTGCTCATAGTCGATACTCTAATAGGTGTAACCAGCCCGGATGAGGGTGGAGCTGAAAACAGCAGCCATCAAGAGGTGACTCCGCGATCCTCAAAACCTCCAATCACCCCATCAGAAGCCTTGTTGCCGGATGTAGATTATCGTCATAAGCAGGACTGAGGCGTAATGAATTAAACCGTATTGTTGTTTTTGTTTCTTCCAAATATTTTCCCGTACAGCTAACTTACGTAAACATATTTAAGTTACCGTATTTGACGGCATATAAGATGCACGTTTTTTTGAAAATTCCCCTGCGGCTTATGTGTCATATGTAAATTTAAAATTCACGATAGTCGGCCAAAATTAGATGACGCATTATGTAACGACGAGGATAGTAGTATTGAAAATGAGTATCAGAGTGTTGACAACAAAGACGACGAATTTTATGAATTTGAAGATGAATAAAATTTTAAATGGTAGCTCTACTGTTTTGCTCAATTGTAATAATTGCTTGATTTTTATTTTGTTTTCTTACCAATAATGTTTTTATAGGATCGTGTTCTTTTTCTAGCATTATTTTTCGTTTAATTGTAAACATGGCTTGTTTAACCAAAATAATATCTTATAAATATAGCCTAGGCTGTAGCATTTACTAATATTTTTTCTAATTACTAATTTTCCTTGATTTGCCCCACTGAAATTGGGGTGCGTCTTATATGCCGTCAAATACGGTACTCTAATTGGTCCTACTTAAATTGGTTTGAACGTTTGCAAAGAAAAAAATATAAATAAAAATAAAATAAAATAAAAATAAAATAAAATAAAATAAAAATAAAAAATAGGGATAATTTGAGGAGAATAGTTGAATAATAAAAATCTTTAACTGGTTCGTTCGTATGAAAAGTAGGAAAAATTTTTATGGAGAATAATTTTTGTAGAATAGACCTTCCTTAATCCACGACATTTGTCAGGATATAATTTTTTTTTTAAATCAAGGCTGACTGTAGTTACGATCTTAGAGTCATTGTAAACGCAACGATAATATTAATTGGCTTCATATAGCATGTGCTTCGCTAGGGTTGCAAGCGGTTTTGAATTCAGAGGTGTCCTTCTCTTAGATTGGCTGCCACCAAAGGCTATAGAGGCCGGTCTGCCCTACTATTTAACACATACCTGGGGGAACTTCATAGCTTCAAGTGTATTTTTGCCAAAGTGAATCTAATAAAACTTAACTGGAATGCGGATATATATATATACAAATATTTTTTTTTTTTAAATAACGTCTTATTTATATTTTTTCCTCCACACTTCTATCTTCTGATTAGGAACATATTTTATAATTATATTTCTGTCATGCTTAAAGTCTTTATCTCGAAGTCTCTTTTGCTTATAATCTTTTTAGTGTCTTATTTTCCAATGCTTTCTCTTAAGTGAAGCTCCTTTGAATCAGCTCAACTCGATGGCAAAGTCGTTTTAGATAAAACAACAAACTTAAAAATAAATAAAATAAATGTAAAAATAACCAAAAGCGAAAGAAATAATAATAATAATAATAATAATAATAATAATAATAATAATAATAATAATAATAATAAGAAGAAGAAGAAGAAGAAGAAGAAGAAGGGGAATAATAATAATAATAATAATAATAATAATAATAATAATAATAATAATAATAAATTCTCCACCACATCAGCCTCCTTTCGTTGAAAGTGCTTTCTTTCGATTGGCAGGTTGTTTCGGCCATCTTGAAGAAAAAAAATGTCGATCAGCGTGCCGCGTCTCGTGTCAACACGGTATAAATCAGATGAGATGGCCGACATTTGTCATCTTTGATCTGAGCGTTGCATTCTGGCCGCCCGAGATAAATGGCCTCCTCGCGACTGCCAACAAATCAGCGCCTCTATTTTGCGATTGACGAGTTGCGAATTGCATTTTTCTTGTCAACGTATTCGGACTCGCACATCATTGCGTGTGAGCTCTGCTCCAGCTAACCGTAGGAACGGAAACAGTCTTCATAAGACTATGTGTGTTTATGTACAGTCGTTCGTTTTCCTCCTTTCTGTCGTTTTCTCAGCTCTCCCTGTACGCAACCAATCAATATATGTTTTGGAATGGTTCAAACTATGAGTTTGACTTCCTTTTTGTTTTCCTTTTTACTAGACGCGTACTCTGTCGTTTATGTGTTAAAACATTGATCTTTCTTCTTTAAATATGGATGAATTTCAATTTAAAATGTATGTAAAAGTCAATGTCATGCATTCATGTATTAATTTACATTCACTTCTCTCATTTTCAGTATAATATAAATATTTTGTACTGTGCAAGCGCAAAGTACAATTAAAAGTTCCGTCTTCTTAACTTGTTTTTTTATTGTCCTCTCTCCTTAGTTGTTTTTTCTTATATTCTCTAATACGCAGAATCCAGTAACAGGACCCAAAGAGTGTGAGTTCAATACCTGAATAAGGCGGTGGAGAAATTGGAGAAGGGAATTAACAAAAGATAACTGATAACTGACATTCATTAGACATGGCACGTGGAACTAGAACAGTTTACCCTAGCAAGCGAAATAAAGGGTTCAGTTCGACATTCCAACCACCTGAAGAAGGCCGGAGCGTACAACAGCTGAAACGTTGAGATAAATATGGCAACAAAGATGAGGATGATAGTTTGAGCAATGTAAATAGCGTACACTTAGTTGGCTAATACAAAGAAATCATAATGAGATGAGAATTGTTCTCAATATTAAATAAATGATAATCGAAACATTAGCTGTTTCTCTATTTGGAAACATTCGACATTCATTGACCGAGCAGTCCGCTCTGTCCAGTATAGATGGGGCCTCCTTCATAACCTTTTGCTCGAAGTAGTCTGGGGCATTAAAATCTTGATTATAGATGACATTGGCATTTCATCTTGGACATGGACATTAGTGAATCAAACTGAGATAGGCTTAATACATTAATACAAAAATTCTATATTAATTATAGCAGCGGGGATCTCATCAATTCACAGTTGAATTGTCCATCTGTAACCGTAAGTTCTATATTAACAGTTTATTTTCTTGCATTCCTCACTTGTGGAACTCTTATCCGGTTCAATGTTTTCCAGCCAACTCTATCCTCAAAAATTTAAATTTAATGTCTTCTTGATTACTCTTCTATTGTATTCGCTCCTTATTTCTCTTTTTTATTATTTCACACCCAGTGGGTTGAAATAATTAAAACAAAGTATAGGTTTGTAAAAATTCCGGTATTAATTTTAAGTTTCATCAGTGTGTTTGTATGTACTTAGTCATAAAATCCCCAAGTATTATCAATTTCATTTTTCTGGTCAGCATGATGCTGACCAGAAAAATGAAATTGATAATTTGTTCTCAGTTATAATACATAACCTTAAATTTGAATATTAATTATCTGGAAAAGTGCGTATAATACACGAATAATTCTCGGGATATATTTCTGTTACGTCATTCATGTACTTAGTAAAAATTAAGCTTTTAGAAAAAATATACTTGCTAAATTATAATTTTAATATTTACTATGATTAGTTTGGCTATCGGTCTAGCTCTTCCAAGTATTTTGAGATACATGAAAAAAAAATCTTTAGCAGTTTTGTAATCATAAAAATGTCTAACCACAAGCTAAGTGATATTACAATACTTTCCGACTTAAATTCATCTAAGAAATAAATGCGTCAATATGTTTAAAATTTGTTATTTTAATATCTAAGTTCAACTCATATTGATAAAAACTCTAACAGTGGAATACGCAGCGTGACTTCAGTTTACAACAGAGTTAGCGAATGAGTGTTAATTTTGAAGTTATATATTAATTAGAATTTCATTTTTCCATATCAGTTGTAAAAGGCAAAGATTTTACATAGTTACATGCAATGTGTGTTATTAATTTCTGTCATAACTTTTAAATGAAGATAATGGTTGTAAAGAATTTTTTACTTATATTTAAAATGGGGAAATATGTGTACTGAGATGAACCTATATAAATACGAAGGATATCTTGATCGAATGAGGTCTTTTTAAAATAAAAATTATATTACTTAACTCTAACTTAGCGAGAGAATTCTAATTTGGTGCCGCAATCAAATAAATAGCTAGCGTTCTACATACGAATTACACAATTTTTCATGCAGCTAGTAATCATAAGGTGAGAATTATTGCGTCGAGTGAACGTCAGGTGGAGTAATTACCATCTGACAATTCCTAGCCGTATCAGTTGTGGAATTGGTATGTAGAAACGTTATAAAGTTGTGTGAAATGCGTCGTTTGGCATTGGGTTGTTAGTCTTTTACCATTATAAGCGTTTATACATGTATTGATTACTTTATATTACACAAGAAAACGCACTTTATTTATAGAGGGAGATGTTTCCTTCAATAATGTAGACAAGTTTTTTCTACTTATTTTTAGTTGGATCCTTTCATATTCACTTTTGGTGTCATTATTAAAGGAAGTGAGAAGATTACTGTGTTGATGCATATTATTTTATTCCGAGTAATTTAGCATAAATTTAAATGTCCTCAGGCAGATTGCATCTCCAAAGGGAGGAAAACTCGGCGGCTGGATTTTCATTTGAATGATGCGTCTAACATTTTTAAACATTTACAACAGCATACCTGTCCACATTCGCAATTTACAAAAATTCTTGTTAAAAATCTACCTATAATTTTTATGAAAATAATAAACTAAAAATTCTTGAAACTATCTATATGAAATAATTGAAATAAAACCTTAATAAAATTAATTATGAATACTGCACAAATGTTTTTAAATGTTTACAGTAGATAGTTTAAAATACCGAGGTTTCTACTGATAGTTTTTGTTATGGGACCTTACCCATAATAACATAATGGACTATTCCATACGTAATAAATACTGCGCCTCAAGAGGAAGCAGGGAGTTCCGTCTGAAGTCTAAGAGTTCCGTCTGAAGTCTGGAGTTTAGTCTGAAGTCTGGAGTGAAGTCCGTCAGGAGTCAGTCAGTCAGAGCGAGCGAGTCAGTCAGTCGAGTCAGAGGCAGTCCGAAACAGAGTCGTGTTCAGACAATTACTACTTAACCTGATTGTTCATACTAACACTTTCTTCTTCTCTGTATATATTTCTGTTTGTAATATATCTGTGTTATTCCATATCCGCTTTCGAGTTCTTCTTTATTGGTTCTACCTTGGACTATCACCGTGGTACAAGGAACCGGACTATAACAGTTTTAATACTTATTTCTTGAAGAAAAACTCTCGACAACACTATAACCCCCCCCCATTAAGCGTTATTCAGGCCAATGATACTTTACTCAATTCAGAGTTCTTCACAAGTAAATAACTCAGATGAACACAGCAATTTTGTTTTTGAAAATGAAGACTACAATATTTGTCGTGAAATAAACAACATCCTGATGATGACAACGTGCTAATGTCGAAAGTACTCTCTTCATTTAATAGTAACACCAAAAAGCTTGTCCTTAAATATGAAAGGATCCAATTAAAAGTAAGTATGCAAAACTTCTATAATTGTTCAATGAAACATGTCTCATTGAAAGAATGCTGACAAAATACACACACACACACACATATATATATATATATATATATATATATATATATATATATATTGAACAGTGTGGGCCAGCGGGAGTCAAGTCACCGCATACGACATAGACATAAAAACTGAATGTCGAAATACGTAGAAATCGACGGGAGAATCATTTACAACTGAAAGCGCATTTGCGATATATTATGTAAAATAAAGGCTTCTTCCATCATTCGGTTGCAAACATCTGCGTATATTAAGACACCAGACCATAGTCGACATGTCAAGGAATGTAAAATTCGTGAATTATTGTTGTACCAACATGGTGTGCATAGTATCATAAACTTGAACTTCACCGGCTCCAAAGTACAGATGTGCAAATGGTGAAATGATATCAGAAATCGAAGAGCCGACTCCGAATATCAGTCGCTTAGGTGTATTCACTGCAAATAACCGTGAGAAATGTTATTAATCCCTAACCTACTCCCCAATATGGATTAAATATTTGGATTTGTATCTGGATAGAAATTATAGCTATCTCCAGAAAAACTTCTAAAGTAACATTCACGCAAAAAGATCTAGTCATATAATCCAATATGTTTCGTCTACAAATAACCCACAAAGGGTTGATAGAACATAAAATACAAATCAATCAATACATCAAAAACGTTATAAATACTACTTTGAAAGAGATAATGGAAATTAAGTGAATTTTTTTATTGTTGCAATATTTAAACATTTGGGTAGCAGCTCGTAAATGTTAAACATTTAAAAAAAAATTGATATATCATTTCCTGTATATTTTATAGTTCCTTTGAGCTACTACTAAAAATGGTTTTGGAATTAACAGAATTCATGAAATACTCGGGTACTGAATTGTAAACTTTGTATCTTTTTTTTTTTTTAACTCGAAATGCGCATTTTTAAGCATAATGTTAAAGAAACATTCAAGTTTTCAGAAACTGATCAGTACTAACTTATCGAACGTGAGACATAATACAAATTGACATAGTAGGAAGATTTTCGAATTATTAGGTTGGTGCAAAAATAATGACGTAATAATGTCGTTTTTGACGTATTTTACATTATTACGTCATTATTTTTGCACCAACCTAATACTTTCAATTTGAAAGGTTAGAATAGCATTTATAAAAACAAAAAAAATAAAAAAAAACGACGTTAACTTTCATTTCCGAGCAATAAAAAGATACTGGGTTCATTGAATTTCAAATGCTACCATGCACTCTCTCTCTCTCTCTCTCTGTATATATATATATATATATATATATATATATATATATATATATATATATATATACACACACACACATACATATATATATATATATATATATATATATATGTATAAAAAGAGAAAGTTGGGGGATAGAAGTGTGTGTGCGCGCGCATGGGAATGAGTAAGCCGCCTGATAAAGTGAACTGAAATGTAATGTGAACTTTTCATCGATTTATATATAATCTTTGCAAAAGATTTTCATCACATTAAGAATAAAAAAGATCATTTTAAAAATTAAATATTTGTGAGAAATACTTGTTTTTTTTTTCGCTGTAACAATTATATATATATATATATGCACACACACACACTTTTGTCATTACTTATTATTATATTGCCCTGTTACTTACTTTGAACTCTCTTTGGATTAATGTCCTCCTTGGATTTATCCCGACCAATTACCAATTGGTATATATATATATATATATATATATATATATATATATATATATATATATATATATATATATATATATATATATTGAGCATTTGGGCAGCAATAGCTCTTTTATACTAATGTCGTTGCGCTGTTTTAATTTTTTTGTGTTCTTATATTTTTTTTTTGTTCTCTGGACATAAATTATGTAGAAATTGTCTGAATTTTCTGTATGTCCCATTGCTTTTGCTTTCAGCTTCACTTTCACCCAAACACGGTCAGCACATTGTGGCCGTTTTCATAGTTTCTGTCATTGAATGTTGGCCTTTTCTTTATATATATATATATATATATATATATATATGTCATTTATTTAGGTATTCATTTTCATGCATAGATAAATGTAAATAAAAAGACAGTTTTTTTTTCAAAATGCGCGTTTGTTTATCGTGGACGTTCTCGAGAGCTAACTTTTTATTTTATTTCACATTTTTCAAAGGGAATGTATCAGTGTTCCGACATTTCGGTATAGTTTCGTTCATTTTATTTATTACACCATTCTCGATTTCAATTCAACGATTTTCAATTTTCCATGCTTGGATTGAAATGTCTACCGCTCTTTCTTATCAGTTTTTATCTATTGTGTCTAGTAGAGGTGTTATTTCTTTCAGTTTTAGTTCCGATTTAATACATATATTCTGATAAAAGGATATTTTCAGATCTTTCGTCTTTGTATAATAGCAAATGGCTTACACATCTTCAAGTTTTTTACAGGTCTATTAAAAAAGGTTTTACAAATATAAACTGAAAATTTTTACATATGTAGCAAAAGAATATTCGAGAAATGTACGTGTGTGTGCGTGTAAATATACATCTCTCATAAACAAAATCTAATTTAATATATATATATATATATATATATATATATATACACACACAGAGTGCGATGGGTAAACTGTCTCCATTTTATATTTTTAATTTCGGGATTTCGTTTGTTTGATTTGATTTTGTCGACCTAACATTATATTAGGGCGAGTTGGGCAACGTCTTATAACACCATGATGCAATTTAATCCGCCAAAAATTTGGAAGCGGCATGCTGCACTGCTTGACATTCGTGCCGGGAGCTCCAATTCGAACATTTCAAACTGGGGTTTCAAACTGAAGACAGTGCACAGGATCCGTAAAGAGTTGGATGAGTCTAATGGTGATTACGAAGGTGTTTGGAGTGGTCACTAGTGATACCGTCGTTATGCATCCATTCACCTTCCCACGGGGTTTCAGGCTCAACACGAAAGCCTGCATCAAGCGCCCTGAGGAAGTAGTGCTGCCTGCTAATGGACACTATGTCTATCGTCAGGACGATGTACTATGCCGCACAAGCAGGAGAACTCAGTCATGGCTGTCGTACAATTTCTGCAATTCATTACATGTGGCTACCTAACTCCTCAGACTGCAGCCCCTCTACTTGATTATTATGTGTGGGTGCAAAGATGAACTAAAACGCAAGAACATCAAAACATAACCAACACCTATAATTAAAACTACCTGCACTGTTACCAACACTACCATACCGACACTATAACAATTGACACAGACCGATAAAACCATTAGCCCCCCCCCCCACTGCCCAAATTATTATTTTATAAAAATTACTACCACTTTCGCTATTAATATTATTGTTAGCACTTTATACTCCTACCGGAAATAACTATTATTTTCACTATCAGTACTGCAATCATTTCATAAACATCTCCCCTGCCATTAGTACCTGCTTTTTAAGATTGTTTTTTTATTATTGATATTATTATGATTATCATCATTATCATGTTTACCAAAACTATTATCATAATTAAGATTGTCATTACTGCCCCCCCCACCTTTTTATAATACTTTCGTTTCCATCATCATTAAGGCTAAATTTACCGTTAAGGCATCAATAACTATCATTAACATAATAATAATTAATATCACAGTTATTATTACTATCAGTATAATCACAATCGTCAATAATACACAAGCAGTTAGCGTTAAACATATAACATCACCATGACTACAAACAGAACCCAAAAACCTAGTCCAATAGGAGTGGATTTGCGCATGTGAATGTGTGTGAGAGAAAGTGTAATGTTGTTTGAAATTCAGATAATAGATCTGAGAAGCGAAAAGAACACCCCTACTCGCTCCTTGTTGAAATGAACATCGCTACACATAAAAAGCCACGGTCCCAACACCAAAATAGAATTAAAATTGCGTACGTATGCATCTATGCCCGAGCACATTGATGTGTATCTGCGCCTGTCCTTGGATTGTTTCATATGGGCGCGTTTTAGTGAACTAAAATGCGTCCACCTGTATGTGTGTGTGTCTGTGTGTGTGTCTGTGTGTGTGTGAGAGGGTCATTGCGAAAATTCACCCTGCCAGTATCAAACATAGTAAAACAAGCATAAATAGATCCAATTAAAAAATAAATTAGTTTGTCTGATGATCGCAAAAGTGTGAAACCCAGATTCACAAACTCATATCCATACAACTGAATATCCTAGCTCTATCACTGATATTGAGCGCTTTCCACTAAGTAATGCACCCCCCATATATATATATATATATATATAATTATTGTAATCTAGGGAATATTTATGAATAGAATAGTCACACGAAGTTGGTAATGCACGATAATACCTAGAATAAGAACAACACATATAAGATTCGCCAGCGGCGGGTAGAAGTAGTAGTCAACTGCTAGAAGTGAGTCAAGTGAATTCCACAATGAATCTCTAACTACAGACCAGCATACAGTATATACTACTGTATTTATATGAATGGGGACATACTTATTATCGTCTGTATGTATGCTACAACAATATATATATATATATATATATATATATATATATATATGAGCGAGAGAGAGAGAGAGAGAGAGAGAGAGATAGATAGATGGATGGAGATTTCTTTGAGTGTGTGCGCGCGTAAAAATTCAGATATAAATAAGATATATTTGTAAAAAGCAATATGTTAAAGGAAAGTTTTTCTTCTCCACTACGTTTCGTCCGTAAGGAACTTTCGGAGACGAAACGCGGTGGTAAAGGAAATTTTTCCGTTTGTCTATATATATTTATTGAATCCTGATCTTTTAATGTCCTTTCTCTCAACTTTTTCTCTGTTCCTTTCACTCTCAATAACCACGAGCGTCTTAGTGGCTTTATCACGTGTGTATTATCTTTCTTCACATCAACATTTAACTCTTATGTGTTAAGCAAAATCTTATCGAAATATAAGATTTTGCTTAACACAGACTCTGTAGTCAATTCTCAGCTACATTTTACACAGTAGGTTACGGGACTAATATTATATTCTTTTTGTGTATTCAGTCAGTATTCAATACACGTCGGTATGAGTGCGTAAAAGTACTCTTGTGTTTGCGTCTGTGTTAGTACACGTTCTTATGTTAAACGAATTTCTCGTCCTACTTGTCTGTAATTTCGCGCGAGAGCGTAGTTTTGACGGTGATTAATGGTTTTTCTTCAGTTGATAATAATGTCTTTGGCGACGCCAGGGTCTTCTGGGAGGGGAACCACATCTGCCACCCGCCGCTGCCACAAATTCTAGCAACACCACCATCTCTTGTCCCTCTCGCAGATTACACATGCGACGATAGTGGTGTCCATGGTTGTCGAGGCGGAGGTGGAGGTGACTTTGCGACTTCATCAAGTATTTAGTAACGAGTCCCCATTAGCGGAACTTGCCACTGGGAGATTGCATATAAATCATTGGAGTACCTTGGAAAATCTTCCGCGCCCATCTCCATTATCGTCGTTAATATGAACGGCATCTTCACCACTGCGAAAATCAAGATGTCCACCGCTACCATTCGAACTAGCACCATTACTGTTTAGACTCCCGGTTCCAAACATGGCTATCCGTCGCCACAGTCAGACAACTGACTTCATCATTTTAACAAGAATAATCATCACCATTACCTTCATCATCAAATCAACACTGATACTACCGTGGTACGGCATCTTTTTCTATGTACCGAGTCCCTTTCAGGAAGTGGGTGATCATAGTTCTCCACAACTTCCTGTCCTTTCTAGCTCTGGGCAATATTTGTTTTTTTGCTACCTGTCTTATTCCCTATTCTACAAACCATTTACACAAGCTCGTTAGATAAGTTATAGTGATTTTCCAAGCGTAGTTTAGATGTAGCACAAGGCCGAAAGTAAAGAGCACCAAGTAAGGATCGAACTCATTACTCAGTCGTAATTGTTCTAGCGAGACAAGCTTGCTAACCACTACACCGCCTCGATGTGTCCAACCATATATATAATGATTTTCCAAGCGTAGTTTAGATGTGGCACAAAGCCATTATCGACCGAATTGGTGACGAACGAGGAAGTCCCAGATGAAATGGCAAGTAGAAGATAAATTTACACTTAAAATCAAAAAGCCATAAAGAAAGAAGGAATAGAAAAATTAACACTCACAGGATATATTTCAGGAAGGTGGAGAGCGATGGTAAAAGCGAGTAACCTACTTAACGAATTTGTGTGAATAGGTGGCGGAATGGAGACAAAGTGGGAAGGTTAGAAGTCTATCTTTGCTTAAATCTGCAATAGGATGCCGTGGAGAGCCACGATCTCCTACAACTTGAGGGTACACGGCAAATAATAAAATTTCTAAATAGTCTTAATATAATTAATAGTCACACATGTAAATATTGATCAAGTCCGATAGCTCGGAACTTCAGTGATCAGATGAAAACCAGAAAATAAGGCGATTTTCTAAGCGTAGTTTAGATGTGGCACAAAGCAGAAAACATTGGGCACCCAGTGAGGATCAAACTCACTGTTCAGTCATAATTAATACAGTGAGACAATCTTACTAACCATTACACCAAAGACCACTGTGGTGGATATCGGCCCGGATTTAGGAATCGGAGAGTTCAAATTTCAGTCAGATCCATTACATTCGCTTACGTGCCGATACACTTGGGAAAGGTATTAATCCTCTTCTCTCCACCCCTAGCTATGGTTAAATAGTGGGGCAGACAGGGTCCTACAGCCTTGGATGGTTTGGTTTGGTTTGTTTTACGGCATATCGACGTCAATGGGTCATTTAATGCCGACAACTTTTTTTTTTTGGCAATATTTTTGTTTTGTCAAAAAATTATTTCTGTTAATATGTTTTTCCTCAAAAATGTCTAGCTTGTAATATCATTTTGTCAAAAACTTATAGCTGGTAATATTATTTTTTCAAAAACGTATTATCAGAGACCTTGCTGTTGGACGTAGTTTATCGTCTTGCCCAGGAAGCGGATGTAGTTTATCGTCGTACTCAGGACGCGTCTTGGATGCTAACTGATCTACCGCAGAAAGAAATGGCTACATACCGCGGAAAAATCTGCCTCGTCAATCATGTATCGAAAGATACATGATCGCCTCCACGTGTATCACGCATGGCACACTAACTGACTGAAGCTCTAATTCATACAAATCAAGCGCACCTTCTGTTTACAGCATCGAGTGCTTAGAAGCGGTTACTCAGATAAATAATGACAAAGCCTGATTTTGCTTAACTATAATGATCAGAGGAGAAACTCTGCTTTTAACATTAGTTGACGATTTATTTTTAGAAGATTAATTCTTTTTTTTTTTATTCGAAATTGATTTCCATAAATTAACCTTCCTCTTTATTACCGGCATTCATTCATATCTTAGCCGTCTCGCGTTTTACTTGTTTCAAATTGTCTTCCTTTTACTTACTACCTCACTCCTCGTCTTTCGCTTTCTCTTTTCTCTTAAACCTTCGCCGCCTCGTCGCCTCGTCGCCTTCTCTCCTGTTTTCTCTCTCGAATTTCTCCACCCCTATTCCTTTCGCTAATTTTCGACCTCAGCACCAACGCCATATTTCTTTTGTACTCTCTTCTTCGCCACTCTGTGATTCCGAGATCCGGCGGCAGAGTTATCTTGTCCCTTTTTCGATTGCTTTGCTAATGATTTCAGCGTTCTACATTGGTGACCTGCGTCAACAACATTCATATTTGTTCTCACTTTTTCATCTTCCGGGGCGAACTCATTAATATTTACGACAAAGTTCACTCGATTTCAATGTCGGGAGACTCCACAGCCATTTACTGACCAAGAAATTTCACAAAGAAACGAAACCTCCACCGTCATAACTTCATTAACAAAATACGACTTTGTTTTTTTAATCATTTCACCCCTAGCAACGCAATAAAGCCACTAAGGCGCAAGGGAGTGTAATAGAATACTCTTAAGGAGAGAGAACAATAAAACAAGAATTAAAGCTATGAATTTAAACGTTGGAAACAAGGTCTGATCAATCGTTACATTTGAATTGGCTAGATTTAACCGAAACTTCTACACTAACAGTTTCTTTTCTCGCACTTCTCACTTGTGGGACTCTTTTCGAGCTCCATGCTTTCCAGATAACTTTGATCTTCAAAAATTTAAAAACGATATCAGTCATTATTTACGGTCTACTTGATTACTCTTCTCTTGTTCTCGCTCCTTGATAATATTTCTTTCTTTTCTTATTCTTTCACTCAGTAAAATTTTGTGTCTTAGTGGCTTTACTACCTTGTATGGAACGAAATGAGTAAAAATATTAATCAGGAAAATTTTTACATAAGCATAATAGTCTTCCTATGCTGAAAACATCTATGCTAATAAGCGATCCAAGATATATGAATTGTCGCACTAGTCCAGTTCTTCAGCACCTTGGTTGTCTAATTCTATTGCTCCTCCTGAGTAATGCATATTTTCACGGTGAAAATGACTCCCGTAACGTAGTCACTGAGCGGATATTTTACACAAAAATATGTTCATTTCTCTCATATATCCAAAAATAATTTACAAGTTTGTCGTATTGTTATAATGGCGATTAAAAAGGTCCCACGGATCATCAGTAGTGGGTTCGAAACACATTGTGTGTCTCATACATGGTCTTGTGTCAAAACTAAGCTAAAAGTAAAATTTTACGAGCATCGGCCTGGAATATGATACAGAAATTGTCAAGTTCGCAAGTGTGTGCTGAATTCAAACCGCACTGCGTGTACTATAGTTATAGACGCGTGCTTCAGCTAAGTTACGTAAATAAAAAAAGGAAATCTCAGTGTGGAGTAAAATATGAAATGAGACTTTGACAGCCAGTATCAACCAGATGCGTTGATTAATATATTTTGGGGGTTAAATTTTAATATTCATACACCTGCTTCTCATTAGAAAGCAATGAATCCGTTAGGTAAAATAGTGATATATATATATATATATATATATATATATATATATATATATATATATATATATATATATATATATATATATATATATCGGTAAAGTTTAAACAAGTCTACCCAGCTATGTAGACATTTGTAAATGTAATAGTTTCGTACAATAACTTTTTATATACTACAAAAAATAATTTTAACTTAAAGATAAAGTTTTCGAATTTAGCATTCAAAACAGTTTTCGATATGGGGTTTGTTTTGTTAGTATGATAGTCACCAACGAACAAAGCTGCATTGTTCAATTTGATTCTTCCCGTCGACTCCGTCTATCGCGACCGAGCGAACTGCCCGTCGTCTCCTTATATCGTTATCTCGTTGCCTGGTCAACACAGTCTATCGATAGCCCGTTACATGCCAGTCCCATTCTGTAGACATATATATATATATATATATATATATATATATATATATAGATAGATAGATAGATAGATAGATATAGATATATGTGTGTGTGTCAAGCAAATGCCTATGTAAAATAGATGAATGAATGCAATAAGCTACTGAAGCACAGAAAAAAGTTAGAGAAACAGGCAAAAACAAGACTGCGTGAAGCATAGATAAAACAATTAGACATAAATAGATGTAGGCTTGAAAAAAGGAGCACACACGCACACACACACACACACACACACACACACACATATATATATATATATATATATATATATATATATATATATATATATATAAAAGTAAATTTTCCGTCTGTCTGTCCGTGTCTTTGAAACCCCTCTAACTCGGGCTGTATTTGCTCTACATAGATATATTATACGTTTTTGGAATCAGGATGAACTCGGGATTGAAAACTGCCCTTCATCTTGTGCTAGAATATCCGGCATTGGGATTTGTGTCCGGATGAGAAATAAATAGTCAAAAATTCAAATTTTAAAATAAGTGAAAAATATTAGAGATTTTAAAATATTTTAATTTATATTGAGTTTGAAAACAAACTCATTATGAATTTAAATTTTCTTGTTTTAAATTATGCTTAAAATATCTCCAAAACTTTGTGAATTGAGGAAATCAACTTTGTTTTTTACAAAATGCTAAAAACATCAGACTTAAATTGAAAGGTTTCACTATGTGGGGTTTTGAAGTTCTGGAGAGACTTTGATTTGAAGAACTCAACTCAGTTGTATGTATTGAATTTTTAATTGCGGAAAGAGAAGCTGATCAACGGCAATGTACATACGCACACACATAAGTAGGGTAGGCAATCAAGAAAAAAAAACATGCGAGATGATTGCTTGAGACTCATGAAAATAAATACGGTTTGCTGTTATTTTAATCTTTCTCCATTATAGTTAGAGGCCAGACATTTTCACAATGAATTTCGTTAAGTTATTATGCCGTCACCATAAACGCCTTCCCCGCCTCTGTCTCTCAATGAAGACAGTGATCCTTAAACGTATTTTTTCGATAAAAGACAGTGACTTTTATCTACGACTATGCGGCAATATCCTCGGCAATACGATGGCCTTAAGCCTCTCCGACCGCCTGACGCCTATCTGGTCAGAATGTTTATTGTTTAGTAACAAAGCTTGTATTGTTTCCATTGTCTGTGTAACAAAAACGAGCCCATGAGGACAAACAAGAAAACAAGTATTAGCGTTGTTGTTTCAATTTGACGATCGTTGGCTCAATTTTTTTCTTCCTTAAACCATAAATACCGAGAAAGACCTAAAGCTAGTTTTATATTGTTTATGGAGGTGTACTTTTTTATTATCAGGTTTTGATATTGATTCGTACTAAGCTATTGTTCCTTGAAACAAAGCCGTGTTTAACAAGGACGCTTTGTTTTGTTTTCCGTCTGTTTACGTGAAATTTCAAGTCAATTCAAGTAACTTCAATAAAAAAAGACAATTGAATAGTTTAAATTCTCTTGTTAGTGACACAAAACACAGTCAAGTTGACCGAAGATTTTACTTCGACAATAGAGACGGATTAACACCCTGGATTAGTCCAACCTTTCCACAGCGAGAAAGGTAGCTGTTTTATTCCAGAAACTCATGATCGTTCTTCAAGTAGCGAGTGCCAGACGATGTTCACACGGAGAGAAAATAGATTTCAAACAGACTTTGATGCTAGGCGATATGCAACAATAGAATTTCACCCGAAATTTGAAACGAATTGAAATGTTTATTTTCTCTGAAACGAAAGAATGTTAATATCTATATCTATTTACATGTATATGAGGGAGATATGAGGCTTACATTCATGAACATTCTATAAAGTGATAGAAAGAGATTGATATAAAAAGAGAGAAAGAGATTGATATAAAAAGAAAGAGCGAGGGAAAGATATTGAAAGAGAAAGAGACAAAGAGGTTAATATAAGGAGAAAGATATAAACAGAAAAAATGATATACAGAGACAGAGAGAGAGAATGATATACAGAGAGATAATGATATACAGAGAGAGAATGAATGATATACAGAGAGAGAGAGAGAGAGAGAATGATATACAGGGACACAGAGAGAGAATGATATACAGGGACAGAGAGAGAGAGAATGATATACAAGGGCAGAGAGAGAGAGAAAAATGATATACAGTGACAGAGAGAGAGAGACAGAAAGATATACAAGGACAGAGAGAGAGAGAATGATATACAGGGACAGAGAAAGAAAGAAAGATATCAAGTGTGCGAGAATGATATGAAGAGAATGAAAATGATAAGAGAGAATGATATAAAGAGATGGTAAGAGTAGTAAGAGAGAGATAAAGAAAGATAGCGGGAGACAAATGGAGTGATAAAGTGGGTGGAGATAAACAAAGGCACACACTCACACACACACACACACACATATATATATATATATATATATATATATATATATATATAAATATATAAAGAGAGAGAGAAAGTGATAAAGTGCATTTTAGCAGCAATCTTAATTTCTAAATATTTGGTTTAACCAAGGATGACTCGCTGTTAAATGTTTATTTTTTTTTAATTGATTAATAAATTAACCCCTACGTACTTTGTCGTGATACTGTTGCAGCTGTATTGTATTAGGTTGGTGCAAAAATAATTACGTAATAATGTCGTTTTTTGACGTATTTTTAACGTCAAAAAACGACATTATTACGTAATTATTTTTGCACCAACCTAATATCATACTATGCCAGTTTTATTTTTTTTTCCAAATGTCACTTCATCTATTTAAGTATCACGTCTTCGCGCATCATTTCTGGTTTCGTTTTATTTTATTAGTTATGAAATATATGTTGTATATTTTTATATATTGTTTGCTTTCATATGATCAATGCATCTAGGAATATATATATATATATATATATATATATATTATATATATATATATATATATATATATATATATATATATATATATATATATACACACACACATATATACATACACATATATACATATATACACATATATACATATATATATACACACATACATATATATACACACACACACATATATATATATATATATACATACATACATACATACATACACATATATAGATGTATATACACAAATCACATGTTTTCAATATACTTCTCTTGCGTAAAGATGGAACAAATCTTTTAAACATCTTGCTTTTAAAGATACTATAATAATTTACTGGCAGACGTGTCTTCCTAGGCAATGGTATTATATATACATATATATATATATATATATATATATATATATATATATATATATACTTAATCATATATATGCAACAAATTAAGACAAAAAAGCCTACATCATATAAGCAGATAAGCAGTAAATTAAAATGTTTAACACTTAAGCAATCCAGACAGAGCAAAAGACGCTTCACAATGTCAACCTTCAACGAGGCGCAGCTCGAGTTTATATTTAAGTTTCACGCAACCAGAACGAAAATGAAAAATAGGTGGGACCTTGTATTTATACCTAATTAGCGTAATAAGTCCTAATCTAACATCACGGGGAAAATAGGAAAAAAAAAACTTTTGTATATATATATATATATATATATATATATGTAAGCAAATATATGGATATAGATCCGACAGTATGAAGAAAATATACGGGAAAAAACAAACAAAAATCCTTATATGCAATAATGCTGTTTTAATGTTAATATGTCGACGTCGGACGTTTCGGTCAATATTGAATATGTCCTGAAGATGGTTTATTGACCGAAACGTCCGACGTCGACATATTAACATTAAAACAGCATTATTGCATATAATGATTTTTCCCGTATATTTTCTTCATATATATATATATATATATATATATATATATATATATATATATATATATATATATATATATATATATATATATATATATACACACACACACACACACACACACACACACACACACACACACACACACACACACACACACACACCCTAAAAATCAAGCGAAAGTTGAAAGCTCTACATGTTACTTTTACTTTATTTGTTTTTTCATACGCTTGTTTAGCACTTTTTAATAACACTATTTCCTGGTCTGATTCAACTCTGACCATATTATATATGTAGATATAGATATGCATGTATGGTGATTTTCCAGGCGTAGATTGGATGTGGCACAAAGCCGAAAGTAAGGGGCGCCCAGTGAGAATTGAACTCGCTACTTAGTCGTAATTGTTCTAGCGTGACAAGCTTGCTAACCATTGCACCACTTCGAGGTGCCCCGAGATATGCATGTATGTTTGTATATAATTGTGTATTTGGACAGCAATCCCATTTTCATTGTTTCATGAAAGATGACTGACAAGGGACTGTGATTAAGCTTTTTATTATATTTTCTTGTGTTCGTATAAGTGCTTACGTTTCTGGACATAAGGTGTGTAAAAACTAAAAATGAGTAGTGAGATCGATCCTCAGTCGGTGCACCATACTTTCGGCCTTGTGCCATAGCTAAATTACGCTTAATAAATCGTCGATATGAAAATAAATGGAAAGATGAAGTTTATAGATTAGCGACATTGAAACATAGTTAACCCTATAAACTCCTAGTTCTCGTCCCATCACCGAAGTTAAGCAGCGTCGAGACTGGTCAATATATAGATTGGTGATCACTTGAGAATATCAGGTGCTGTAAGCTTGGATGTGCTGTTGTTTTAATAGATAATGGCTCGGAATTGTTAATTAGAAAGATGAGTTTCAATTTCAGGAATTAATTACATTCACTTACGCGTAAAATACTGTTGCAGTCACCTCTTCTCACCCCCCCCCCTAGCGATAGGTCAATTTGTAAAACTTGTAAAGGGTGTTCCAATAACTTGGACCAATTGTAATGTGAATTAAGTTTAAGCGTCTAATGATGTTTTTTTCTTTTTCTTTCAGATTTAGGGGACATTTGGGCGACATTATTTTTCACACATAATTGCCAGCATCCAATAGAAACATAAATAAATTTTCACTAATAGCACTGATTTATTTACTGCTGACTTTGATCCGGCTTAATGAAACACCCTTTATTACTAAACACATAATTATCTCAAAAAAAGTAAAAAAAATATATAATTGCGTAAAGAATATTTAGATTTTGGCATTAAATAACCAATATGCCGCTAAAACAAAAACAAAGCCTCAACATCCTAGGTGTTGCCTCAGTCTGTTTCGACACAAGCAGATTTTTACGAAGGGAAACTGCTAGCCCCATGACAAACCGTTTCTGAATTCAGAGTTGATCTTTTCCTAGATTGGCTATCCGACAATTAACATATTGCTACCTATCCAAGATATTTATGCGAGAATGTGCACAACGAACTCTGATTAAATTTGAATTCGACACGCTAATCCCAATTTCATCGCCGATAACCGGTACGCTAAGCGCCCCATATAGAGAAATTCCCCAATTAGCTTGATAGTATGTGCTTCGCCAGAGCGAGACATTTTTTTTTAAATGCTGAGTTTTCCAATACCTAGACTAGTTGCCAAACAAGGCTGAAGAGCCCAATCAACTCTACTATTTACCACATAACTGTGGGGAGTGCCAAAACGGTTTTAAATTCATAGTTGTCCTTCTCCTACACTGTTCCTTACTATTTAATCCATAGCTGGGGAGATAAGAAGCGGATTCATAGCTCTCTGAAGGGCATTTGCGCCTAAGTGAAAGTAACAAATTAGACTGAAAGTTGAACTATTCCCTGATTTCTCACTGCGCATAAAACCACCTGCATATCCTACATTTATATATATATATATATATATATATATATATATATATATATATATATATATATATGCGTGTGTGTGTGTGCGCGCGCATGTATGTATGTATATTCACGATAATCAACAAACACATGCAGTCATAAATGTACGTTCGATTACGCAACTACCTCCAACCGTCTATGCACGTATATAATGTTGACGAATTCCCCCGCCCGGCTGTTAGGCGTCGTTCGCGCTCAGAACTTGCTGATTGCGGGTTGGAACCGAAAAAAAAAAAAAATGAAAACAGAGAAAAAAAAAAAAGAAAAAGAAAAAAAAACGCTAATGGCTTTTGTACCAAGCGCCGTATGTTTTGCTGCTGGTGCCGGGGCCCAATTATAACGACGCGAGATGAGAAAAGCTAAGAAAACTCCTCCTTTTCCTACCCACCCTCACAAGCCCTTTCTCCACCATCGCTTCCTCACTCTTTTTGAAACTCTTGGTCTCTTTTCTAATGAAGGCGTTTGGTTCGCAAACGCATACAATGCCTGGTATATATTACTGTGTTATCTTGCGATTCTTAAAATCACACTAGCATCAAATAACGTATTGGTGAATATAACGTCCCGCTTTGCCGAGTATTGAAACCACTGCATGTTTTCATGTGGTACTGACATTATTATGATTATTCATCTCGCTTTGCTGCTGTCTTCATAAAGAAAATCATTTTTTCTTCCTTTTTTTTAACACGACAAATTATAATAATGTAAATTTCTCTCATAGAAAAAATATCCGGAACACTGCATTAAAAAATGCCATATATCTGGTGACATAAGAATGAAAGTAACAATCCCCAAAATACATTCTAAAAACAAGATAAATAAATAAAATAATATAAATAATAATTTCGCATTAAAAAAAAACGATACCCATTTTTATAAAATTACAGAAATCTGCTAGAGTTACAAGAACTGTTATGAAGCAAGATTTTCGTTGTATTCTATCAGTCCAGCGGTAGACGTTTATTCTGAATAATTGATTTTTTTTTTAGGGGACCCAAGTCGCTACCGAATGTGACACAAGGTTATTTTAAAATGGGTTCAACAACGATACCGCTGAAAAATTCTCAAGCTTCGTGGGTATTTCCCCGTTTTGTTTTGATTTGGCTATTGCAGATATAGAGTAAAGCAAGGAGATCCAGATATATAGTGGTTCGTTGCAAAGAACCGACAATTTTTCTAGCAGATTTCAGGCGCCGGGCAATAAACCCAGTCTCCTTCCGGAGTAGTAGTACTGCCTGGTTAGGGTGCGCACCCCCCTCGTGGGGGCTTGAGCAAATATTATTGGCAAAAAGAATGAACCCACACTTCCGGCCAGCAAAAAATACTCTTATACTGAGAGTGGTATTTACTTGACTCCCACGGGGTCAGGATGTGACACAAGGTCGGTTTAGCGTGGGAGACCCGAGTGTTTCTACTCTAGGGCCACTCGTCCAAAACTGGTCATAGCATGTCCAAGCTGGTCAGAGCTTAGTCAAAGCTAGTCATGGCTTGTCGTAGCTCGTCCAGGCCGGAGCCGGTCCAAACTAGTCGTAGCCGTGATCGAATCTCAACCTAAGGCCGAGAAACTATCCGAATTCGTCAAAATTCGCCAAGGCGAAATTCGGCGAGTAACTCTTATACTGAGAGTTGGTCTATCCTCACTGCTTCGGCATTCATATAGTCTATGCCTTGGCTATGCTAATTAGGTAATCTTTTACATATCGCTACAAGAAGAAAATTAGATATTTGAGGAAACGTGTTGTCACTTGGTCTCAACATTGAAGACCAGAAATTTCTTGCGCTGATATGTAAATAGTAATTCGTTCAAACGTTTAAATTTTGAAAGAAAAAAAATCCCACAAAATTCTTTAGGCTATTCAATTTAAAAAAAAAATATTTTCGAATTCTAGCTTAACCTTTTAATGGAATTTTACACATACTTGTTCGATACCAAACTAGCATTAATTGTATTTTAACACGATGTTTAGTATACATTGTATTTTAGTCTCTCCGGGAACATTATCGTTAAATAAAAGAAATTAATGCTTGTTTGGCATCAACAAATATGTTCGAGTGAAACAATGAACACTAAAAGATTAATACAACGTAAAACCAAATAAAGGAGTAGGAAGACTGTGTTGCGTCGGTCTTTGATTTAAGGATGGTTTATCAGTCTAAGAAATAGATATTCGAAATCCTTCCTTTAATCGAATACAGACTTCTGGCATCAGTGCGAAATTGATTTCCCAGTCAAGGGGCTGGCCTCAACACAGTGGCCAGTATTTATTAAGGTTCGCAAGGCCAGAAAAAAGAATGTGTATTATTCCACTCTTCAAAAGGGAAGGAATGACTTGCCAAGAAAAGAGTGATTTTCAATTTGGCAGTCGTGGAAAATGAGTCTCTAGAAAATGCCACGAGAGAGACGCCATTAAAAAAAATAAAGAGATTCTACGAAGTTTTCGATCCATCCAAGAAGGGATTAAAAAAATGCCTATTTGATTCCATTTTGTAAAGTATGTTTCTGTTGCAGTTATTCTTTTTAAATGTTTTTCCCCCCTTTCATCTTTTTGTTCTCTCACTTCCTTTCTATGTCTCCAAACCCATTGTCAACCTAAACTATTTTCCCAGCATTCCTTCTGTTTTTCTCAGTAAACTTCCGTTATCTTTCTTTCCTTCCGTTCATCTTTCACTTTTCTTTTTTTTCTTTTTTTTATTTTACATTTTCCTTTTATTCCGCAAAATTTTCGCTCTTTCTTCATTTTTCTTTTCTATTTCTTATATTTAGTCTTTCGCTTAAGAACCGCAGCCAAATTACCCGCTGTTCCCGCCAGATGTCGCCACCAGAACGAAGCCGAACGAGAACACAAACCGAAATTATCGACAACGACCAATCACAATGGTTGATTACGTCGAATGAGATTTCTTATTACCAGTTATTCAAACACTTCTTTTTCGCCTACGCCCATAAGTGTTATAATAGCTAATTATTCTTCCCACAATTTTTCTTACTCGCTTCTAAATAACCATTCTATAAAGGCGGAAACCCCAAAAGACAACAGCAGTCATTTAATAAAATAGGCAGATATTGACTTTGGGGCTAACAATTCAAATACACACTGAATGTTATCCCGATTCTATCGGACTAATTGATATGCAAACGATGATCGGGTTATGGGCAATAGTTACTGTGATTTAAGTCTAACAAGAATACGTATTGTTTTTGTAAAGCATGACTCCTTATTAGGATCGTATTGAGGTTAAGTAAATTTAAAATGAGCTTGACGCTCATTTTTTATGCCTTTTGCTTTGTTCTTAAAATAGTAAGATGCAATTTATGGATTATAACATATAATATAGATTATTATAATATGCAAGGTATGGATTATTATTTTACGTGATAGACCCTTTCAGAACGTCGGCAATCATGATCCTTCGCTACATCCCATTCCTTGTAGTTCTAAGCAATCTTCTTACTATCCATCATAGTCCATAATTTTCCATCAACTGCTAGCTGTATACAACCAATTTATCGGTTCAATGATTAAAAATGGCGTCCAAATATATTTGTAAATTCGAAAATTGCATAAGCCATAACGTCTTGCGTGACCAAGGTGTTATAATTCAAATGTACGGTGTTTTTGTGAGAGCAACGGTCCTGGGTATGACATCAGGAAGCAAGGACACTAATCAGGAGATTGGGGGTTTTGAGAAGCGAGGAACTAGCTCATAATTGCTGTTCTTTCCAAATTCACCCGGATTAGTAGCACAAGTTAGAGTCCCAGCTATGGACAAATAGTGAATCCCCAAAACAAAACAATATGAAAATATAAAAATATTATATATATATATATATATATATATATATATATATATATATATATATATATATATATATGTAATTACTAACAAAACCCATTTATCGTAGAATTACCAACAATAAATCCACTGTACTTGAAGGCGGTGGAGTAATTTATAGCGGCTATCTCTATCTCTCTTACACACACACACGTGTCTGTAAGTACGGTCGAGTAATGGATAGCGACTAGGATTGAGTAATCGGAGAGCTGAGTTCGAATTCCAGTCGAATCCATTATATTCACTTATCTGCTTGGGAAAGGTATGAATCCTATTCTTCTCCCCTCAAGCTTTGGGTACATAGCAGAACAGAACGGGTTCTATAGCCTTGGATGGCAACAGGTCTACCGCAGAAATAAATGGCAACCTACTGCGGAAAATATCTGCCTCATCAGTCATGTATCGAAAGATACATGATCGCCTAAGCGTGTATAACGCATGGCACGTAACAGCCTTTAGTTGAAGGTATACAATTGCTTTCAAAATATTTAGAGGCTGATAGATTGCTAGCCAAACAGCCAACATAGAAGAACACTTTCATTACATTAAGAAACATATCTTACAGTTTCTTAAATTAAATTGTATTCAAAAATATGACTTCAACAGAACAATATAAAATACTCATATCACCGCCTCTAGTAACTATGTCCATATGTACATGCACAAAAGCTGAGTATCAACTACCATGTATTCAATTGTGAAAGCAGAATAACATACTTCAACGCTTGAGGAAAATTAAATTTTGGTATTTTGATCCATAAGGAGTCGATATGCCGTTAAACAAATCAATCAAATAATCACAATGAAAGCAACGGAGAAATTTACAAAGAATGAATTAAACTGATTTTATCAGCGTTTTTATCAAACGTTGAGTATTGTTTTTAATTCTAAAAACGTTTGTCTGCGATGAAATATGAGAAGGGATTGAGTTTGAATCATTGAAAAATGTTCATATGATTCTAATTTTTTCTTTTTATTTCACATCCCGGTAATCAATGTCCGGAAAATGAAAGTTCAGATAATCGAGGAATTATAATAATTTTATTTTTATGTTCGATTGAAAGAATTAAATTCACTTATAAGTTTTAAATTATTTGTACAGATTGATAGCAGATTCTTGTGGGTAACATGTGTAATTTAATCTCTGCAATCTTGTGTAGCGGATTACATCTTGCTACGTGACGTAAACTCAAATTGACTGGTCAACTCGTAAAAAAAAAAAAGATTTATTTTGAGTCTTTTTGTTCGGAACACTTAATTTCGATAACAGACTTAATTACGACAGTTCTGTTAATATAATTTTATAGCATATGCACATCTATCAAACAAGGAAACAACTGTGTGATGCAGCTGATTAAAGAATAGTCACATGACCTGTATGCATTAACGGAATTTTCTTAAAATCATCGATCAGTATCTATATATATATATATATATATATGGTGGACTCTCCCATCGAATAAAACGTATGACGGTCAATTAGGAACCGACAACCCAGACACCAGCACATGTTATTTGATTATAGTGGTGAAGGCTTTGCGCAGAACCAACAACACTTTTTGAAGAGCCGAATACAGAGACCTGGTGCAAAACATGCCACAAAGTCCCCAAACAAACCTCCGCAGGTTTTGAATTCAGAGTTGTTCTTCTCTTAGACCAGTTACCATCCAAGGCTATAGAACCCAGTCTGTCCTACTATTTACCCATAGCTGGAGGTAGAAAAAGTGTATTAATACCTTTTCCAGAGTTATTAGCACATAAGTGAATGTAATGTATTCGACTGGAATTCGAACTTGGCTCTCCGAATCCTCAATCCGTGCCGCTATCCACCCTCTCTCTCTCTATATATATATATATATATATATATATATATATATATATATATATATATATATAGAGAGAGAGAGAGAGAGACTGGGTTCTATAGCCTTGGATGGCAACTGGTCTAAGAGAAGAACAACTCTGAATTCAAAACCTGCGGAGGTTCGTTTGGGGACCTTGTGGCATGTTTTGTGGCATATATATATATCTATATATATATATATATATATATATATATATATATATATATATATATATATATATATGTAAGCAAATATAAATGGATATAATTTTTTTTTCTTCATATATATATATATATATATATATATATATATATATATATATATATATATATAACGAAATCATCATCTGTCAAAAGGTTTTATGCTTATGGAAAAGCAAGCATACATTGGTATAGCACCTGAACGAATCTTTTGGCGTGGGTTCGTTAATGATTTTCCTCTGTTATTGTCCATGGCCAAGAAGGATCATACACTTTAAACCTGACGTAAATTCATGTTTTTTTTTTTTTTTTTTTTTTTTTTTTTTTGGCGGATAAATGTTACATTAAGACTTTTGAGAATAACAATTATTTTTTTGCAAGATTCAAGACCTACTATTTAACTCGTAGCTGTGGAAAAAAAATAGAGATTTTGTCGGGTAAGGGATTGATACAGTTCATAATTAAACATATTAGCTTAATGAATTGGCACGAATAAAAATCAGGATTTTTAATCGAGAAAAATCAAAATTAGAGTAGTGGATAGAATTGTCTCTCGTCTAAAACAAACGTCAAAGACTGCTAATTAACATTGATGGCCAGTCTGAACAACGAAAAAAAAAATACAGAAGTCCAATCAACTCTCTGAAAATTTCATTAAGTTAGAAATCGAACCAAACTGTTTCCAAAGTTTTTTTCCAAGAAAAGAAAATGGGTCACGTGTTTGTAGTAATTTTAATATCTAAACACATGAATCTATAAATATTAATAAAAATCGAAGGCCAATCGATTCCTAATAACGGCATGAATAGGGTAAATATTAAAGCAATGATCTTCAAATTTTAATTACTGCACATTATAATTTTATAACATATTTGAAATGAAATATCCGACAAAAGATATAAGATGGAAAAAAAAAACCAAAAAAAACAGTTGAGTGTTTAAAATTACTATTTTGTTGCCAATTATTCGTGCGATAAAGGCATCATCAGAAAGATTGAAAAAAAAATCCAAGAAAAAATGATTACCATAGCAACCTTGTTATGGGAAACGCTGTGTCAATTTAAGATAATTTTAACAGGTAATAAAATTATTTTGGCTGAGAAGGTAATGGCTTTTCTGGTAGTCAAACGTTAAAATTTGGTAATGTCTTACTTAAAACTTTGCAAAAGCCAGTAATTGTATATTTTACTATCGAGAAATTCAGTGTTAGTACTTCTGAAAAACGAAAAGCACGAATTATTGGCTCGGGTCGTTTCTGTTTAAAACATTAATATATGTTGTCTCCCAGAAACCCAAATCAAAGAACTTGATATTAATATTGAAGTTAGACAGCACAAGTTCAGAGCTTTGAAAAGATATAGTAAATATTAGTCGGCTTTCTAATCAATAAAAATAGAAAAAATAAAATCCATAGATATTGGGTGAATCGCTGTAGTATACATAAGGGAACAAATGGATTCCAAGAACTATCAAGAAATTTTCATCATTACCTGAAAAGAAATAATGAAGAACGGGGAAGACCAGTTAGCAAAAGACAAGCTGCCGTGAAGATTAATTCTAAGAGTTATTTATGATGTTGCTGAAGATGAGAAATCATAGAGATTTGCAGAGTGATTTCTACTCGAAACATCTCCCGTGTTGATGAATAAAATTTAAATAGATTTCTGTGAAGAAATCAGTGAGTTTTGGATATAGGATATGTGTTAAAATGTAAATATATTGATTTGATATGGAAAGATGAAAGGTATGTCTAGAAAAAAATAATATATATATATATATATATAATATATATTATATATGTCATATATATATATATATATATATATATATATATATATATATTCACTTGAACATTAAATATTTAAATTATAGAGGATATATATATATATATATATAATATATATTATATATATATATATATTATATATAATATATATATATATATAATATATATATATATATTATATATATATCATATATATATATATATTATAATATATATATATAATATATATATTATATATATATAACATATATATATATTATAATATATATATATAATATATATATTATATATATATAACATATATATATATTATAATATATATATATAATATATATATATTATATATATATAACATATATATATATATATAATACATATATATAATATATATATATATTATATATGTATATATCATATATATATATAATATATATATATATATATAATATAAATATATATATATATATATATATATATATATATATATATATATATATATACATATATAATATATATATATATATATATATATATATATATATATATATATATATATATATATATATATATATAATATATATATATATTATATATGTCATATATATATATATATATATATATCACCGCGAAGGAATTTTAGAAATTTTGAACCTTCGGGCCTGCAAAAATAGAAGTGTCAAAAGGACGATTTTTGCTTTGACGCCGCTAACATTTTAACTACCTCGGCAATTTTTATTGTTTTGAAAAGTTATTAACTAAAATAAATTAATAAAACCTAAACAAGATGACAGTTAATTTATTGCATTTTTTGGTCTTGCGAATTTAGAACAAAAATATTAGACTATTTGTTTATTTACCAGATTAATTTTATATTTACAACATTCGAAAACTTACAAAATGTAAAACTAATGTGATATTCGTTGTTTACTAATTTATAAATAAATAAATATGAAAACACTTCTTTAGTCATAAATTATAAACATTTTTTAAATTATTAAAATATTTGAACTATAAGGAAAACTTATTTACCAGTTTTCCAATCGAATCATTTTGTAATTAGTCGATGTTTTGCCAACCATTCCAGTAAAATCTCGAATGAATAAATAATTTAAATAAACAATCTATTATTATTATTTATTATTTTTGTTGTCAATTCTCAAGAAAAATTCTATAAATTTACTTTCATATGTTTAGGTTTTATTAAAATTCTCATCATCGTTTTTTAAGACAATAGACATTGCTGAGGGGGTGAAGATAGTTAAAATAAGAGCGATGTCAATAGAAAAGGCATCCTTTTATCATTCCGTTCTTTTTTTTGTTATTTTTTTGTTTTGTTTTTTTGTTATGTGGGCGAATTTGTCTAAGTTTGTCAAAATCTCCTCTTCGAGTAATTATATATTTCTAGTTTATATGACAGTTGCGTGCTTGGCTGTCCAGTATTTTCTAAATCGAGAAATATTAGACTTTGGTATGCAAAACAATTTATATTCTAGACAGCGTCGTCCAGTGTAAGTTTTGTACCATTTATTTTGACCTCCGTTTGAGGTCACTCTTAAAAATAGGTTTATGAAAGTAACATTACAAATGTCATCAAAATGTATGATCAAATCTTTACTTTCGTCAAATGTCACTTCGTTTTTGGATACTTCCTAACTCATAAATTGATATTAGCGCTTTTAGTAACATTTTCATATTTTAGTTATATAGCAATATTTTGCACACCTCGGGTAGATGATAAAAACATTAAAAATTCAAAGAAAGCTATAGTTTTCTACGTTTCAGCTAAAATGAATTTGAGGCAAAAACATGAGATGGATGTAGACATTATAAGAGCAAATTAATTTTGAGGGAAATATTTTCTTAGCAAATTAATTTTGAGGGAAATATTTTCTTATCGCTAAATTTAGCGTGTATAAAAATGAGTTTTGGAAACACAATCCAACAATATGTAGAGACAAAATCACTTCGGGAAAGCAATACCCGCTAATATTACTCCCAATGGCGGAAAAATCGATCATTTATAACATATAGAGAATGTTGTTTGACCACAGCGAAGTACTTGCGCCCATACTAAAGCTCAAGTGCGCAGCGTTGGAGATGTGAATGAATTTATATTGTAAATTTGTTTCTTAAAAGTACCTACACTTTTTGGCTTGTAATATTTTACACGTAAATTAGTCGATGGTTTAGCCTTCGTTTCTTGCGTTGGCTCTTTTCTCCTACGGACAAACTTGCAGACTGACAGAACAACTAAAAGAAAAGAAAAAGAAAAAAAAGAAAAAAAAACTACGAAAAATCAAAGATAATCCCTGTGTTTTTTTTTCAGTTATGACGACCATACTGAACGAAACGTTGACGAAAATAACATAACAACAATTAAACATCCATAGCATAGATGGATAACTTAACAAATGCAAGGGTTCCATATCTTCCCATTTGTTAACTAGGTGACCGACACAGTTTCCAAAGATTAATTTATTTCAAAATATACAACAGCACTGTATAACTTCTTAAATAGTTCCTCGCCACCATATGCATTATATATATATATATATATATATATATATATATATATATATATATATATATATATATATATATATATAATAGTATGTATGCAGAGGGCCAAAGGTCTCTTTTCGCATTTCCAATAAAGTTAAACACAAATTTCTAAATAACATTCATTTAATCATCGTAGAATTTCACTATAGCTGTTACATTTTCCTTATTTCATCGGTATTCACATGCTTCAGGCGCCCACTTCTTTTTTGCCATCTGTTTTTAAATCATTTAGAAATTTGTGTTTATTATTGGAAATAGGTAAAGCGACTTTTGGCCATCCATATATATATATATATATATATATATATATATATATATATATATATATATATATATATATATAATTCAAACGTTATTTAACCCCACCGATCTCACTCAGATCTGTAACTTCCTTTCTTGGTCAGGAAATAGGAATACTGTTTATACCAAGAGGAAAAAAAGTGATTCCAATTAATTCTACATTTGTTTCAATTAATTCTACAAGGAATTTGTTGATACACTGAATTATACAAAATCGCAGACGATGATTGGTTCCTGGAGAGAAAAGAATGATTGTCTGAAGGAGAAAAATATGGGGAATAAATCTCATATAGCAAAACTTCCTATCTCGATTCTCTGATCGCCAACTGTGTTGTACTGTCAACTTGTAGACGGGCGTTGCCGCAAAGCAGAATTACTGGTCGATTTCCTTGTTAAAAAAAAAAAAAAAGGTAATTTTGTTCAAATGCGTCATTCGAACGAGTTGATTAATTTACCTTTAATGTTTCTACCACACTGCGAGGTGTTTTCGTTTCGTCTTCCTTCAAAAGTTTCTCCAATTCAGTTTTCATATTCTGAGCTCCGACAGATCATTTTTTTGACTTTACAAACTATTTCCGTCACGTTCATGCGTCAAATGAATTATTAAAATAAATTTCCGTCATTCATTGCCTCGCTTTCGACGCCTCTTTCATGATTTATCATGGAAAGCAAACAATGTCAACTGTGTATTTTATATTTAGCTCAATAGATAATTCAAAATAGCACTATTTCAATAGCCAATTCCGTCATCGGCAAGGGTAATAGAATTCCTGTCGAGTTTGTTGCGTTTTAGTTTTGTATAAATAACCTTGTAAAATCTATAGATTCATCTCTTCTTTCCTAACCTATGAGGGCAGGTTAAGCTCTCTAGTCTTCAATTTAGGAGTGAATTAACTGAATCAAAACCGTTGGGGCCTGAGAATTAAATATTTCATATATGTATGTTTCTCTTTGGAGGTACCGTGGAGTAATGGATTGCGGCTTGGATGGAGGAATCATTGAGCCCAGTTCGAATTCCTTACATTTACTTACGTACTAATAACGTTGGAAAAGCTATGAATTCAATTAATGTCTCTACAGCGACAGGATTCTATAGACTTGGGTGACAACCGGTCGAAGATAAGGAAAACTGAATTCAAAGCAGCCTGGAGACGTTTGGCATCCATCAGGCTATGTTGTCCAAGACACACCACTTCTACTGCGGTATATGTGGTGCCACCTACAATTCCAATGAGTTATACGACACGTGATCGTCATTTCACTTTGGCACATCGACATTACAAATTTAAGCGCAGTACTAGATTGGCGGATAAAGTTATATCTTGCAAATTCAAATGCAAAATGATGAGCCCTAAGATCTATGCTAACACTTTTTTTCTCTCGCTTGTGGAACTCTCCTCCAGTTTCTTGCTTTCCAGACATCCCCTTTTTCAAAAATTTAAAACAATAGTCATCTTCTGTCTCCTTGAAAACCGTTCTTTTATTGTCCTTTCTTTTTAATAATGCTTTTTTATTAGTTTATTTCACTCTCAATACCTTGCTTGAGATGAAATGATTAAAATTAATATATGTCTACCTGAAATGAAGTGGGTGGACTTGTAAAATGTTCACATGTGTAGACTAATGAATAACACGAGGTTTGAAACATTCATTATTTTACTTTTTATTTTAATGATGCTTCATCTGCTGTCTTGTCGGTTGTACGAAGACCATTGTCCGATATGTGGAAACTTACATTCTCGCCTGCGATGTACAAGAGCCTGCTCCATGAACTCTCATTACTACGTTTATCGTATTGTCACGATAACTTCCTGAGGTGCCATAGGTGATCCATGGTTGCGCGATCATGTCTCTTTTTGATTCATGTCTGATCTGGTATAAGATTTACCCGCGGTAGACAAGCGTTACTTTCAGCGGTCGACTGGTTGCCTAACGAAGCCAGTCCGTCTAACCCATAGCTGAGGCGAGAAGGATTCATACATTTTCCAATGACATTTGCGCGTCAGTAAATGTAAAAAACCCAACTGGAATCTGAACTCGGCTCTCCGATTTTACATTTCGAGCTACTTTTCTTAAAATATAAGCTTATGTGCAGGTTATGGAATGGATCACATCGTATGAGCATATTTGTTTTGGCTTCCGTAGGGGAAATCCGTTTCTAATTAATTTACTTAGTAAACTGGGTCCTCTTTTAAATTTTATAAGATTCATATTATTATGCATTTTTACTTATGAACTGAGGTGATTAATCTAGAGTAATATGAAAAAAATAAAGATTCTTTTCTGGTTGCAGTGAACGCTAAAAACGTTACAACTTTTAATTTATAAATCAGTCCCAGCCAGAGACTACCAACAACAATAAACAATTAAAACAATGTATTTGAATTAAATTTATTTCATAGTAGATGTTTTCTTATGCTAAAATCTTGCATTTTTATTTTCTTTATATATTAAACAAGAAGTTCGTGTAACGTAGCGGATATCGGTGTGTGGAGCTCAAATTGCTGCTTTGGTTGTGCCCACTTCGGACCAACGCCTCCAGGAAAGGCATAAATTCTTCTCTCTGCCTCTCACTCTTCGTTATATCGCTGGGTAGATTGTCCACTTCAAACCTGCGTGGCAGTCTATGAGAAGCACAGGTTTATGATGAAACCGCGGAGAGGGCAACCTTCTCGCCATCTTTCCCACGAAGGCATGGCTATTCCTTCACATTAAAGAAAATATAGTTGTTGAAATCCATGTTTACTGTAAAGGAACAGAATTTTTAAAAATCACTTTAGGGAAGTGCTTTACGGTTTCTCTTAAAGTATTTAAATTACATGCGTTACTATTCCTGCGCTTTGGGACCATAATGAAGTAGAACTTATAAATTGTTTATTTCTGAGTCTGATCCTCTTGAAAACAAATCACCAATAAGCGAGGTACCACAAGGGGAAGAGAGTGTCTATTTAAGAATTAAGTTCGATGCAGTTTTACCTCTGTCTACTGATGTATTATGGCATAGACACGTCTCTGCATATCTGGTTAAAGGCTCACACATATCTGTGCCAGTCTGCCTCTGTGTGAGATTAAGCCCGCGCGCACCAGTAATGATTAAGATGCATCTTAATTAGAATTTTTGTCAAAAACACATGCGTGTTCAATTTTTCTATCTTCATTTAAACCAGCAGCCCATCACCAGTTTCTATTAATTCGCTTTCTGTCCTCTACTCAGATTCGTTCATCGAGCGGCAAGACGGTTTGAAACAATTACTATATTTTCGCGAAAAGGGACACATCGGGGAATTTTTAAGGAAAAACCCGGACAAATGCGCATGCGCTGAAAATCTAATTAAATTCAAACTCAAGCTTGAGACTGAACGCCACTAACACCACCAACACAACCAAAGCAAGACAAAAATATGACCAAAGAGAAAGCAAACTAAAAGAGAAAGAGAAAAATACGATTGAAGGAAAAGGAAACACAAATTACAAATACAAAATAATTTAATAAATAGTTGAAGACAAAAATCAACAAACATCAATTTTTTTTTTTTTTTTTTTACCACACCCTAAAACAAATGAAATCAATTCGAATACATATACAATAAAACCTGGAATTAACTGTCCTGGATTTAACGGACAAATTCAGCAGAAAGGTAGTGTCGGACTGGAACTTAAAGCGCCGCGCGTAGCGAGCGAAGCCCGTTAGTTCCAGAAGCGGTCGCTGTCTGGCGCAATCAACAGACTTGTAGTTCTGGGAACAGTCGCTATTATTTACTTCAGCGTCCATCGTGTATACACATGTATCGTCCCTCGAACATTTTATACTGATTTTGGTACAGTATTGTTTTTTGTCAAGCCTTTTACTATGGCATCCAGTTGTGTGTGTAATTTATTTTAAGTTACTATAGAGTAACTTAAAAATAAACTTACATATATACTGTATTTACACTCATTTATAATAATTTTGTACTGTACTGGGTGTTTTTAGACTACGAAAAGAGTGCTTCAAACAAACGGCTTTAACGGACGACCCTCTCCGCCTATTAGTCCGCTAAAATGAGGTTCCACTGTATAATCAAAGTGAAAACGTTGCTTTCATTCTTTTGCATTTCTGTTTTTTTATTTCTTCATGCAAGTGATTTAAAAATAGAAATTCATTTTTCTCTCAAGTATCTGTTTAGATTTACAGGCGTAACCTCAGAAAATAAATATTCTTGTGGTTTGGCAATAACGACAAGAAAAATAGTCAGCTTATATTCACATCTTTATTGATGGCATGGGAAATTAAATCAACCATTAAATTCAACAATTTTTAAATCAACCATTGAGCTTTGCAGCCATTGTGTTTAGGTCAGTGGTTAGAGTAACAAAAAAAAAAAAAAAAAGACGCGAGAAAGTGGTTCGAAATTTTCTTTTTGAATGCCACACGTTAATGTGCCTTTTTTTTTCATGTATGCAGACTAACCCTTCAGGACGTTGACAATCATAGTTCTCCACAATTTCCTATATTTTGTAGTTCTTTTATCTTTTTGCAACCTCTCCCTGCTCTGCCATCCATCTAGACCTCTTACCTTCATTCTGTTCTGTGAGTATCTAATTTTACAAGCGCTTTTTCTTCCTTATTTGACCCAGAAATTTCAACTGTCTCTTCCTGATGTTAATCATTAGTGTCTTTTTTGTTGCCATTTTCTCTAGAACTTCGTCGTTGAAAACATGTTTGGTTCATGGTATTATCAGTATCCTTCTGCAGAACCATGTTTTTGTCGGTTCAAGTTTCCTCTTCATCTGTGAGATCGTTCAACATTCACTGCCATATAAGTGGACTGGTGCTGTATATCGGTTCACTATTCGTTTCTATGTTTCTGACGATATTTGTTTCAGTTTCTGAATATTCTGGTCAGCTTTCGGAAGGCACTGAAGGTCAGTGAACAGAAATATCTAAGTTACAAATACAAAACAGCCAAACGAGAAAACATGTCAGTGCTGAAAGTTCTTACAATAATAATAAATCTAAAACACAACAACAAAAACAAACAAAAAAAGAAAGAAAAAAATGTTCGACAGCAGTCGGGATCATCGAGTCAATGCGAACGATCCTTTCCTTTAGCTGCAAAATCTTTGTTTCGCCAGCAGAGTTTTCTTTCTCCTAGACTGATTGGCATCCAAGGCTATAGTACTCAATGTGTCCTACTCTTTACCCATAGCTAGGGAGAGAAGAAACTCGGCTCTACAAATCTTCAATCCAAGTCAATCAAGGTAGAGGGTTACCGTGTGGTGCTCTATGAGGTTTTGTTTTAATTATTTCATCACAAGCAAGGCAATAAAGTCAACAGGACGCAAGGGGTTATTGAGAACATGAAAAACTATTAAGGAGAGAGAACAATAAAAGAACAGAGATTAAGGAAAATGTTAACAACTGGCATTGTATTTAAAATCTTTGAAGATCAAAGTTGGCAGAGACGCAAGAAATCAGAAGAGAGTTTCACAGGAGAGAGGTGCCATTGAAGACACTGTTAGAATAGAACTTACCGTCAAATCTAGCCATTTCAAAAGTAAAATGATGAAACCTTGCAGCTAATCTAGTATTACGCATAAAGTCTAGTTACCATAGGAGAATAATTACCATGAAATATTTATAAAATGGCACAGGGAAGGTAATGTTACGGCGGTAGGAAAAGGACTGACGGTGAGTTGCCAGATCAGGACAAATAACTTTTCAGATTCTTCTTTGGATTTTATCAAAATATATATGAAATATATAGAAGACGCTTCAGTCCAGATGTGGCAGCAATATTTAAACCAGGGACGAATGGTAAACATATTCTGTCGAGAATAATTCTCCAGTACGACACAGTAAACCAATGTTTTAGTTGCAGATTTAGCAACTGGATTCAATATTCTCTTTCCATTTCATCTCAGCTGAAAACGTTAGTCCTAGAAGGTGCAATGAATCCCTTTCGTGGAGGTTAGCATCAGCCATTCTAATTGAAAGTAAAAAAAAGTTCTCTCAGATAATTAAAAGAGAGCAGTTTCGTTTTTGTGGCGTTAAAATTAACAATCCACTCCTTGCTCCCATTTACCAACAGATTGTAGGCCATTTAAGAGAAAGCTAGAAATTATTCATAGTGTTATGCGGGAAATATAACGCTTAACCCTAGATTTGGACATGTCAACATGGCAGTGACTGTGAAAGCTAAAACGAGAAAGAGGGATTATAATATGGAACTCTACTGTAGCCATGCTTCAGTAAATCCTTTAATTTTTCTATTAAGTTGAACTTGTGTATTTTACTATTTACACAATCGCAGATAGGGAATGAAGAAAACGAGATAATGGCAAGAAAAAAAAATCAGCAAATAAAGAAGCAGAGTAACGATAAAGCCCGGAGATTTAGGTGGAAAAGAACAAAACAGTCGATCGCCAAGTTCCTGTCAAATTCAAATGTATAGAATGAAGACACTTGTAGTCTGAAACTTCTATGAGTTTTGCTTCCTACAAGAATGGTCTGTGGATTATCATCAGATTTGACAAATGTGTTCATTAAGTTTTACATGCAACACTGGTCGTTTGATAATCCCTTGACATGTCATATTGGTTTTCCGGATGTCCGGTTATCGGTTCCGGTTGAGTCAATCTCCTATCGACATCATGTCCACCACACTGGACAATTTCTACTTTTACTATACTATTAGTAGACATATCATTAATGAACGGTTCGAACTTCTAACACAGCGTGTTTTATATTATCCACAACATTAGTGTAATCGATAAAACCATATCAACAAGAACACACACGTATATATATATATATATATATATATATATATATATATATATATATATATATATGTATGTGTGTGTGTGTGTGTGTGTGTGTGTGTGTGTGTGTGTGTGTGTGTGTGTAAAATGTACGAAAAAGGGGAAAATTTTTCTTGCGAAGACTTTTTAGGACTGCATTAAACAAATTTATGTTGGTACGACTACAAGAAAACTTTTTACACTTTGTCATAGATTTTTCCCAATATTGTTCTTATATATATATATATATATATATATATATATATATATATATATATATATATATAATGTATATCACTTTAAACGTGATTTTTAGGTGATATTCATATTTACGTAAACGATACATTTATTTATTAAACAGTATATTTATTTTCATCTACCGGCCAGAATATTCGAGAAATCTCGTGAAAGAGTGCATATTTTTTGTTAATGAAATTTCTCAAATATTCAGACCGGTAGACGAAAATAAAGTTATATATATATATATATATATATATATAACATAAAAAGTTATTTTTAGTGGATACTCGTATTTCAGTAGACTCGCCATTTTCATACATTTTACCTAGGGTTAGAAACTCCGACTGATCCCAAATCGGTCGGGTTTCGATCCCAGCTTGAAACAATCTAGCAGCATTGATGAGCTGTGATACACCAAAACAAGGCTGTATGTGGATGTCATATATATAAGACAGTAGGATAGCTTTAGTTAAATAGTAACAGACTTATATTTTTATTATATGATAATGCAATATATGTAACTTGGAGAGGTCATCTCGATGTGGTGCAATGTTTAGCAAGACTGAGACACCCAGAAGAGGCATGGCAAGTGGAACTAGAACAATTTATCAACGTGGATAAAATAAAGGTTCGGTTCGAAGAAAGCCGGAGCGTAAAACAGCCGAAACGTGGATATGGCAAAGATGATGACAACAGTCCGAACAATGTAAATAGTGTAGATTATATTTTATTACTATAAACATTATTTACATTATATATATTATTCGGACTGTTTTCCCCAAGCAAATAAGTTATGGACCTATATTCCTGTTAAAAAATTGTGAGGTCTATGAACAGGACGATAGCCCAAACTCTTAACTCGATTTTAATTGAAAAATCAAATCAAATATGATTTATGAAAGTGCTGCATGAAACTTAACTTGTCGGAATAAACAGAATTTAATTGAAAGTTCTAAAACATCAAGTAATTACAGTTTTGTGGGACGGTGAGAGATGTGGGGGCGATTTGTGAGTTTTGATGTTAGTCAATATAGAAAGAAAGAACTTTGCTCTACTCATTGCCTTAATAGCTGAGAGAGCGCTAGAAGTGGGACATCATGAAAATGGCGTCGTGTAGATAGGGCCAAATGCCACCATCGAAGCGCTTAAGGATTTAATAAGCCTTGTGAAATTCTTTATTTCCCCGAGGTCAAAAGCAATCATCACCTGGGACCAGGTTAGGCCAATGAGATATTTGGCGGAAAAAGAGGCACCTATCAACATACGCTAATAGCAGGCAGCGTTATTCTTGCTTTGTTCCCTTCCCCACCCTATTCGAATTTTCTCATCCCGGCGATGTAACATGGAAGAACATTGTCGACACGTGTTATCGGCTAATGCAGATTGCCAGATGGAAGGTTTGGCGCGAAGAAAAATCAATAAACGTATGAACACGCCGACGGATACACAATCATATCACCGGTAGATATATATAATGTCCGATTTTATTATGCAGCTCCATATTTTCATTATATAAATGATATTAACGAATTTCACAATGTTTACCTAATATATTTTGTATTAGCCAATCGTGCCATGTTAAATCAATTCATAATTTCTAAGTTCTGGTTATGACCACAAACTACACCCGGCAGCAAGGCCTCTGATCTGGAGTCTTAATTACAGTTGTTTCCTGGTTCACTCTTAACGCAGGGTGTCAGCACCACTTAGGGTCCCAGCTATGGCCAAATAGCGAATTGGCAAACAAAAAATACTATGAAAGTATAGAAAAATCATTTTTATAGTAAAAATACCAGCAATATATGTTTAAATAAAAAAAATAGCAATAATAACTATTTATAGTAAAATTACCAACAATTCATTTTATTTGTAGCTGAAAGCATATAATTGCGTTTAAAATATATCTAATTGGAGCCATATAATTGCGTTCAAAATATTAAGTTTTAGGACTCAAATATTCCATCGAGTTTCATATGTCGCTAAACATAACAAACGAATCATAATTTCTCGTGACATATATATATATATATATATATATATATATATATATATATATGTGTGTGTGTGTGTGTGTGTGTGTGCATATATATATGTGTGTATGTGCATATATATATATCTATATATATATATATATATATTACATCAATAAACGTTATTTTTACTGAAAACACGCGTCCTGGGTATGACGATAAACTACATCCGCGTCCTGGGTACGGCGATAAACTACATCCAACAGCAAAGCCTCAGATAATGTTTTCGGAAAAATGTTGCCAGCTATACGTTTTTGAAACAATAATGTTGCCAGTTATGCGTTTTTGAAACAATAATGTTGCCAGCTATACGTTTTTTATTCCATACAAAATAGGCATTTAAAATTCATATAAACTGGATTTGGCATTAAATAACCCACAGTGGTTGATATGCCATAAAACCCAAACAAACAAACAAACTGAAAACACACGATTGATTTGCTATAACAGCTTTAAATTTTCTTAAGCAGTAAAATTAATAATAACCGGCCTAGATCGTGTAGTCATACTGAAAAAAGTTTCCCCACGGGGAAAAACGGTCCTTTAGCCAAAACGTTTCGCTCCCAACAAGAGACACTCTTGATACAGCAAAGTGCAAAATAACTAAGGAACGCTTATCAAACGTTAGGACTTGTAAGAATATATATAAGCTAGCTACATTTTCTCATCTGAAACGTAATCAACAGGAATTTTTGAATGAATTCTTTAATCCGACATTTTTTCTTATTATTCTAAACGTTATTTTTTTAATCCTTATTTTTAGACGTTCGCTGGTATCTATGATTACTGATTACTCCTAGTATTATATGATTCGATTTGTGTTCATATTATTGTTACGTTATAGATTCTGTGTTTAATGTAACAGTGAAACGGAAAAGAAATGATTAGCAACAAAGCCGATTTCAAGACCACTGTGAAACGATCGCTTAATAGACAACGGTATCTGAGTACTTCACATGAAAGTCTTGAACAAGTAATAAATCCTTAAAGCTAAATAGCATTATATATATATATATATATATATATATATATATATATATATATATATATATATATATATATATATATATATATATTAGTACAGGTAATAGTTCTGTTGGTATATAATCCAGGTAGATCCTAGTAATATCAAATATTAAAAGTGATCTACAATTACTGTTCATATATATATATATATATATATATATATATATATATATATATCAAAAAATCCAAAATTACCTCATGTGGGTATAACCTATTTTAAGCCGGCGCAACCTTGACAGTCCTCTTCAAGCCAGGACAGAAGAGGACTGGTGCATGGTTGTTCCGGTTTGAAATACGTTATACTCACATGAGGTAATTTTGGATTTTCATATATATATATATATATATATATATATATAAACTGAATCCCAACCCCTCAGTAGTTAAATACGTACATTCCAAGAATGCTGCGGGAAAACATACTCAGGAATACTGGTGTAGCCCAGGTGCCCCCTATAAAGTGCATCTGTACATATTTGCATGATATCCTTAAGCGGTAAACTATGTTGTTTTTTTTGGCCAACACCTTATCAAAAGTATCGTTGGTAAACAGTGTAAAATAGCAATAATCGCGGCCATGGACAAAGTGGGAGAAGACGAGTAACCACGATTAAAATACAATATTAGAAAAGGAAAAGAGGAAAACGTGAGAAATGGAAAAAAGAGAGAATGAAGAGTTACAGTGAATTTAAAATGGAAAATATGAACTCACAAACCACCCAGTAGAGAAAGAGAATGAATGAACTTCTTTTGTCGCCACAAAGACGGTCGATGCAGACGGAGCAAAATATTTTGTAGCAAACGAAGAAAACGCACAGACAGTAGCAATAACAACACGTCTTCTTACGACAGGAAAAAAAAGTCTTACCACAGCCAGACAGCATTTTCAGATACACTGCGCACAAACCGGGACCAAACATAGGTGAGGATTTAAAAACTCTTAACCCTTCGTTCAATTATTCGTTTAATCACATTTTCCGGGTAACCATTGTCCCGGAAAGTCCCATGAAGTTTTTCCGTTTTACAATCAAGCATACTAGGAGAACATATCATTAGCGCACGATGAGCCAAAGTAAAAATTAAAATTAACTTCCGGGATTTGGGAACAAAAGAATACCAATTGGTGTACACTACAGTAAATGTAGGTTTACGGTAAACACTAGTGATAAAAGAACCATCCTTCCGTTCAACAAGCATATCCAAGAAGGGCAAAGATGGATCATATTTCAGTAGTAAACTGAAGAGACGGGCGGATGAAATTATGTTGAAGGTGGAAAGCCTTAGTCCCTTCAGTGGAATTGAAGACAGAAAAAGTATCATCAACATAGCGATGATCAACAAAGGCCTTGTGGCATTTTTCAAAGAGAAAGTTTTCATAAAAACTTAAAAATATTAGCTAAAACGGAATCCAAGTTGCTGTCCATAGAAACCCCGTCAATCTCTTGCATACATAATGTCACTGAAACTGAATACCACACCTCAGTAGTTAAATACATGAATTCTAAGAATACTGTGAGAAAACATTAGCAGGAATACTGGAGGAATCTAGGTGACCACTATAATGAGCATCTGTACATATCTGCAAGGTATCCTGAAGAGATAAGTTTGTCAAATGTCACCATAAATTTGTCATTGGAACAAAGTTCAGAGTCTCTAATTAAGGAACACGAACGAATCTGAAACACAAACAGAAGAATACAGATTTGTGTTGAACAGAACCCGCCATTAACAGGATGAGTCTGAGAGGAATACCTTCCTTATGGATTTTGGGTAAACCATACATTCGATGACACTGAGAACGAGTGTGTCATATACAATTATAGGCCATTTTGGTTAGAAATCAACATTTTTATATATAGAGAAAGCAGACGATTTCTTGCTCATCATTACAGCACGTCGAAGTGTCTAAATGATTTTGTAAGCGTAGTTAAAACGTGCCTCACGGCCGAAAGAATGAGGCACCCTGTGAGGATCGAACTCACTATTCAGGCATAATTGATCTAGCTAGACAAGCTTGCTAGCCATTAAACCACGTCGAAGTGTCCCTTGCTTGGGGTGAAATGATTGAAATAAAGTAAAGAGGCGAAAAGCAACGTAGTCAACTGCATTTCGAATTCGGGTGGCCGATTCCTTACTCGGAGCCGCTTTCCACTGCACCACCGTGCTTTTGCTGCAACCTTGGTCAAATATAACAAACATGGGTTGTTAGCAATGTCATAATTTGTCGCGACCTGCAAGAAAATCAAGATTTACCACAGTAGATACGTTAATCAGTACTTTGATCAGTTCCATCAATATTTCAATTAAATATACCATCGTTTCAGAATGATTTCCTAAGCCTAGCTTACATATGGTACAAGGTCAAAATTGTAAAGCATCCGATGAGGATCGAACTCACTAGCCAGTCATAAATGATCTCGCGAGAAAAAAAAGCTTGCTAACCTTTGCACCACCTCGAAGTGCTCAACTATTTTGTAAGCGTAGATTATATGTGGCATAAGGCCGAAAGTTTGGCTAAACCGAAGAAAGAGCGAACTCCCTACTCAGTAGTAACTGATCTAGCGTGAAAAGATTTGCTAACATAACGTCGAAGGGCTTTAAAATGATTTTTTAAGCGTAGCTTAGATGCGGCATAAGGACGAAAGGTTAGAGCACCCAGTGGAGATCGAACTCACTATTCAGTTGTAACTGATCTAGTTCGAGGAGCTTGACAACCGTTACACCTCATCGAAATGCCCTAATTCTGTGCGTATGTGTACATTAAACAAGGACGGCTAAGACAGTCACGCAGGTGTATGCATATACATTATATACGCGAATATATATATATATATATATATATATATATATATATATATATATATATATATATATATATATATATATATATATATATATATATATATATAAACACGCACAGATCATGACGGAGAGAATCATCTGCTCTTTAATAAATTCGAAATCCTGAATAATAACAGATATATATTTAAAATTTTAGTTTTTAATACCAGGCGATAAACGGAACTGAAGAAATCGATGCAATTTACTTCCAAACTCACATCTCTGCTGACCTGAAATAACCTAATCTGATATTATCTTATGCAACATGCTGGTGTCAGGTTCATTTTATTCGAAAACCTCACGTTGCGGGTCGGACACCTTTTGATCGGGCTAAAACCTAGAAAATCCGAATTAGTGAGCTAAAGCTTTCATTCAAATTGACGATAAACATTTAAGAGTCTTTTCTTTCTCGGCAATCTCTGTTTCCCCACTGTGCCCCGCGCTCTATTGTAGAAGAACACGACTATCGAATATGTTGGCCCAGAGCCAAGAGCAGGCAATGCACCATCGGAACAAATCGCTCTCCGGCCGGGTCTTGCGGGACTAAAGCCAAAAGCATTCGCCAGCGTGAACTAAGCGTTGATTCCTAATGGGTGTTTGCTAAAACAATTACACGCATCAAGAGACGTCTTTTGTCAGCAGCACTTTCCGGGCGTTTTATTTTTAAAGGGCTATTTGTAAAACAATAGAAATTAGCTCGATTTTATTCCAAGTTATGTTGAATGTATTTAAATGTTTTATTTTTCTAATACGCTTTATTCTTAAATATTTAATCATAATATAATGCAGAAATAATGACATACGTAATCGCAATAGAATACAAACATAGTCCGATTTGTATTCGCAATAAAGTACAAACATAGTCCGATTTGTAATCGCAATAGAGTACATAGTCTGATTTGTAATCGCAATAGAGTACAAACATAGTCCGATTTGTAATCGCAATAAAGTACAAACATAGTCTGATTTGTATTCGCAATAAAGTACAAACATAGTCTGATTTGTATTCGCAATAGAGTACATAGTCCAATTTGTAATCGCAATAGAATACAAACATAGTCCGATTTGTAATCGCAATAAAGTACAAACATAGTCTGATTTGTATTCGCAATAAAGTACAAACATAGTCTGATTTGTATTCGCAATAGAGTACAAACATAGTCCGATTTGTAATCGCAATAGAGTACATAGTCTGATTTGTAATCGCAATAGAATACAAACATAGTCCGATTTGTAATCGCAATAAAGTACAAACATAGTCTGATTTGTAATCGCAATAGAATACAAACATAGTCCGATTTGTAATCGCAATAAAGTACAAACATAGTCTGATTTGTAATCGCAATAGAATACAAACATAGTCCGATTTGTAATCGCAATAGAGTACATAGTCTGATTTGTAATCGCAATAAAGTACAAACATAGTCTGATTTGTAATCGCAATAGAATACAAACATAGTCCGATTTGTAATCGCAATAGAGTACATAGTCTGATTTGTAATCGCAATAGAATACAAACATAGTCCGATTTGTAATCGCAATAAAGTACAAACATAGTCTGATTTGTAATCGCAATAGAATACAAACATAGTCCGATTTGTAATCGCAATAGAGTACATAGTCTGATTTGTAATCGCAATAAAGTACAAACATAGTCTGATTTGTAATCGCAATAGAATACAAACATAGTCCGATTTGTAATCGCAATAGAGTACATAGTCTGATTTGTAATCGCAATAAAGTACAAACATAGTCTGATTTGTAATCGCAATTGAATACAAACATAGTCCGATTTGTAATCGCAATAAAGTACATAGTCTGATTTGTAATCGCAATAGAATACAAACATAGTCCGATTTGTAATCGCAATAAAGTACAAACATAGTCTGATTTGTATTCGCAATAGAGTACAAACATAGTCCGATTTGTAATCGCAATAGAGTACAAATCTAGTCCGATTTGTAATCGCAGTAGAGTACAAATATAGTCTGATTTCTAATCGCAATAGAGTACAAATATAGTCTGATTTCTAATCGCAATAGAGTACAAATATAGTCTGATTTCTAATCGCAATAGAGTACAAATATAGTCTGATTTCTAATCGTAATAGTAGAAAGTAAGTTTTGCAAGTGAAATAATGTATTTATCTTTTATTTTCATTTTTTCAGTAGGAGTAGATAGCTTCGCCTATCTCCCAGATTACACTCCTCCCCGGTTTATTGATATGGATAGAGATGTATCACTTGCTTCCTGTTTAGGATTGGGTTTCCGGTTCCTTCTAAACTTTACTTCAACTATACTCCGAACGTTTGTGTATAATCTCTTAAATTTTATCCACTAACTAAATCCTAACACTTCAAGTCTAGAGTTTTCTGTTATCCTTCTTGCATAGCGCCCAATTACTTCACTTCTTGTCCTTTCTTTCGCTAATATAACACCAAAATATGAACTTCTACCTTGAGTGACACTTGGGCCTTGTATTGGGTAAACATTAGCAAACAAAAAAGAAAAAGCGAAATGGTGTACTTTTTTTTTATAACTCCTATTTCTGATACAAAGGCACATTAATAAACATGGAGTTGGTATTATCTCAATGTGCAATAAAGGCGGTAGTGACATGAAATCATTTAAAAAGCCAACAAGAGCGAAATTATTAAACTAGGTTAAATTTCATAACAGAAAGGTAAACGCCCCTTGTCTGTTAAGAACTTAAAAGTAGTCATTCAGAAGATGGTAGCGACGATATAAATTAATGAAAATTTTGAAGTTAACAGTGGTAGGATGTTGGTGAAATACATGTAATATTAATTACTATAATTATTACGAAAGAAATTAATGGATAGGGAGTTTGTCTTAGAACAAACGTAAAAATGGATAAGCCATACAGGCATTTTAAGAAAATCAGATTTAACATCGTCTCTAGGAAAATATAGAAGTAATATTTTACTCTCAACGTCAGTAATTTTTCAGCTTCAATAAAATAAAATGTCAGCTGATCTCTAGAAATGACCATTCTATTGTGAACTGAGACAAACAGTGATTTAATTTTAATGTCTCCAAAACAAAACTGCTCTATTAAAATCTGAAATAACCTTTCTTGCTTTCCATCAGCTGCCTGATGCTAATCTCCAGAAAAGTCTTCTTGGTCTCATGTTATCAACTGACATGAAATGCAAAGACTATATTGAATCCATTGATAAAACTCCTGCAAGGAAATTAGTTCACTATATCGTGCTAAATTTTTTTCTCGCCAGAATCTATCTTGCATATTTATAACTCTACTAAACTTCCGTATATCGATTATTGAATTTATTGAGAAGTTCTTGATACAAAGAATAATCTGACCTGTCATCTCAGCTTCTGTGACTGCCTCACCGTCGTAACGTAGCCTTACTTTACTGACAAAGATCGTAGTCACCAAACATCAATTCGTGCCACATATGATGTGACATCACAAGCACGGCATTTCAATAGGTAATAAATAAGAGGAAACTGTGGAGAGACATTGTCTTTTTGTGTCTTTCCAAAAAAAAAAAAAAAAAGGAAAAAAAAAGAAAAAAATTTGCAGGTTGAATCCCCTTAGCGAGACGAACTGACGCCATATTCCTAAGGTTATTATGCAAACTCACTTTGCGAAATGAGATGGACGACCAAACAGACAGGTGGAC
>OZ010572.1:83757973-83762973 GCA_963932145.1 Acanthosepion lycidas | reverse complement strand
CTAATTGAACATTCGATTATAGACCGATATATATATTCTACAGGGTGCCCCACAAAAAACAGGAAATTTAAAATTTACTATATGATGAAAAAAAGAAACAAAAAAACTAATATATAAAAGAAATTAACTGTATATTTTACTATATGAGGGAACTTTAAAAAAAACAACCAAAACATACAATTTTTTAAAATCATTTGTTGTTCCAGGATGTCGCAGCTATCAAATTTTCAACGCGAGATGATTGTTCATCCAACTGAAAAGGGATTTTGCCAGAGTTCTTTATTTTGAACATCACATCTAACATTTGTGTTTTTGCTATTAAATTTCTATTTTTTTGCTTTTGTTTCAAATAACTGTAACAAAAATTCCAAGAATTAAATAAACTGTACCAAATTTCCTTTTTTTTTTTGTGGGGCACTCTGTATATATGTATTAAATATTCTACAATTGCAGAACCAGAAGTATTAACGAGTTTATGCAAATTTTGATACTGTTCCCTAAGGTCTTTAGATGATAGGGGCAGATCATACCTAGTGTCCAACTTCGGATTAGTCCCGCCAATATATATACAGTATCGCTTATATTGTTTTTCACTTATGAATCAGTGATGTGGGCACTTGGACGTGGTATAAATGTTAACAAGCTTGTCTCTCTAGATCAATTACAACAGTTTTATTATCAGTGCTCCATAATTTCGGCCTTGTGCCAAATCTAAGTAACGCTTAGCAAATCACTATAAATCACTTAACTAACATGATATGTTTGTATGGAAGGGGAAACATCTTTAAGAATGTATTTCAGCAAAAGTTGGGGAAGTGAGTACAAGCCATGAATTGGCAGAAAAATAACAAAGCTGCGCTTTGAGAGAATTACCTCGCAAATCTAATGTTGAGCTTGCCAATCTACTGTAAACGAAAATAGAAGGGACACTTTCTGGTTCATACAATTTCGGTTTATTAAATTGTACAATTTCAGTATGAATGCTAGACTGCACAATATCCAGCGGGTAGCCATTTTCAACTAAAACGTTCGTAATAAACTCAATTTTAGAATTTAATTTGGTTTTAGAACATAATTAGTGCTCGATGAACCAAAGTATAGATCAAATTACGTTTTATTTTTTATATTTTTTGATCCACCATTTTGTAGCGAGTATCTTTTATGCACCTTTTGTACCTCCTCCTCCTCTTTTGTTTTATATACATCTGTTTATATTTATATATATTTTTTTAAATATCTGTTTTTAAAGTCATAATTAAATTTCGTACTCACCCTAGATTATTTAAGTATATACGGACCAGATACGCTCCGGAATTAAATTGATTCTCGTTATTGTTTTAATAATGAATTAATTGTTGGTTAAAAACGATACCATCTAAGGTATATTAGGGTTTCATCGGTAGTTTATATTAGAACAAGAGCGTACATTCCGGTGGGATAATCGGTTAAACAAGGCAAGTAGGCTCAACCTTTCGGTCAAGGTGATTCAATGATTTCTGTTAGCGCAGCCATCGACGATTTCAGAACCATTTTTTTTGTATCAAATTTCACTCATAAGACTTGAGCCAAACTGCTGTCTACGTTTTGAGTCACCTTTTCATTTGTGCTGCACAAGGGGATAATCTCACAAAGCCAGGCAGAACAGTTTTTTTTTTTACATAATTTTACCCACAAGACTTGGGTCAAGTCGCTGCCTAGTTTTTCAACCACCTTTTCAGTTCTTCCGTACACAGAGATCGTCTCCGGAGGCCGATAATATCCCAAAGCCATCTCCCACTGTGAGATCCAGCAGACCCTTATCTAGCGACCTCGACCACATGCTGGTACTTGTAAATATCCTCACATATATCGAAGAAAAAAAAATTAAAGTAGTCATTGAGAAATAAACAAAAATATATACGTAAAGCCAAAGATGCATTCCGAAAGCTAAGCAGTGTATTAAGAAATAGTGAAACTTCGCTAGAAAAAAGAAAAACAGTAAACTATTACGTGATATCTGTCTTCCTCTATGGTACTAGACAATCTCAAAAATGAAAATACTTGAAGCAACAGAAATGTATTCTACAGAAGGATGCTGAGCATAACATGGACTGAATATAAGAGGAACGACGAAGTTTTAGAGAAGTTTCAAGTAAACATAATGAAGGAAGAGTTATTGGAAAATCTGATACTCACAGGAAAGATTGAACTTAAGAGTGACAGACGAAGACAACACATAACATCCTTAGTGAGCTTCAGTAATTGCAAGGTGGTTCAGGGTTTAGGATAAATAACAAGAAATATAAAATTTATTAAGAGCTTCAAGGAATACGAATTTGTGGAGAGCCATAACCAGATACGTTCCGAGAGGATATATCCGATAAAGAAGGTACGAAATGAAGAGAAAGAGGGCTGAAATGTATAAAGGTGTGTTCAGCCAGACCCACTTCCCAATATCTGACGGAATATTTGAGCCGTTTTTTTTTGTTTGTTTGTTTTTTTTTTTTTTTTTTTTTTTTAGGGCGTCTTGGTTTGGCAGAGAATTTTTCATCACACATTCGAATAGATATAAATATATAAACATATATACATTACACATACAGTGATACAAAACGCACACACAACACCGCCATTCTTTCTATTTTCCTCATTTCATTCACTTTATTCACCCCCTCTAGCTATTTTCATCACTGTTACAACGACCCTGCGACTCCCCAACTACCAACACCATCATCCCAAGAAGGACTTATCCGCAACAGTCACGTGACTTGCAGAAGATCAGATGACCTCACCTGACCTGGAACCATTCCCATATTTTGACACGCGTATATATCACACGGCTGGGTCACAATTCCGTGCTGTGAACCAGTGAGTATTAGAGAAATGGGAAGGAGAGTTGGATGGGACAATTCTATAAGATTGGTGATGGTCAGTGGCGGGAAGCTCTCCAAGATGGTGGACAGTTTTGGTCTATAATGGCGATTATATTAGTTGTAGTCAGAATAATGCAAAGAGATACAGTGTAATGGATGCAGAACACTGAAAGAAAGAAATGCCCCTTACTAAATTCTTTTGCGCGTATCCGAGACACTTGCGTGCGAATATAAATTTATGAGAGTATAGTTATATTTGCACCTAATAACATGTAAACGGTGCGATAGTTATTGGGACTTTCTAGAGTGGTATATTGGCTTGGAGGGTAAGTATTGGTCAATGGTTGATGGATTTAAGTGAAAGACTGATAGGGCGGGCTTTTCAGAGTCGGCGTTATGAAGATTGGGAAGACGAGAGAAAGTGTGTTTCGCTTGCGAGGAAGATCACGATTGAAAATCCTCGGATTAGGAATTGGAAGGGTTAAGTAAAATCAGCTTAGTGTTATTGAGAAGACGACGAAGAAAAAGAAAAAGAAAAAAAAACATGGCGATAACAGAAGCGAAGGAGAAAGGAAGAGGACGACATAGAGGAGCCAAAGAAAAGAAATAGGTGGAGGCGAATAGGAGCCAAGAGAAAGTAGAAATGGGAAGCGATGTGAAATTAAGGAGGGTGGCGAAATGGAGGTAAAGGAAAGGCGGTGGATGAGAGTCTAGAGGAAAAAAAAATAGAAGAAACAAAAGGGAGCCAAGAGAAATGAAGATGGAGTTAGCTAAGAGGGCGGTGAAGGCAAGCGAAGAAAATAACAAGGTCAATGGCTGGAGCCAATATAAAGAAAAAAGAGGGTGGTAAAGCGGAGCGAAGAGAAGGGAATAGGAGGAGGAAAAAAAAAAAGAAAAGTGGTAGATGACGAAAGAAGAGGGCAAAGAAAATGAGCCAAGGGAATGATAGTAAAGAAACTGGATAGATAAAAAAGCAACAACAAAATAATGAAAAAAATTATCGAAAGGAAAAGAAAAACAAGAAAGAAAGAAGAAAGAACAAGACAAAAATACACTGCTGACGGTCAAGCGGAAAATAAGTGACAACATTCTAAAAGGAACTGAATATACTAGGTTGGTGAAAAAATAATGACGTAATGATGACGTAATAATGTCGTTTTCTCACGTTAAAAATACGTTAAAAAACGACATTTCTACGTCATTATTTTTGCACCAGACTAATACTATAATTCTATAAAAGCAATGAGAAAAAAAAAAATCTACGAATAGGCAGATTCATTAGGCCTTAAGCAATGTCTGTAAATTTTTTTGAAGAGAGAAAATAACTCAAAACTGACACACTTCAAGTTCATGTTCTCCAATCAACAATGTTTTGGGGCGAATGGTTGTAAATCTAAGTAGATTTAGTGTCACTTAACTCTGTTCAAAAATCGTCAGTCAGTTTTGGTATGAAATGTTACGCAGATGAAGACAAATATATGAAAAGAAATGAAGGGATAGACAGAAAAAAAAAAAGAGCGTCAAACATGATGGCGGAGGGGTGAGAGATAGCAAAGACGACACAAACACACAAAGAAAATCCAGCTGCTTTTATAAAATACAAACAAGGCATTTACAAAATTTCCGTAAACTCTATTAAAATTAATGATTACGGCATACATATTTTATAATGCTCTGCTTATTATAGAATGTAGTTTTTTTTTTCTTATCGTATAGTCTGTTAATTTTAGAAACAAATAATTGTTTGTTCATTTATATGATATTCGTAATTTGTCTTGATTTCTAGTGTTTTTGTTTAGCTAACGTTTTATATATTAAATAAAACCGTTAATGTTTTTGGGTATTCTAAAACAAAATGTATATATATATTATATACGTAGAGTATATAGGTTCCAAAGATCGTCATAATTGGGGCTGATAGTGGGAGCAAGGTCCCACTGTGTATAAAATACTTCCATGACATGCGTCTCAAATAGCTTCTCACAACTAAATCCAGTTCGAAACCGGAGAATGAGCGAACGTTGAAAACTGGCGTCTCATAAGCAGCCGCTTCTGTTAGATGGAGCTCGACAGCCAGGTTAGGCAGTTCATTTAGGGAAAGGAAAACGCTAATGTTTAACCTCCGCTCATATCCAAACACAGAAAAGG
>OZ010572.1:83742973-83752973 GCA_963932145.1 Acanthosepion lycidas | reverse complement strand
TATATATATATATATATATATATATATATATATATATTCTTATACATTCTTTTTATAGATACAAATATTTAAGTAAATGTTCTGTTTATAATAAACATTCTGTGAGACGCGTTTTGTTCAAAGAATATATTTTTTTTTAGACTAAAAACAGTTTTATTCATGGAATAGTTCCTACATATAAAAAGGTATGCATTTTGTGGTCAGAAAAATGTAAAAAAGTTGCCGGTTGCATTTTAAATAAAAGAAAATCACAAATGGTACAACAATTTCACATTGAGTTTATATATATATTAACTTCTCTGATCTCAGTCAGGTTTTTATCGCATTTATTTTTTTCTATTTTATCCTCATTGCTTTTAATTATACCGCATTTTATTACTAGTTATTTCACGTCGAAGGGAGATAGGACTTTGGGCGTAAATGTATCGGAGAGGACTCAGAAATTTGTACACATTGAATATATTTTGATTAAGAGAAAGTAATTACGTACTTTTCTTTTAATAAAAACGGCATTCTTCAAGCCGAAATTACAATGAACGACATTTATCGGCCTGAATGTCCAAGAAACATTTACCGGCCTGAATGTCCAAGAAATTTTCATAGAAAAAATATTAGTCCTGTCGGACTTTGTCCATTTCATAATGTGTGACGTCATATATATATTTATATTTATATATATATATATGTGTGTGTGTGTGTGTATGTATATTGTGATAGCTGTCGACTGTAGTCGGAATCATCGAGTCAGTGCGAACGATCCTTTCCCTAATTGCACAGTATGCGCTTTGCCAGGGCTACATACAGTTTTGTATTCAGAGATTTTTTTCTCCTAGACCGGTTGCCAGCCAAAGCTATTAGAAACCAGCCTGTCCCATTACTTACGTATACTTGTGAGGGTTGGGGAGGAGTTGGATTCATACCTTTCCCAAACGCATGCTCTGGTGGGATTTGTCTAATAAATCAAAGCATTCACTTTAACGAATCCGTAGTGACACCACGTAGACTGGAGATAGGAAACATGAAACAGTCGTTTTCATACTACATTACAGACTGCATCTAGACTTTATATATATGGTCACGAGTTTCAGATTTATATGACATCTCACGGATCTTATACAAACTCCAAGACGAAACCCTTTTCATTCTAAACTTAAGTTTCAGTGTTCCAGACATACGCTCAGTAGTAAAAAGCAGTGATGCCACAAATAAAAAGGTAATCTCAGACTTTTCAGAAAGTCTAATTTATTTGTCTTGTCCATTCAAGATGTAGGTGTTAATGGCTCTCCACAACTTCCTATCCTTTGTTGATAGTAGTAATGTCAGTCTTTTTAATACTCATCCTAGACTGTCATCCATTTAAACAAGCTTGTTAGGAAAGTTACCCAATATTTTCATTCAATATGTCCTGTGAGTGTTAAATTTTCCAAGTTCTCTTTCCTCTGTTTTTATAGTATATTTCCTTTCTGTACTCATTCCCTTAACCCTGCTTTAGTCCCTTCGTATTTCCCAAAATGGATAGTCCTTGGTGTTCCACAAACTCTATCCTTCGCAGCTAAGACTCGGCAAGCCGCGTTCACTTAGTTGAAGTACTTTAATTCTGTTAGATTTCCATTAGTGAGAATTTCGTTCCACTCTAGCAGCTTCTTCCTACGAACGGCTACTTTCTGGAACCAACTCATAAGATATTGCTTTCATGACCACTACACATTTAGTTCATGTCTAGGATTAAACGTTCTCTTCCCCCGCTCTCATAAACTACGTCTGTTACCTTTTATTACTCACGCAATACAACCTCTTCAGTATGCCTCTACCTTGAGTAGCTCTTAGGTTTTGTATAGAGTAAAAATGTTGTGTGTGTATTTTGAGGTACACGCAGTCATATAGAAAATTGAGCATTTGAAATTTATCTAAACTAATGAAAAGACATCCCACATATAGCTTGGCAGACCTGTCCCTCTATTCTTGTGAAGTTATCAGTCCAGGAGAAATTCTCTGAATTCAGAACCGTGAAGAAACCCACGGAATATCAATTCACGGTCATTGCCAAGAAATCCTGACAGTTTATTGATATATAAAGAAAGAAAGAGAAACGCCAACAGACCATGAAAAGAACATGGCATAAAGAAAACTTCAAAGAAGTTGACATGTTTTTCTTGAATTCTTCCGATGTATCAATCTTGCAATATCAGTGCTATTTATTATTACAGAGATTACCAAAAATAATCGGTAATTTGGACAAGACAGAGTCCGAGGGGTGAGATTGAGCCACAGAAAACATCCTCTCCATTCTAATGCTCTATCCCTCGAGGTATTTCTATCTAACTTGGTAAATATAATCGTAAATGTGATTGGATTTGGTGATACAGCCGGCAAAAAAATATACGTCTGGTGTGTGACAAAGACTTCGTTAGTATGTTCATCTCGTTGAATACGAGAGGAGGAACTGACGAAGTGGATAAAAAGGGAAACTATAATTTCGTTAAGAGTATACAAAGCCATTCGATCAAGTAAAAGGATGAATGGTGTCAGTCGATAGTAATATGAGTGTGATTGGGTGATATGGTTTAAAACGATTACGGAGATTTCTCTTTTGTTGAGACATAAGAGAAGAAAACGAAAAGAGATATCATCAGGAAGAACTGGAGTGAGCGTAACGGAAGTTCAAACGAGATAATGGTAATGGTAATATTTATCCGTTTCCCTATAAGGAAACATTTGTCATTTATTGACCGAGCAATTAATAGTGTTTTCGGTTTAAATTTATAAAATCTTTCTCCAAAAACCTTTTCTTCAGGAAATCCGGTTTCTCAAGTTCAATAGCCGTTACAGATCTTTCCAGTATTGATAGTTTTCCACCAAACCTTCTACTTGAAGTAGTGCGGAGTACTAACATTTTTATTATTTTATTATTTTCTATTCGAGTTATATATGCTATCCATTTTAGTTGTTGCTTCTGTTGATACCCCTCAAGTACAGTTCTTTTTTTTTGCGATTCTAGAGCGCCAGTACACAATATTGAAAGAAGAATGTTCTTTGCCAAGACCCTCTGGATTTACTCGCTCAAAGTCCCTTTTCACCATTGAGGCGGTTGTATACAGCTGACAGTTAAGATCTGCCATGAATGACATCCATACGAAAGTCTCGACTCGACGAGAATATTAAAGAACATAACTTGCAGTTTAATATTTGGTTTTGTAGCAATTTGTGGTGTTGGGTGGAACTACCTCTGGCACAGCCTATTCAATGTTCAATTTCTTGAATGAAGGGAAACTACATTCTTTTGTTTTTGTTAATATGCGGATGGTGTCAGTTATTCGTGCTAAGAAGGTAATCGGTGAGAAGATTTAAAATCCCGGCCTACATTGTAACGTTCACTTTCGCAGTAATGCTTTTGGAAAAAGAATTAATCTATCTCCTCTTCGCACTTAAATAGCAGGGTAGAAGAGGGTCTCTAGCCTTGAGTGACAGGCAGTCGAGATGAAGGTTTAGTCTGAATTCAAACTCTGAGGAAAACAGCGGGAAACGACACCACACTCTTTCCTAAAAAGACAAGGCAATTAATAGATAATAACAAAGGAGGGACGATCGCTTAAACTGGGAAGAAACATGGCTTAAGAAAAATCTACTTCAACTGCTGAAAAAGATTTGTACGATCATGAAATATTGGTCAAGAGGATCTTCTTATCTGACAATATTACCGTAGTGAATCCAAATTCAGTGGCTGCACCGCACTTGAAGACTTCTGTCTGATCTAATTTTACTAAAGATATGGCCGGAACAATATTCTTCAAAGCCTGGGGAAATTTTACTTTATCTCAGTTTGAACTCGAAAAGAAATAACGAAAAAATATGCTTTATTGTAACCTAAGAGTGAGTGGGGCGCAATAGAAAACAGGAGAAAAAAAACACGGAAGTAGAGAGAAAAACAAAGGAAGAATGTGAAATGAGTAAAACATAATAGAAAGGAGTCTATAGAAATGGATGAGAAAGAGGGAGCAAATACAGAATGGTAAATGAAAAGAGTAAATGAAAGGAGTAAATAAAAGGAGTAAACAAAAAGGAATGAAAATCAACTGGACAAAAATATGGAAAGCGAAAAGCAGAGACGGACAAACGAATCGAGTGAAGCAGAGACGGACAAACGAATCGAGTGAAGCAGAGACGGACAAGTGAGTCGAGTGAAGCAGAAACGGACAAGCGAGTCGGGTGAAGCAGAAACGGACAAACGAGTCGAGTAAAGTAGAAACGGACAAACGAGTCGAGTAAAGTAGAAACGGACAAACGAGTCGAGTAAAACAGAAACGGACAAACGAGTCGAGTAAAGGAGAAACGGACAAACGAGTCGAGTGAAGCAGAAACGGTCAAACGAATCGAGTGAAGCAGAAACGGACAAGCGAGTCGAGTAAAGGAGAAACGGACAAACGAATCGAGTAAAGCAGAAACGAACAAACGAGTCGAGTAAAGGAGAAACGGACAAACGAATCGCGTGAAGGAGAAACGGAGAAATGTTAAAGTCCAAATGATCAAAAGAAATGAGTCAAATAAAATCGGACAAAGGAATGAAGAAAGATCTAATATGGATTTAAGAAAGTAGAAATCAAGGAAAAAAACGAAAAAAAAAAAACGAAACGGGTAACGAAAAGAATAAAAAAATATATGATAGAAAAAAAAAATAAACGAAGTCACCTCAGTTTTGGCTACGACTTTTTTCCGACTATTACGCTAGTCATCCTGCATTGTAATTCAGACTTCGACCTCAAGAATGCATATCACAAATTCCTTTATTTGGGACCATGGGTGGGGTAAGGAGTTTAGAAAATTTCTATTTTTAGTGATACACAAAGAAAAGAATTAAAAAAAAAAAAAAATCACCAAAATTGGAAATTTCTTTGAATTTAAGAGAATGGAATGTTTCGAATCTATCAAATTCTCCATCTCGACCTTACCTTGTCAAAAATAAATTATTAAAAAAAGGAAAGACTCAGAAGAAAAGTTAAGCTTACTGGAGGATGTACTTTCTGACGCGAAAATGGGACTTAAATTATTTTGATGAAAGGAAATCCCTCCTCCCCTGCACACACACATTCGCGTGCGTTGCCATCATTTCATCCCTGCCCTTCTACCCGAGCCTCCATTTTGCTTTTGTAGTCTGGAGACCAAAATAAAACAAACAAAACTGAAAAAGAAATGTACGCACACATTCGCCAACCAGAGTCGTACATGTCAACTGCTAAAATACCTAAGGCTATCATTTTTCCTTCTTTTACTTTTTAGAAGTTTTCATTTTACTTTTTTTTCTTTTTAATTTTATTGTAAAAATCTTTCATGATATTTTCTGTTCATTTTTTAACGTATTCTTTGTCTCTTTTCTGGATATTTTTTCCCCTGTCGAAATCAGAACTTCTGTCTTTGTCTTTTTGTTGTATTTTTTTTTTTTTCGCCATCTTAATTCTTTCTTTATTCCATTTGTTCGCTCTTTACTCTTTTATTTGATAAGTCCTATTCTATCATCTCCATTTTTTTTTTTTTTATCTCACCTACCATCTTTTCCTGATCGTCTTTTTCTAATCCGCTTTCAACCATGTCATCCAAGTCTTTTTCTTTAATTTTCTTTTTCTTTCCTTATTCACTTGCAGATTTTTTTTTTTTTTTAACTCGGCGATTTCTTGTTCTTTTACAAATTCTTTTCTTCCATTTTCTTGAGTTCATTCTTAATTCCTTTTTAAAAATCTATCTTTCGTATCGTATCATTCTTTCCTTCTGACTGAGTAAGCTGCTTTCTGTCCGAGTTTTTAATCGATTCTTATATATTTCCAACTCTTTGTACATTTGTTCTTTTCATCAGATTTTTTTTAAAAAAAAGTACCCTCTTTTCTCTCTCTCTCTCTCTCTCTCTCTCTCTCGTTTTTAATATTTTCAACATTTTTTCATTTCAATTTTTTTCCCTCCCACTCATCTGAAGTCATTATTTCTAACCTTTCACGTATTTTTTTTTTATTTCCTTCTTCCAGAAGGTTATTCTTTCTCTAACGCTTTCTTCTCTTTAATAATTCTTAACGGCTCCGTTTAACACAGTCAAATTCTCTGCCATCATTAAGCTAGAGAGCATATATTTTACGCTTAAATTGATTAAGTCAGAGCATAGTTATCAAAGAAAGAATAATAAAAAAAAAATGCTTCAAAAATTCGTACAAATAAATTTCATTTATTTGGTAATAATATTTTTAGAGGTTTTAGATGATAATAAAAAAAAGACATAAAAACGGTTAATTTACTTATTCGTCATGGAAACATTATGGAGAATGTAGAATGAATAAACTTTTCAAGCACCTCGATGTATAGATCAATTACAGAAAATTTAGTATAGGACAAATAAATTGAACATATTGACTACACTAGGTGGGGGTTTTGCCCAACACAGCAAGATGTTAGAAAAACTGAAAATTAACCTAAGAACAACATCACGTCTTGCTTTCTTAGCTCGATCATTACCTGGCCACAGCAAAGGCGAACAAAGACTTAGAGAGTTGAGTTACTAAAGGCAATTAACTGAAACTGAGATATCCAGAAAAAAAAAAAAAAGTGAACCAGAACAATGTACCCCATGGACTAAAACGGTTCAGTCCGAAATCCCAACGTATATCACCCGAAGAAGGCCGGAGCGTACAATGGCCGAAACATCGTGAATATGACAATAAAGGAGAGCACAACAGTCCGAATAGTATAAATAAGACCGTAGTAGGTTTATAAATTTCAATTGACGCTGTCATTTTTCATTCAGTGAAAGCCGGCGTTTCCACTTTGGAAACGTGTCATCTAAATTACTATTATTAAATTTCAACAAAAATGTCCCCCCACTCATAAATTTATATTTAGCCTAAACAGCATGAAACAATTTATGAATGAATAAAAAAAGGAATTTTTTTTTTTTAACCAATTACTTTCGGCTACCGAAGATCATTATCAAAGGTAAATATAAAGATTTATAGTGTAACAGAAATGGAGAAAAATATTAAGTTTTCAAAATTTGTAAAGATGAAAATGCTTTGAACTATTCTTAAAGCTTACTGGGGGACGTTAACTGATGTAATTTAATACCTAATAAACGTTTCGCTTGTTAGGAATTAAGTCACATCACTTAGCGTCATCCATAGTTTACTTCTACTGACACAGTTTTAAGAATATTTCAGAGCGTATATATATAAAAAAAATCAAACATGTTTTCTCCACTTGACTTGTTTATAAATACATACGGCAAAATATAATCCTTATATTTAACTTGATAATGTTCCTCGGGGCCTGGAACTCTTTGATCAAGAAAAGTTGTCCTTTTTGTCGTTACTCGTATTGCCTTTTTACAGATATATTAAATTTATATCTGAATTTTTACACATAAAATATTTTTTGTAATTTTGTGACAAAAATAAGTCTCGGTAGCATGACGTTCATTGGAGCTGAAAATGGAATTGGTAAGCCGACTTCAAATGCTATTCTGTCGCATTCACATTAGCAGCTCAATGAAAATAGAGGATACATACAATGGTATTACGTGAAACAACCCAGAAGATTTCAAAATAAACATTACAACCAGTCTAAGACAGGTACATCAGCAACTTGACCTGAGAGATGTTTCCACGCCGTCAACAAAAATATTGCTTTTATAACATCCCATCTAATTTAAGCGCAGTAATAAATTAGCAGATAGGTCTCATGATTTTGTCGCTGAAATTGCCAGTTGTAACCGTAAGTTCTATGTTAACAGTTTCTTCTCTCGTACTTCTCGCTTCTTGATCTATCTTCCTACCTCTTGCTCTCCAGGCAACTTTGATCTGCCAAAATTTGAAATGTAATGTCAATCATTACATTTTGTTCTAATTCCTATTCTCTCTCAGTATATTTTTTTCACTCAGTAACCACTTCTGTCTTATTGGTTTTGTTGCCTTGCTTGATTATTAAATTAAATATATATATATATATATATATATATATATATATATATATATATATATATATATATATAACATAAAACCTTCCTACCAGCTCCATTTAAAATCCTGTCATCTGTACTCAATGCGGCTTCATGTAAATTAGCAGATGGACTGAAATACCATTTTAGGTAAGAATATAAAATGGACTACTAAGACTTGAGCCCTCATACGTAGAATCGACGGGTGAGGTCATATACATGCACACATATATATTACACCCGTACCCAAATCGTTGTTGGTGTCGCTACCGTACCGTAGTGTCATGTAAACGCCCGAACCTTTATAAGTTGCCCTCTAACATCCGGTATTATCAGTGTAAAACACATTAGACTGCCCATGAAAAGATTTACATGAATCATTGGACACGATAGTCAGGATAAGAAGGCTGAGAGATTCCATTTTTAAAACGGAAGGGATATTTGACATTCTTCATTCTCTAATTTTATGTGTAAACTGGGAATAGTTAACGAAAGACATTAAAGTGACTGAGCACGAATCTTTAATGACCCTAACCAGGGTGGGTCTAGTATAACACATCTGCGGTAAAAGACAAGAGTTAGTGACTTAAATACATCTGCATCCAGTGCGAGATGTACCAGCCCCATATCATGTAGTTCAATTCAAAGCTGTTCTGCGAAGAGGAGAACCACCAAGAGACCCTGAACACTGAATTCCGTTTGAAGTTTTATTTATCTCGGAAGAGCCATCAATACAGAGGACACCCTCAGTAACGAAATCAACAGACGAACCCTGGTAACCGGTGCCGCTTTTGGTAACATTAGAAGCCGACTGTGGAACAAAAGGTGCATAATGGTCATCAGCAAGTGCAAAGTCTGTCGAGCGGTTTATATTTCAACCCGGAATCTGCATCATTTTATCACAGTGATATCAAACCCATAACAAATTTGCAGTGCCGTTATTTGCTCTATATCATGCATCGTAGAAAAACAATCTCCCTAACATTTCACACTCCTCCTCCTTGTTTTGCTATCCATTTACAAAAATTCAGTTACTGTCTGCTAGCCTCTGTCTTTCTTACCTTCGATATGTCCTGTGAGTGTCAACATTTCCAGGTCTTCTTTTCTCATTACCTATGCTAGAAGTTTCAACGGTCTCTCTCTGCTACAAAGGATAAGCGTATTTTTCATTCAATTTTCCTTAAAATTTCCTCGTTGCTCTATGGTTCGTCAGTTGTATTTTCAGCATCTTTTTGTAGAACCATATGTTGCATTTGTCTTTTCGTCTACGAGGAAATTGCTTAAAATTCACTGTTATATAGGAGAACTGATATTACACAGCAATTCAGTACTTGTCCATATCTTTCTTCTAAAAACTCGACATAGTCAAGGTTAGAGAATTTGAAAAATGAAAAAAGAACGTTCTGTTTTTTCTTTCGAAAAGATATAATTCAGTAAGGTGTTTGCAATAAATGCAGACGGTTTGTTATAGGAACAAATGTTGATTGGTATATCTGTTAATTGGATATTTCAAATTCTCTATTTGGAATGTTGATTTCCCAATCAAGTTTTAGTAATTCCTGATATATTAAGATCATATTTTTTTAGTATAGAGTTACCGTCAATGTATGTTTTCTGTTTGAAATAAACGATTATGTTTGATTTTGACAAACAAAAACGTTTTAACAAATAACATCTCTTAGTCTCTGTCGTCTGCTAGTAAACAAAAAACGCCGACAAGCCAACAACAGAGATCGAAAAATGAATTATGTTTTAGTTTCAACAAAAACGAGAGATCTATTTTAACTACCGATAAACAAAGCATGACTAATGTAGATTTGGATAAAGCAAATAAGCAAATAAAATCAAAAGATACCTGAAACTTTGGGGCGTTTGTGTGAAATAGGCTATTTTCTGAAAAATATATGAACTTGGGCTTTTGCAGATGAAAGAAAAATATATTGAGAAAAATTAATGCCCAATTTCACTAGTCTCGAAAATGGGAAACAAAGTTGTTTCGTTATGGGAATCTAAATAAATCATACTGGCCTAGAC
>OZ010572.1:83725473-83737973 GCA_963932145.1 Acanthosepion lycidas | reverse complement strand
TCACAGCATTAATTCAAAAGAGGGTTCAATATCGATAGTAGAGCAATAATTATTTTTTATATTTTTTCATATAGACGAAAACAATTTATTCACTACTGAAGAAGTACAATTTAAATGTACTGAAACGAAGTTGCATCTTTGTAGTGAGTAAATTGTTTTTGTCTATATGAATATATATATATATATATATATATATATATATATATATATATATATATTAAAAAAATTACACTACCCACCAATTTCTAATCCCATTTTTTTCTCAATTCGTTGTTGGAAGATTTACCTGATGATCCTGAATCCTTAAAAAAGGATTTAGGTGAAATAAATTATCGTAATGGTACATTAAAGTGGTTTGTTTTTCATTACATTATATATATATATATATATATATATATATATATATATATATATATATATATATATATATATATATATATATATATATATATATACAAAATTTGATGATAGCGTAAAAAATGGGTATATTTCTAATATGATCTTAAAACCCGAAGAAAAAGTGGAGCTGATATTTAATTCTAAAAATGAAGTATTGGGAGTTAAGCGGTTTCGATCCTCGCTTCGCTTATTGTCCGGTTCACTCGCCTCCTCTGCGTTTTGAACAGGGGTAGAAATTTTACCTTTGTTTCCTGTTCAGAATTCGGTTTCCGCTTCCTTCTAAAATCTTTTTCTTCTCTTTCATTTCTAGTAACCTTTTGCATCTTAGTAGGATTATCGACTTCTTTGGGGTGAATGAATTAAAAAAAAAAATCTTTAAGGAAATCTATGACAAAGTGGAATAATGGTATTTATGTTGATGCGATGAAATATAGGCACGGAGAAGAGGGAAAGCTTATATATTTAAAACGCACTAGCTCTATTACAACTGCAATTGAAAATAATTTATCTAAGCTTAATATAAAATTTGTTACAATTACTTCAGATACAATAAATAATACGAAACAGAAAAATAAGCTAAAAGGGAATTTTGCAAAACAACACACTCAATGCATTAATCGTTAATCGTAATGAGTAACCATAAATTTGATCTAAAAAATTAGATCCTAATTAAAAAGAAAACAATTTACTGAAATGAAAATGTATAGAAAGTTCTTTATTCGTTAAATCATCCACAGTAAATTTATGTTCAGCTTCTAACAAGGAAAAGATGCTAAATGAGGTCGGATAGTCTATATATCCAAGACATATTTAAAATAAAAATTAAATTCAAAATTATCAGCGACCCCTCTCCTTCTTTCGCATCTGTAGTCACATCAAAGCAAACGCCACTTTAATCCGATGAAGTCTTTAAGGAAGAACGCATCACATGAAAACTCTTTGACATTGTCATACGTGTGCATGTAATTTATCTGTTTAAACGTTATTTTTAATGGATGCTCATATTTCAGTAGATGCTCTGTTTTTATTATTAAACAATATATTTGTTTATTTACATCTACCGGCCTGAATATGCGAAAAACTTGTTTTAAAAAAAATGGGTCCTCCAGCACGATACGAGCCTGCGTCCACTAGGGGGGGGGCCGTCATTAGATCTTTCGACCACGTAGGACCTTATGATAAGACAAAGCCAGAATAGTACTTTTGAACACCTATCTTTCCCGATTCTCGTAGCATACCTATCTGCTCTGTTCCGTATCCTAACCTAAACAAAGACATTTTTAGGAGATGGATTAAATCCGACATATTTGTAATTTATTTGTTTAAACGTTATTTTTAATGCATAATCATATTTGAAAATCTTGTTAGAAAAAGCTGGAGGGCGTATATTTTTCTAACAAGATTTCTCGAATAAATATTCGAGAAATCTTGTTACAAATGACGGTAGATGTAAATAAATATACTGTTTAATAATAAAAAAACAGAACATCTACTCAGATATGAGTGTCTTTTAAAAATAACGTTTGAACAAATAAATTAAAAATACGATGGATTTAATCCATTTCCTTAACCCTAGTACACTAACCATGGGTATATAGTACCCAGCGCAAATTGTTCTATTTTTAATTACAATTTTCAGTACCTGATTTTCTTACCTAAATAATGTTTTTCAGTTTCTATTAATGTTAACTCAAAGTACAACGTTTGAAGTGCCTGCATGTAAAATATTTCAAATAAAGATTTATATTTAATATTTTTTTTTGATATTTTCAAAATCGGGTATGATATACGCATGGTAAGTAGTGGTGTAACTTTAAATGATGGTTATTGTTCTAGGGTTAAATATACTGAACCTGTCGTAAAGAATTTCAAAATGAAAACAAACAACCAAACAGGAGATGATTTTTAATAAATAAGGGCGGAGTAATGAATGTTTCTGACTAAATCTATGCAACAAATGAAAACTATCTACTTAGAGTACTGCTGCATTGATATTCAGGAAATATTGAGCAATTTCAAGATTAGCTATGATCTATAAAATACCTGAATAAGCGAAAAGAATCCAGATAATTATTTCCGAGAATAATCGGCCGTATGTCAAGTTTTTCACACGAAAAATTACACAGGATGAAACCTAGTAGATCCATCACGTTAAAACGATAGACTAGAATATAATTAAATCAATGAAAACACGTTTGATTCCATAGCACGAAAAACGGCATATGTTCAGCCCTCTACTTACAAACTGACCCCATCTGTCTTATATGTCTTATATGTCTATGACTTTGCAATGAGGCGTAATTATTGAGTCCGTGATTTTGAAATACAGAAACCAATCTGGAAGGATATGACGGCGGTTTATATATCAAATTTCTCATCTTGTAAATCAGCAGAGCTCCTAACGACAATTATGAGAACACCATAGGAGACAAAACAAGGGATGAGCGTGGACATTTTAAAGAAAAGAAGAACTACAAGAAAACCGATACTTAATGAAACAGATGCAATAGCTGGCGCAAAGGAAGGACGACATGGAAAATGAAATCTTAGAGCAAATAATGAATACAAGATAAGCAAATATAAACAACGAGTAAGCTATTTAACGAATTTGTGTAAACAGACTGTCAAACAGGACAAAGAGAGATATAACCCGGATATAAGAGAGTCGTCGGGCCGGAGAAGAAGTCTCTTATATCCGGGTTTCTCTTATATCCGGGTCTCACATATCCGGGTTACACTTAGAGCAACATATATAGGACGTTGAAGAGAGACATAATCGCTCACCTCCAGAAAGAGCATAGCGTATAAAAGACATAGAATATAATTTCTAATGTAAGCAAACTTCAGCAGAAATATCTCAAATTCCGACCACCCTCAGTCATCCATGCAATGCGCCATAATGTTTGCCAACCTTTGTTAGCCATTGAGGGTAAATCCACGTGAAGGTCTCTAATTCCGTTCACCTTTGGTTGGCTATTGAGAGTAAATCTATGCAAAGCTCCTTAATTCATTATACCCTCGATTAGGCAATGAAGGTAAATCAATGCAAAGATCCCTAAGTCTGTCCACCCTCAGTTGGCTGTTGAGACTAAATCTATGTAAAGATCCTTAATTTAGGAAGCCCTCCGGTTGCTATTGACGGTAAATCCATGCAAAGAGCCCTAATTCTGGCCACTGAGACTAAATCTATGCAACAAATGAAAACTATCTACTTAGAGGATTGCTGCATTGATATTCAGGAAATACTGGGCAATTTCTAGATTAGCTATGATCTATAAAATGCCTGAATAAGCGAAAAGAATCCAGATAATTATTTCCGAGAATAATTGGCCGTATGTCAAGTTTATCACACGAAAAATTACACAGGATGAAAACTAGTAGATCCATCACGTTAAAACGATAGACTAGAATATAATTAAATCAATGAAAACACGTTTGATTCCACAGCACGTAAAACGGCATATGTTCAGCCCTCTACTTACAAACTGACCCCAATTGTCTACTAGGAAAAATATATGGTTAGAAATATAAAAAGGTAGAATAACCAAGAATGTTATGATGCCTCATTGATACTTAAGTTAGGACAATCCCAGAAAAGCCATACAAACAGCATACTTTACCTATTTGGCTGGATTTTTCCAAGACAAGGAAACAGTATAAAACATCTATTTGATGCAAATGAAAGCACACGACTGCGGCTCAAAAATTTTTCCATTCCTTCAATTCTTGGCTTCTCGTCCGATCCACTTCTCCTTCATGTAGCCCCAGATAAACGATAGAAGAGGTGTGCAACTTTGGGGAGAAACTATGTACAGAAAGATTAATGAAAGTGAAAAGTTTCTACCGGAGATAGATGAATCAGTAGTAATTGTTAATGAATGACCTAACATTTACATATATTCGAAGCATTCATTAGCCTTTAGTGTTTTATCAAACAGAGAACCTCCTGTTAGCAAAGAAATAGTAATTTGAGCTTCGCTAACCGGATGTTCTCTGTGGCTGAATGGTTAGCAGCAAATCAGGCCAAATGACGGTTTCCATAGGGGATTCCTGTTGGAGAACGCATATTTTCTACGAACTTTCTCGAACATTCAAGCCAGTAAATGCAATTAATACTGTTTAATTAAAAACAGAACATTTACTAAAGTTGTATCCATAAAAATAACGTATAAACAGAATATATATATATATCAGTCATGAGAGAATTTGGGGATTGAAAGCAATAACACAAAACGTAGTGTAAATGGTGAAAGGATGACGGAAAACGCAAAAATAAAGACAAGGTAAACGAAAGTGGCAACATTTAAAATTGAGTTGTAGTTGGAGGATAGGAAAAGAGAAATAGGTGAGTGGAGAAGGAGGAGAAAAAGGATGGAACCGATACTAGCGTAAAAGGCAATAAAAATAATAATAATAAAAACGACAACGATAATACTGCTGATAATAAATATCATTAACAATAACAACACTTATAATGATAACATTGACAACTTAAAAACGATAACAAATAATGATGATGATGATCATCATCATCATCAAAACGAAACAAAATCAAAACAAGGCAGAATGGCTTCCCGGAACACGTAATTAGTTGTCGGACGAAGGAAAGCTTCAAAGAATTGTGATCTTTTGGGGAGGGTAAATTACATAGCGTCTCTGGATTGCAGAAATTCCTGTATGCGTGACTGTGGGTTTGATTGTGACGCCATAATTGTTCGAATCTATCAGGGAATGGGCGGTGCCTTTTTGTCAGGACGGGCCAAGTGGTGCAGAATAGAGGAAGGTAAAATGACGGTCAACTTGAACGAAAAAGTGTTACGTTTACACACACACACACTATATATATATATATATATATATATATATATATATATATATATATATATATATATAGAGAGAGAGAGAGAGAGAGAGAGAGTGTGTGTGTGTGTGTATATAATATGTGTGAATGGCCAAATGGTTAGAACATTCGCTTTCCAACCATGAGAACCACACCACGGTCTATTTGACAGGAAGATGACTTATATCAACATTTCGAGGAAGATTATCCCGACGTGCGAAACCATTGGAAAGTTCCTGAAAAAATATTACGCATTGACCATAATAATTTGAATGGAATTGGGTACACGGGACTCTTCGGAATTTAGCACGAAGTCACGAGTCATTGTGAACAAGGGTTTCACAGATTGTCGTTTTTCAATTTACTGAGCATGACAAATTATGCTCTCTTTCCCAGAATCTATAACTAATGTCAGCTCAGCATATATATATATATATATATATATATATATATATAAATCATTAACCTCTATATTTGTTTTTTTATATGAATGATTCATGAATTTATAAATTATAATTGCACCTTTTAATTAAAATTAAAATAACTGATCCAACGTGCAACTCGGATAATAAGTGTGACATTACTGTAATTATTCAACAATATAGTTCATGCCATATTCACGGAAAATCTACCAGTATAAAAGAAATCTCTTATTGCTATATTTGTACAAAAACGCACAACCTTAAAATTTAAATTCAAACTCAGCGTTGCGACCGCACTTTCCAAAACAATAACACATTTCTCATGGCATTTTTTCGGATTCCATCTCTATTTTCGTTGTCCTCTTATTACTTGGAAGTAAAAACAAGAATAAAATCTACTTCCATACATGATGATGTCTGTAGGAACAGACGAAAGTTTGTAAAAAATTAAAAAGACCTTATGCAACTGGAATTTATAAACGGGGATCATATCATTCATATACAGGTTGGGGGTTGATGTATCTTATTTATATTGTTTGCATATTTGTTTTTTGTATGAATGATTCATGAATTTATAATATATATATATATATATATATATATATATATATATATATATATATATATATATATATATATATATATATATATATATTACTGTGTACATAAGTATAAACTGGGTATTATCAGTCTGTTTCAAGGATATAAATTCGAACGAAGATAATGTACTGAAAAACATTTGTTACGCTGGCGGCAGGATGATCAAATCTAAATTACTTGTATATTTAAAATAAATTCATTCTAAAACCTATTTAGTTTAAATAAAGGAGTCATAAAAAGGACTTCAAAAGCCCACACATGTCGGCTTATATTATTACCAGTGACAGAGAGGTGAACTGGATCTTGTGAAATAGATGTCCATGTAAGTGTCATATATATTGTGTGTATGTACGTTTGCATATACGCACGTATATTTTAATCCAGTGATAGACGTAAAAATATTTTCACAAAATTGAAAAAAAAAAAAAAAATTCCGAAAAGTTCCATAGAATCTGATTGTCTTAGGATTTATTTTTAAATTGTTTTATTTTGTTGTCTTAATGATTTTATTGATCAGTCGAGGGTGGGAGTTAATTCTAAATGGGAGAGGAATGCCTTATTCCAATATTTTCCTTTAAACTCAATCAAATAGGGTTTCTGTGTGAGTCTTCTTACACATACATTAAATGACACGAGAACATAAGTCGCTCACTCACAGCATGATTTTCCAGAGTCCGGGACGGACAGAAAATCAGCTCTTCTTTTATTATATAGATGATGATGATGTTTTGTGTTGAGAAGAATCTAAATGTAAAGAGATACGTGATTATATATACATATGAAACCAAACTTAACAGTGACATTTTATAACAAACATTCTCACAGAACTAGAATTCTGAAAATAGTTTTTTTTTTATATACACATTTCAAAAATGGTTCAAGCTGAAGTCTTTTCAATCGGCCTTTCTGAGAATTGACCTTTCAAATGAGATTTGTCTTGAACAAGTTGCAACAAATTACAGATCAAACAGAAAATTGAAAACGTATATTCTGATTGAATTATCAAATAAAATAAAATAAAGCTTTGGTGCCTGAAAAAAGACAAAAAATAAAGACAAAAACAAACAAAAAAAAAAAATAAAACAAAACAAAAAAAAACAAACTTCGATTTTCGCCGAGGCTTTTTTTCTGAACCAACCATGATAGACTAAAAGTCAACTGTCAAGTAAAGCCTGCACTCAATCAAATCTATTTTTGTCCTTTGTCACAGTGAAGAGTCTTTTGGAGAATATCTCAGGTATTCTAACAGGCTACTTAGCACTACCTATCAATATATGTCAAATTTACACTAGTTTTATTTCTTTACCCTTCTCTTTAATGTCTGTGTCAACGCCGTCTTCTGGGTGTCGTATCATGGCTCGCCACAATCTACTTTCCTTTGTAGCTCTCCACAAAGTCTTTCTCTTTCCTATTTTTTCTGCTCTCTGTTTTGCCTAACATTTACAAAAGCTCTTTATGCGGTGCCTTCAATATATCTCGTCAGATTTTCCAATCGTAAGTCAGAAGTTGGTCCGTTGAAGTAAGTGTTGCGAAACACTGCCTAAACTCACGACCCAAAAGTGAGAAGAGAACGCGCGGTACGACTCTATTTACACAAAGTCTCACTCACTCACTCACTCACTCACACAAAACAAAGATAAGGGAGAGAAGGCAGGCTTTAAGTAACAATGTGGCAGACCTGCGCATCCCACCACTTCCGGTAAAAAGATTACAAAAACCAAAAACAGTCGAAAGATTGGTGACTATAACAACCAAAATGAAGATATTATTTGGAATAGATCAAAGACATAACGATGACTTGTCAAATTGAAAACATTTTTTCGTCGTATTTTGCTGGTAATTTTTATAAACAGGCTTACGTTTATGAGAATTACCCACGTTTTTTTTATTATTTTATAAAAAAAGCACACCTCTGCTCAGGCAAATCTAACAAGAATGATATAAATATATCCATAATCAAAATATAAAAAATTTTGAGGCATCGGAGTGCATGTTTTTCTTTCTTTTCTACAAATAGGAGAAGTCGTGTTTTTTTGCGTTTTCTTTGGAGAAAAAATGTTAGCGCTTAAATACAAATGTGGGTAGCATTACATAAGGATAGAAGTATATATATATATATATATATATATATATATATATATATATATATATATATATATATTCGATGTGTAGGTCATAAAAAGACATGCATATATATCTTAAGAAAGCGGTTTCTTTCTTTTTTTTGCTTTAGCAAAGGATGACTACATATAATAGAATCATATATTTCTATGCTTGCACGTGTGTTCTGTCTGCTGTTAATTGAATGCGCGTGAAGAAATGGCACAGGAAAATTAGCGTCAAAAGAAAAAGTGCGTGGGTTTCATGGGTGTGACTGAAAAGTCTCGGTTCGTATCTCGTATGGAACTTCGATGCTTTTAAAAGCTGCGAAAAACGGCAAATTTTTAATAATAATAATAATAATAATAATAATAATAATAATAATAAATGCACAGATGCGCCACCAGACATAGCTCTTCTGGTTACTTGCTTTAATTGATTGATGGTGGTATTATGTCAAGTAAATAGCCCGTTTAGTGATATACAAAGGAATATTTAGTTAATAAGAAAATATCTATCATATATCAGATTTATTTACGCTTACCTTTTTCTCTTCAGAATTGGTGTGAATATATTATACGCGTAGATGCAAGAAGGTAATAGTTGAGCTGGAAACTGTTCTTAACGTACTTTGTTAGTAATAATATTACCACCACGATATTACACGAGCCATGGCTCTTATGGCTTCTGATTCGAAGTAATTTGAGATAGGAACGTGTTCGGTTTTTACCGTTTTAAATTAAGATGGGTAACAGTAAATATTCCGTTTAGTACCAAATTTGATTGTTAGTAGTCAGGCCATGAACAGCTGGTCATGAACCCTAAGGAATAAAGCACTGTAACTATCTGTTCATGAGCGGGAGTAGTGGCTGAGGGGGTTACAAGACCGGGTATTCAGATGGTCGATATTTTTTTTGTTTATTTTTAATTTTGAAGGATGAGACAGCCAAATTACTTAAGAATCACATGTAGATACTGGTGAACGTTCTCAACCAAAGACCGTCTGGAACCCTTTGGGAATGTGTATATATATATATATATATATATATATATATATATATATATATATATATATATATGTATATATATATATATGCATACCTTAAAAATAAAGAAATAATTAGCAATTATCCAAAGGCAACAGACTTTTGAAAAGACATATCTTGGAAATAAGCCTTATGAAGGAACGGTGCAGTAACAAGAGAACATTAAAAATTCAAGAAAAAAAAAAAAATTAAAAAGTCCGCCAGGAAACAAAAAAGAATAACGAGAGTGTAGTAAGGAAAAATTAACTGCACATGTGGATAAACAAATAAAAAAAATACCACTTTATACAATGGAAAGTAAGATAGAAAAAAGAGGAAGAAGCTAAGTTATCCCAAGAAATGTGTAGGTGAGAAAATGTGAGATTCCTAAGATATGGAGACATAGATCTGATGCTAGAATGAGATGTTTACTGAGATAACACGCAATCCCTTTTTCACTACAAAAAAAGTCGCGAAAAATTCTTAGATTAAGACGAGAAACGAGACAAATATTACATACAATAATCAAAACTAAATTTAAAAAAAAAGCAACGTTGATTAAAAAATATCAAAATCGAAATAAAATAGAGTAAAGGAAACAAAATTAAATAAATGAACAAAAAGTTCATTAATGGGAAAACCCAGACAATAAGATATAAAATGGCGGCAGAGAAAATGTATGAAAGAGAAAAAAACGTCGGAAAATTATCTTCCCTTCCCTCTTCTCGCAATCACCCGTGTCTACTTTGGTTCTTTTTCTTAATATTGCTTTCTTTTTTTTACCTTTTTTTTAACTTCATCTATCACTTCCCATCTTATCAAAATTATTTGCTTTATTCCATACTCTCCACCATCCAAAAATGAAATATAATTTGATAGTAATGGAAGAAAGAGGTGTTTGAAGGCACGAAGGCTTACAAATTTCTGTTGCAGGCGGACCCCAATCTATGTCCTTGTTCCCTACCCGAAAATGATCGCTCAAAAAACATTTTCATCTAAGAATTCATCTAATTAGCAATATATAGCGCTACCAGAAATGGTTTACTGGAATCTTTAGGGTCGGTAAGGATAATATATAACTAAGAGCTAACTGTAAAGATAATGTCTGACAAGTGAAATTTGCATTTTTACAGGTATTAAATTTTACAAGCGTAGGAATGATGTAACTGCATGCCTATTATATTTAGAGACTGCTAGAAGTCAGTTCAACTCAAAATAAGTTCAGATAACTTACGAAATATGATTGCAGAACCGATGTATTGTAAGATTATAAGTTTTTCATACCGCATCGAATATAGAGTGGTAGAGAATTCTTCATTTAAGCGGTTATATTTCCCCATTAGATTAGTTACTATATATCTCATGAGAATATCGTTTTAAGGTACGCTATATTTATAGGTAAGAGTGTTTAATATCGGAGATAGAAGGTATGTTAATATAAATGTGGAAATTGAGGTCAACGCTAATCGATGACAGTCCGTTTCATCACAATTTTCAGGCCATGTATTTTATGTATTTGCTGCTCAGTAGTGCATTATGGGTAGTAAGGGTCTATTGTATTATCCTGACGGTTATTGGGCGGGCTGTAATGGGTATGTCTCAAACTATTCCTGAGGCCATTGAATCAAAATTTGTAACTATTTGTATACTTATTTGTTACTATCTTGTACTTTAAAGTTTTATTTATTATTGATTACTTGATTATTTTTTTGTTTATTGTTATTGCATTTACTTGTGTTTATTCGTCGTTTCTTAATTTCTTTGTTTATAGATTTGCCAAATTTAGCATTAACTACGCTGGTCACAATGTCATGTGTTCATCACAATATCCTTAGTCGTATACACAGTAGGTAATCGCGTAACCACAGATATAAGTAAATGACTTTCTTATTTATTGATTATTAGATACAATTATCTGTCGTGGTAAATGCTGTTACTACAAGATTTAGATAGGCATGGAAGTAGCTTAAAAACATGCACCAACAACGTTGTTAATAAAAAACGATTGTTTACAAGCAACTTTTCATCATTTTTCATAGTCATGTGTATAGAAAGTAATTATGGGTTACGGAATGTAACCCTGTGAACATATCAAAAAATATATTACACATATTTGCTATAATTAAAATAAAGCCATAAGAATATACAAAGACAGTGAGCCCACAATTCTGCAAAAATCCAAGAGATTAAAAAAATATAAAATCAGAAAAATATGTAAAATTAAAAAAGAAAAATGATTCTAAATCAATATTAAAACAAGCCTATAAAGAGGTAAACTATTAATTTACACTAAAATAAACCATTTAATTAATCAGTTCCTTTGCTCCTACGTTTCTTAGATTGCAGTGTTATTTGTTTAAGCCTTTTATGTGAGGCACTCAGATATTTTTTCCTACTGAGTGATTGTCTTGCTTCAACTTGATCTTGAAATAGGATTTTTGGTCGGCATTCTGTTGCTCATCTTTATCTTTCGAGAGTTATTTTCATTTCACTGTTATATTAAATACATAACACGAAACGATAGTGAACAAAAATCGATTTATATAATATTAGGAATAATCAATGAATCAGAGATACCATTGAACATCTAAAAAATAGAGAGGGAGCAGATTAATTAAACGGTTCATTAGCTTCTATTTTAGTTGTGAGTTTGTCTCTGCTTTATTGAATCTAAATTCATTGTTTCAAGACATTTGTTTCATTGCATCTCACTATTATAACTTCTAACAACTGCCGCCATTTGTCACGGTACGAGTAGACTATTATAACATTATAAAAAAATAAGTCGTTACTTGTAAATTGACGTAACTCATTTTGGTGCATTACTATTTAAATTAACACATTCCAAACTAGAAAACTAATCCATAATCAACATTTTTTTTCTTAACGATAAATCAACGGACATAAATGTTACTTAAATATTTAAAATTCTGAACGTCTGCTCGCTTTGAAGTCAGCCCTTGTCTGCTGACATGAAATATTTGAACTTTTCAGATCGACATATTTATGCGCATTAGTAAGTTCATTTTATTCCTGAACGAAACAAACTGAACACAAATAAACTCGGTATCAGTGTATTTTTAAATGTTAGCCTACCAATTCCTATAGCAATCC
>OZ010572.1:83647973-83720473 GCA_963932145.1 Acanthosepion lycidas | reverse complement strand
AAAAGGGAAAAAGAGAGAGAGAGAGAAAAGGAAAAAAAGAGAGAGAGAAAAGGAAAAAAGAGAGAGAGAGAAAAGGAAAAAGAGAGAGAGAAAAGGGAAAAAGAGAGAGAAGGAAAAGAGAAAAGAGAGAGAGAAAAAGGGAAAAAGAGAGAGAAAAGGGAAAAAAGAGAGAGAGAGATAAGGGAAAATAGAGAGAAAAGGGAAAAGAAAGAGAGAAAAGAAGGGAGAGAGAAAAGAAAGGAGAGAGAAAAGAAAAGAGAAAGAAAAATTGAGTCAAATGGAGACAGAGAGAGTACATGGAGAAAGAGAGAGTCAGAAAAAGAAAAATGTAGAATATATGATTAAGGGCCAAAATGGATAGGAGGTTATGAAGAGCCATGATCACCTATAACATAGAAAGCAGAAAGAGACGGACAAGGCAGAAAAAGAGACGGAGAAAGGAAAAAGAAAGACGGAGAAAGCAGAAAAAGAGACGGAGAAAAAAGAGACGGAGAAAGCAGAAAAAGAGACGGAGAAAGCAGAAAGAGAGACGGAGAAAAAGAGACGGAGAAAGAAGAAAAAGAGACGGAGAATGCAGAAAGAGAGACGGAGAATGCAGAAAAAGAGAAGGTTATGAAGTAGAAAAAGATACGGGGAAAGCAGAAAAAGAGACGGAGAAAGCAGAAAGAGCGATGGAGAAAGCCTAAAGAGAGACGGGGAAAGCAGAAAAAGAGATGAAGAAAGCAGAAAAAGAGACGGAGAAAGCAGAAAAAGAGACGGAGAAAGCAGAAAAAGCGACGGAGAAAGCAGAAAAAAGAGACGGAGAAAGCAAAATATAGAACATATGATTATTTTCGAAGAATTTTATTTCATCTTTTAGATGTGTGGGTCAATTATGACAAATAAATGCTAAATAAGTTAGTCCAAATTCTGAGGTTGTAGTTTAAAGTGTACTTAACTGCAAATAACCCTTACTGAAATGATGGGCGAGTTTTATTTTTTATTTATTTATTGATCATTCTTATTGATTTCCGTTTCAAGTCTTCTGGTTACCACAAGTTATTTGCAGTAGTAGAATAGAATTGCTAAAAATCATCTGAAAAATCATCTTTTCCAATGTTATACAAAATTAGGCATTTCGTACTCCATTTTTCTAAAACAGACTTCCTGTATGCTATAATAATAGTGTGTATTCATGTGTTTATATAAGTGTATGAGAAAGACAAAATAAAGAGCACCTTGCTGACAATTATTGAAAATTGTTAGCAGTCGCAAAGTAAAAGAAAAAAAGTAACGTGGTGTGTATTTTTTTTTTTTTCAAATTATGTTTTCGACTTTTTTTTAGCGCAAACATTACTCGTGACGTACAACAAAAGTCAAGAACGACAAGCACACAGCTTACATATTACGGATCTTTATTGATGAAACATAAAATAAAACATTGATTTTTTTTCGGTCTGCTTTCTTCATTTTTCAGGGCAAAAATCGAACTTAGAAAGAGCTTCTTGACAAAGACTGTCAATCACTAAAAATAAGTAGTCTAAGAAAGGGCACAGCTCGAACAGGGTGAAAATAATATTTATTATGGACGATACCGTAAATGTTACTGCAAGAAAAATGACTTTGTTGGAATATTAAAACATTTTTTTTTATCATTTCACTTTATGCTTACATAAATTTTATTCCTTTATTGAACGTGTATAGTTAAAAAAAATGACGAAAAGAAGCCAAAAAAGACGAAAAGAAGCTAAAAAGAGACGAAAAGAAGGTAAAAAAGACGAAAAGAAGGTAAAAAAGACGAAAAGAAGCTAAAAAAGACGAAAAGAAGCCAAAAAAAGACGATAAAAAGCTAAAAAAGACGAAAAGAAGCTAAAAAAAGACGAAAAGAAGCTGAAAAAGACGAAAAGAAGCTAAAAAAAGACGAAAAGAAGCCAAAAAAAGACGAAAAAAAGCTAAAAAGAGACGAAAAGAAGCTTAAAAAAGGCGAAAAGAAGCTAAAAAAAGACGAAAAGAAGCTAAAGAAAACGAAAAGAAGCTAAAACGATTCTATTTCACTTTTTTTTTTACTATCGACATTTATTCTTCATTATTTTTCCATCCCTTTTTATTTCGTTACTTAAAACACTCCATGTCTACTTCCACAAGTGGACGATTATGATGCGCCAATTTCTTTTGACACTTCTCCTTTTTTCTTATCTTTCAATGCATACTTATTTTAGTAGGGCACTTTGCGTGGAGAAATGGCTAGCAAGCTTGTTTTACTACATTACGGCTGAAAGGTGAGTTCCATCCTCACTAGGTACCCCCATGCACTCGGCCTTGTGCCACGTCTAAGTTATGCTTAGAAAATCACCATACTTCCAAATATTACTTCTCCCTTTACGTCTCTTTCGTTTTGTATGCTCCTACTTCCTTTACGCTAACCGCTTACTCGTTTTTCTCCTCCCCCTATTATCATACATTCTCTCTTTCTCCTTTCTATACCCGAGATTAAACACTTCTTCTGCTTGCCGTCGCTCTTCTGGACCTTGCCGATTATGGCCCTCTGTAACATCCTGTCTTCCATTGCTCTTGGTAGCACCCGTAATTTAGCCGAACCTAACATGTAATACTAATCTTCTTATATGATAGTGAATATTGGATACAGATGAAAAGAAATCGGGAAGCAGCAGAAATGTAGTTCAATAGAAAGATGTTTAGAGTACCATGGAAGAAGCGAGTAAGCAAAGAGGAACTCTGAAAGAAAATGAAAACGAGATACATACTCAGAATCAGAAAGAGGGCTGAAATTTTGGAGGCACACAATGAAGGAGAGCTTGTAAATTTTGATACACACTTGATATATCGAAAGGGACATAGGTGGCTCGGTGCCTGCCTGTCTGACGAGATTGTGTGAATGGATGGCAGAGTAGAGATTGGGAGCGATGGTATAAAGACAAGAGTACAAGATGGTATAAAGAGATGCATTGGGATAAGAGGTTGTGGCGAGTCATGACCGTCCATAATTCAGAAGAAAAACAGCACATAGGAAAATAGATTGTGTGGATAGCGTAGAGAGTATTAGCCCGGAAAGCGGTCTTGGTGTGTCGAGTTCAGACCTTTCAATGTCGTTACGCTCACTTTTGGACATACACCGTTGAAGAATTAATCTTTTGGACTAAATACAAGTGCCGTTTAAAATAGTCATGCCGGCGGAAATGTTTCAACTTCTAAAATGAGCTGCCGGTTCAAATAAAGCGAGATTTCATTTATTTCAAACGTGGCATGGTTCGTAGCAGTAATATATATATATATATATATATATATATATATATATATATATATATATATATATATATCAGAAATAATAAAGAAAAAAGTTGATAGTGCCAGCACTTGTATTTGGTACACAATCCATATTTTCCCAGCTATAAATTAATAGCAAGGAGGACTGGGCGATCTAGCTTTGATTGACAACCAGTCTAGGAGAAGGACAACTCCGAATTCCAAAAAGGTTGGATGTATGGCTGGTAGTTAACTCGTAAAAAAATTATTTGTTACGGAAATCAAAGCAGTAGCACTTAGCGTGTGGCGTTATATTCCTCTGGGAGTCGACATCGTTAACAAGCAACAACAGCAATGATGATAAATAGATACGCTTGAAAAACATTGGCTAAAACGCATCTGTTTTCTGTAAAAGGCACATAAGGCAATCACCAAACATTCTATTTTGTTTATAAAAAAGAAAACAGCATCTGGCTGCTGTTTCACTGACTGGCCATTCTGAACAGCACCTGTACATCGGAAATAATGGTTCATTCTCCGTAATTATGTGAAATCAAATTCTGCTTTCAAGGAAATTAAGACCAGAAGGAGATGACACGAAAAGTTGCGAGGAGAGCAAAGCAAACAAACAAAAAAACTTGAAAAAAAAAGGTAAGAAGCGAAAAATTAAAGTAGCTTTAAAAAATAAAGGGAAATAAGAAGGAAAAAGGGTCTAAGATGAACATTTTAAAATTGGATGTTAGTGAATTCCAGAAGTTAAAGATTAATCACAGAAAAGAGAAGGTATGGTTTTAAAAAGATAGATTAGACAAAACAAAATATCGGTAACAAAAGTGAAACAAAATCGAAAACATTTCACCTTCATTTTGCATTTCTTTTCCTTTTAGTTTCTTTTTAATTACTCGCACCCTCCCTTTAGCTATTAAAGGTAAAAGGTGAAAGTTTAGGTGAGACAGATGGAGAATAACTAAGACTGTCGAAAATATATAAATAGAACGAGTAAGAGAGAGACAGAGAGAAAATGATAAAGAAAAAAAACTGAACAAAAATTCCTGAACGGAAATGAGTGAATAACAAAATAGAGGAAAAATATCCAGTTTATTTTCAAGTTTAAAAAGTCTTATTTGGATTCTGTTAATACACGTGTAAGCTTCAAACGGTTATTGCTCGGTTATATTACAAAATAGAATAAAAGCCACTAAAAACAGCAAAAGCCATGTTAGATTATACAAATTAAAAGGGTTTATAAATAATAGACGTGCTCATTTCCAAAGAGAAAAAAAAAAACATCAAAAAGAAGAGTATTATGGAGAAGAGGGAAAACAATGATGACAGAAGAACGGAAAAATGTTAGTTCTGTCAGTTACAGAATGTAGTCAATGAAGGAGGAGATTAACAAAAAATCGAGGAGAAGACAACGAAGACGAAAAAGATGGCGACGAAGACGAAAAAGATGGCGACAAAGACGAAAAAGATGGCGACGAAGACGAAAAAGATGGCGACGAAGACGAAAAGCACAAAGCGGACAAGGAGAAAAGAAGAGAAACAGAGCTGAAAACATGGACGATAACGACAAATAGAAATTAGAGTAAAAGGAAATATTAAAATCAAAATAATTACAGCGAGAATAAAGGCGGCGGCAAACTTATAGCGACGGGGTAAACAATTACAAATAAAGTGAATAAACTAATTTCGGGGTAAAATAAAAAAAAATACCTTACAGACGTAAAAAATTCTAATAAAAAATTTAAAAACTATCAAAAACAAGAAAATTATTCACTAAGATAAACTGAAAAAAATACACATAATTAAATAAATATTAAAATATCCACTCCGTCAAGTCAATTCACCTCTGATAATACTAACAATGATGCTCATGATAATAAATTTGAACAAACAATATCTGACATAAAATTAAAAAAAAAAAAATAAGGACGCGCATACAGAACGCATATGTCACTAAGCGGGATTTTAGACGGAGCGTTGCCCAGCCCAACGTGAGACTTAGGGTGTGGATGACTGCTATTTCCCTTTGGCGTTCGACAACAACAACGTGGTAGCGAGAGCTATGTCATGCAATGGCGTCGTCTTTGGCAAAACTAAGGCAAAGAAGGTAGAGGGTGAAAGCATAAATCTATAGCATAAGGTCGAAGTCTGGAACGATGTCTGGTTTGCGCATTCGCCAAGCAGCTGGCGGGAAAGGGATGTCATACGCGGGAAAAGAAGACATATTGAGAGAGATATAGAATGGAGGCAAGAGAGAAATGTGTGTGCGTGTGTTTTAGGGAAGAAGGGTGGTCTTGGTGTAGAGTGTGGGTCGAGTCGCCAAATTAAACTTAGCTGTTCGAACCAGAGAAGAATGTTGACTCGTACCGGCCGCGCAGGCCATTCGTGGGGGCTAATCATTACAGAAAAATTGAGTTAGGACGAACTAAGGCAGGAAACGTTAATAGAAGGTTTTCAGAAGATGAGGTGAGTGAATGTGGGATGAGTTGGAAATGGTAAACAAAGAATTCGCAGAGAGAGAGAGAGAGGGAGACGGAGAGGGAGAGAGAGAGAGGAGAGATAGAGGAGAGAGACAGAGAGACAGAGAGAGCGGCTTCGGCGAGAGGAAAGCTGAGACTTGTGATGATTGTGTGCGAACGAGAAAAGACAGAAGTACGCTTCTTTGCACACACACGTCACAGAAAGAATACGTAAGAAAAAGATTCATAAAAATAACAGTTTTAAATATCCGTTCCAGTAATGCTACACAATCAAATTTAATTAGGCATAGAAATATGAATGCACATGTGATTGAACCATAATGTCGATACCAGAACACACACACACACGAATCTGTAAACATGAAATATAGAAAGGTGGTGCCTTGATCAAATTCGTGAGAAACCGAAAAAAAAAAAAAAAGAAAAAAGGAAAGTGGCATTATATCAATAACAATAACTCTTCATCTCTAGATTAAAGTTCAAAGATTTAAAAAAAAAATGTAATTTTAAACAACGTGAAATCCGTTTAGTGTCCAATTTTAATGAATTTTATATTCATTGTTATCAAAAACGTGGTTTATGACAACATCACGTTGGAATATTTATACCCGTATGATCACCGACGTTAAGCAACGCTGAGCCTCGTTACCACCTCGATGGGTGACCGTTTTGGGAATACCAGGTGTTATAAGCCTTGTATGTGCGGGTGGTGCAATGGATTATGGCTCGTAATTGTTAATCGGAGTTCCAATTCCCGTTAGGTTCATTAGCGCGCAAATACCATTGGGAAAGGTAAGAATCCACATATTCTACCCCAGCAGGGTAAATTAATAAGACTTGTATCACTAAACCATTATTATCTAAAAAGATTCTTACAATCTAAAAGTATTTTCTGGTTTTAAATAAACTGCAAAGAGTTAATAAACCGTAGAAAACGATCTAATCAGTCAATTAACAAAAGGAGTCAAGTGTTCACCCCAAGACAAGGCAAAAGAAATTGGCTACCAGCGATGTTTGCCGGAAGCAAGGGGATAAAAACAAAGATTATATCTTTTTTTATGAAGTACAAATATTGTCACGGCTGATAGTAAATAAGATTTATTTGATTATGGTTGATTGTCATCGAATAAAGAAGGGACATAAAGTGGATGGCCATTTGGTTTTCTGAATGGTTGACATTTCATCAAAGAAGTGTACCAGGCATCGTTTTTTTTTTTTTTTAATGCTGAATCGTATCATAATTCTTTAAAAATTTATAATCTATTTCCTGATTTTTTTTTTTTTTTTTGCCTAATCTTAGAATTGTGTATAATTATTAATAAATGCAAAGAAAAAAAAGCCTAGGACATCCCAGTTCAAAATATGTCGCAATATCAGTTTCGTTAAAATAACTAATTAGACCAAATTAGACATCGATTGAAATCACGACGCTATATTAAAGTACTTTTATTTTTTATCTGCACAGTCGGCTGTGAAGAAGACTGAAGACTTCGGATTCTTTAATGTCGGATGTCTTTTCACGACGTTTGCGGTTATGGCTATCTACACATTCCTGACGTGTTGCTTTTAGTAACTTTTAACTTTTTACCCTCCTCTCTTCATTCTTGTTCTTCCCTCCATTCAAACACATTAGTCTGGTTTGTTTTTACGCAGGTACTTTTTAATTGAATACTCACACTACTTCCAAGCAATTATGCAAAAATGCGATTTGCAGTCGGAATGGAATGAACATTTATTCTCATATAACAACCGTCGAGCAACCATGAGTTGCCCGGATATCGCTTGATACAAGGGACAACTAAACAATTTAATCAAAACTCTTTTTCATAAATGACGTCATTAAGCCGTAAAGGTAAAAATACAAGGAAATTTTCATTCATATCTTTTTTTTTAAGGCCATTCGTATCCGATGATGCCAGTCTACGAGGGCGGCTAAATTCGGGTCGAATCTCGGCCTTTGGCTGAGATTTGATCACGGCTATGACTAGCTTGGACCGGCTCAGGCCTGGACCAGCTAGGACAAGTCAAGACCAGTTTTGACTAAGCTCTGGCCAGCTTGGACATGCTATGACCAGTTTTGGACCAGTGGCCCGAGTGGAAACGGGCGGGTCTCCCACGCTAAACCGACCTTGTGTCACATCCTGACCTCGTGGGAGTCAAGTAAATACCTCTACAAGGGTGGCTAGCTAATCCCTACTGCAGATGTCTGCTCAGGCACATTTGTGTTTGTTCAACACCCACAAAACCCACCTGTGGTTTTTACTGTAACTAAAATGAGAGGACCTTTTCTGGAAGAGTGCGCGTTATCTAGCGTGATCAACAGTCTGAACAAGGCCTGTATGCCGAAACCCTCGCTCACGAAGACTTGTGACTTCGTGCTAGCAAAACCTTTGACAGCTACTAAAAGAGCTCCGTCTATACAATTTCATATTATTACAAGAATGCTATGTAAATGAAGAAATAAGTCCGTTGCCAATTTTTTTTTTATTTACAAGAAATATATTCAGTATAATTCGCTTTTGTCAATATACAATATAAAAAAGGAATCTTCCAAAAATCCCTTTGTAAGTCATTGGTTAAAATTCAAAGATGAAGGCGCGATATATATATATATATCATACATTTCCTCAACACATGATTTTAGATAATATCAATAAAAAAAATCAATCAAAATAGCAATTATTGCTCGTCACTTACTTAACTTTCTGTGTCTCTCTCTCTATCTCTCTCTCTCTCTCTCTCTCTCTCTATATATATATATATATATATATATATATATATATATATATATATATATATATATATATATATATACACACGATTGAGCTCAGGGGTATGCATTCACACCCATCTCCAAAAATGTACTCTTTAAAGAACAATAAATACGGTATTTACTAACTTGCAAACAGGTTCAGTCGTTAAAATTATTAAATATTAAAGTTTGACTTTCAAAGAAGATTAAAAGCTTAAATTTAATATTCAATGAAATTAACTATATGTTTATAAATAATTAAACTTACGACAAAGGTAAAAAATAAATATTAGGTTGGTGCAAAAATAATGACGTAATAATGTCTTTTTTTGACGTTACGTCAAAAAACGACATTATTACGTCATTATTTTTGCACCAACCTAATACATTTCTTTGGGACAGATTTATATATATATTTGTGTGTGTAAGGTCTGATAAAAATGTGTCGAGACTATTTCTATGGTAACGTGCTAAAGTATGCAGAATATAGCCTCTTTAGACAAATTGACCATGGACACTGTCGCGCATGCATACAGTTATAATGGTCCCACTCACTTCTGTTGTTTAAAACATTGCTTAGAAGGAAAGTCTGTAGAGTATTGTCGTTTCGTCACACCACCGGAGTTTCAACAATGACCGTCTCTTGTTAGGAATTTTTGAACAAGAATCTACATTCCACCGATCCGACAACCAACCTATTACCCTGATCTTTCGGATACTGAAATGCTCATATGTACGTTTAATAAAATTACTTCAAATTTACTTATATATATATATATATATATATATATATATATATATATATATATATATATATAATTATTTATTTAAAAATATGATTCCAACTCGCTACATAAAAGGTCTCATGTTTCAAAACAAGAGCCGAAAACTTCAAAATAATATTTGAATTAACTTGAGTTAAAGTAGGCTCTGTTCCATCTTCAAGCGAAATTTTTTTGGGAATGACTTATTTTAATAGTATGGTCAGAATTGAAATCAAAAATTTCCATGGTAACTTCAAGGGCGGATTGTTTAGAATCGGCAGGGGTGGGGTGTTAATAATTTGTATCAGTATAGAGTTACTTTCATAGATGCCGGGTCACGGTAAGGTGGGGGTGGCTAAATTTACGACGGAGGAAGTTTTCGCATAGTCTGGCTTGAGCGTCTACGGAGATTTATTTATTTATTTTTATTTTATTCTTTTATTATATCTCTTTATGAAAGGGATTTGTGTGTATATATATATATATATATATATATATATATATATATATATATATATATGAGTGTGTTTCTGTGTTTACTAGAATATTGGAGCCACATATGATCTGTTGCTCCTGCTGTATATCTAGATATAAAATTCAAAGAATCAGCAATATTATTGGTCCTGATCTGGCTTCTAGGCTTCGGTCACCTTTCCGCTGCCATAAAGTTGCCTTTCTGTAACTTTTCTGTAAACGTCCATGTTCGTATGAACTTGTCGCCATGGTACCGAGACTTTAAGAATTTAAGTGCAGAACTAGATAGGCGATGAGGTATCGCCAGTTTAGAGTTGATTTGGCTAGATGTAACCTTAAGTTCTAGGCTAACAGTTTCTTTTCTCGCACTTCTCGCTTGTGAAAATCTCTTCTGGCTCCAGTCATGTTTAATCTTCAAAAAATTAAAGGCAATGTCAATCGCTCTCTACTATCCACCTGATTATGTTTTTATTCTCGCCCTTGAATAATGTTTTTTCTTTTTAAATTTTTCCACACCCAGTAACCGCTTGTGTCTTAGTGGTTTTACTGACTTGCTTGGGGTAAACTCGATTAACACACACACACACACACACACACACACACACACACACACACACATCATGTAACAATGCTATGTGAAAACAAAAGTTGGAATTCTTGTCGGATAGAAGAGATGATATACGAATTCTAGACGCAATTTCTTACTAGTCAACCCCGAATCTCTCTTCGTTGCTTTACTCATAATTCATACCGGTGAAATACGTAATTACTTTCCGAACACACTAATGTCAAAGAACGCCCGATATTGTGACCAGTACAGATAATATTAAATTTGGTATGTCAACATTTATTGAACCTTTGCTCCTTGATCAATCATTTCCTCTCAAATTATACTCTCCTGCTCTTGTAATTTATAATGTCATACAGCGCAAAAAACTATTATTAACGGAAGACAATGACAATATATATCGTAAATCAGAACATAAACTAGGTAATGTCTCTTCACTTTGATGCTTTTAAGTTTTGATCGATTTGTTTTCTTCGGCTTATCAACCCTTTGCCAGTTTGCCAGTTATTTAAAGCCAGAAAATATTTTTACATTGTGAAAAGTTATTTTTGAAATCATAATGGTCATGTGGGGTCAAAAAGTCGAATTCATACCTTTCTCAAGGGTATTTGCGCGTAAGTTAAAATCCCGAATCCAACAGGAATTGGATCTAGGCTCTTCCCTTTTAGTTCGGAGTAATTTTCCATCACATCACCCAAACATCCAAGCTGGTATTTCCAAGGGGTCACCCATCTTTGGTGACCATAAGAGGAACAAGTATTTCAATGTGATGTGGTCGTAATTGGAATACTAGGTGATGAGTGGCCGCTTGGATCGGAATTGGTAATTGGATCGCTGAGTTTCACTTCCAATTGGGTTCGTTATATTTTACTTACGCCTAAACACTCTTGGCAAAGCCATGAATCCACATCTACTCCCACCAGCCATAGGTTAATTAGTAAGACTTGTATCGCTAAACTATTATCATTTCTCCGTCTAAAAAAAAAAAAACAGAAAAAAATACAACCTAAAAGATATTTCTGGCTTTAAATAACCTGCAAAGGGTTGATAAGCTGTAAAAAAACGAATCAATCAAATCTTAAACATCTGGTAAAGACTGACCTTTCTACACAAATGAATTGATCTGCGAGACTATTTTGCTAACCATTGTGCTATAGAAGCCTTATGTTAACGACAAGCGACTATTATCGAAACCGTTTCGTCTATTCCTCCTTCTAGTATCCTAATTATTGCGCCATTTTGTAGTTACAAGAGTTAAGCATACGCAGCTACAGCTTTAGTATGATTAGCACGTATTTGGGTTCAAAGAAAGACCTTTGTTTCACGCAGACACAGGCTCGTTCGCACGTTCACTAACATGCACGCCGTCCCAGTCTGATTACGCTGAAAGTGAAATAGTGGATGACGGGTCGGCAACACGGTGCCGGCAGGTGTGGAGGTGTGACTGGCAGGCAGTGTTACCAGCTGTGGTCTCCATGACATTGGTTGCCTCTGGAGGCAATAAACAACACTTTGCCTTTACAACAAAAATTACGTTCCCGATCGTCAAGATACGAAGTGGGAAGTGAAAGGGAGTCCGGTACTGATGACGAAGGTGATAAAGATGGGGGATAAGGATGGAGGATGAAGACGTAGCAAGCTAAAGATGGAAGGATATGATGAGCAGACGATGACCGAGAAGAGGGGGACAAATGTTGAGCGCCAAATAGGAACGAGTGAGAGAGAGATGAATGAAAAAAAAAAATTACGAAGATGAACGAAATAAGATGAAAATCTCATGAAGGAAAGAAAAGAATGTGCAAAGAATGAGTAGGAATCTAAAATGATTGATTCAGAAAGAAGTTTAAAAATTAGGATTGAAAATGAGAGAAAATATCATTCAGGAGTAAAGGAAAAGGCAATAAAGTATCATATATAAATATATTTTTTTTCAAGTTTATTAAAAAGACCACGAAGGTTTCCATTATATATATATATATATATATATATATATATATATATATATATATATATATTATAAATTTTTATTATAAATTGATTTATTTAAAATATGTTTTTTTTCGCTACACAAATTTAACTATGTTTCAAAAATGGAAGCTAAATGCTACGAATTTAATTTTGTAATTAAATTAAAGACATTAGTTCCATTTCATCCTCAAGATGGTAAGAACTCTGGAGCGAAAAAAAACATATTTTAAATAAATCAATTTATAATATTAATGCTCTGTAAATTTACATTGAGCACTATTTTGTAAAAATAAAAATATCTATAAGTACACCGGATTATATATCTTACTGTTCTTTCTTTTTATTTATACATACATACATTCTAATTTTGCTGTTTGTTATTCATTCATTGGCTAAGCACACACGCACGAACGCATATATATATATATATATATATATATATATATATATATATATATATATATATATATATATGTAAGCAAATATATGGATATAGATCCGACAGTATGAAGAAAAATATATGGAAAAAACAAACTAAAATCCTTATATGCAATTATGCTGTTTTAATGTTAATATGTCAACGTCGGACGTTTCGGTCTAATAAACCATCTTCAGGACATCTTCATAAAATATAATTAACATTACCAATTCAACATGACAAAGACAATATTTTATGAATATGTCCTGATGATGGTTTTTTAGACCGAAACGTCTGACGTTGACATATTAACATTAAAACAGCATTATTGCATATAAGGATTTTTGTTTGTTTTTTCCGTATATTTTTCTTCATATATATATATATATATATATATATATATATATATATATATAGAGAGAGAGAGAGAAAGCGAGAGAGAGAGAGAGAGAGTGTGTGTGTGTGTGTGTGTGTGTGTGTGCATTGGTGCAGCAGATCATTATTCAGACATATATTGTTAAATATAACAGACAATGAATGTATATTACGTTTGCCCAGGAGCCGTTCTAAACTCCACATATTTGCTTTAATTTCGGAAGAAATTAAAAACAAAAATTATACAACATTTGTTTTTTTTTTATTATGCTGTTCCTTGATCTAAGCTTTCGGCTCACATGGTTGTATAACAGAATATCATCTTTGAGGTTGAATATCTGATTAAATGTCCATATAACCACTCTGAATAAGGTTCATAGCTAACAAACATAATAGACATTCGTTATGTGTTATATTTAACAACATAGGTTTGAATAATATATATATATATATATATATATATATATATATATATATATATATATATATATATATATATATATATGGCTGTCCTCTCGTATCGGTGTATGCCTGTCCCTTCGATGACATTTCAGTTTGTTCAACACCTACAGACTCAACATATGGTATATAAAACAACTATGCTTAGTATAATTTAGTTACAATTGCTTCTTTGAGCGAGATAACAATCTGACATGATCAAAACTAAACAAAGCCAGTATGCTTATATCATCAGTCACGATGACTTCGTCCAACTATCGATGGCTTTCGAACAGCTCATCTCCCCCAATTTCACTCACAAGCCCCGTGACAACTCGTATTTTTCAAAAAATACCTGATGCTTCCGCACTCTGGGATCGTCTCTCCCAACCCGATATTATTAAGAAGTTACTGAGAAATTGACCATGGAGATATCCGAAACCACGTCTTATGACCGAAATTCTAATTGGACCACACGGGCTCCTACATATATTAGAGATGCTTCAAATATTATGACTATTTCCACGAAAACATCAACAGATACACAATAACATCGTTGGATAAAGCAATTATGCTACAAAATCATATTTTTCCCCATAGTCACCTACATTTCATGAGTTGATCATAACACTCCTTACATTGTTGGCTGATGACTGTGAGGATCATACAGAAGGTTACTTGTCCCACACTTCACTTTTGCCACTGTTAAACATATATTACCAATCACGTCACTCTATACATATCCAGATATTTTTTTTGTAAACAGTTACCAAGTATCATGAAAAGCAATTATTTTCACATCTAATAACAAACATCTACTTTCTGGACCCTTTCATGTCTGACGCCATTTTATCAAACCAGCAACTGTAACAATGCAAAAATATGCCATAAATAACTAAATGGCTAAACGTCAGATATTTTTATAATTGGTTCGATAAAGTTTTAGCATTCTCTTGTATTCTTATGGATATGATGAGACTATTACAGATGTTGAATCGCAAATAGAAGTGAATTCAACAGTAAAATGCTGTCATTAGAATAGAGGAGAATAGCGAATACTGATATATATATATATTTTTATAGAAACAGACTACGAAGGTTTCTATTACACACACACACACACACATATATATATATATATATATATATATATATATATATATATATATATATAATAATATTTTTCATTTGAAAAAAATGATAACAGAAAAAAGGACGAAAAATAAAAATAGATTTTAGCAACGCCATAAAAGAGTTATAGGTGCACATTGAATGTGACTTAATTCCTGGAATGAGGAGTTATTTATATTCTGACTATTGTGGTCATCTTTGTTGCTACCAAAATAATTCAGACGTTGTGCGCTGTAGCCTTCATCAGGTGCTTGTGGATCCGGAAAAACCCTCTGACAATAGGGTTGTTAGGGGTTAATGCAAATAGGGAACTGATAATCAGATATATTATAGTAAATAATTTTACAATGTTCCCGAGACCATAGTAGTTTTTCCGGATGAATAATAGAATCGCTGATTTTAATTGCCGGTCTAGTGCGTTGTGTTGCACTTCGCACTAGTTCCTAGTGGTTTCAATAGCAGGGCAGACTGAACTCTCTAAACTTTGGTGCCAAAAAATGTAATGGAAGGAAAACGATGAATTACAAACCGAAGAGTGGGTAATCGGAAAAGATTCCACTATCTTTTGTGATGTTAACGAACACTCGTTTAAGACTTTTGTGATGCCAACGAATGCTAGTTGAATTAGGACTTTGTAATCGCAGATACGAGTAGAGTAACGCCGTTGAACAATGCTTGTGTCAGACGCCTTCGAATATTACTGGCACTAATAGTATTTGCTTGACAATACTTGCTCGAACAGTGATCCGAATAGAAAAATAGTATATAAAATAGCGGTCAGTATAAAAATAGAGGAGATAGTAGAATAGTGGTCCGAATATTAATAGAGGATAGAGTAGAATAGAGGTCGAATATTAATAGAAGATAGAGTAGAATAGAGGTTCGAATATTAATGGAAGATAGAGTAGAATAGAGGTCCGAATATTAATAGAGTAGAATAGAGGTTCAAATATTAATAGAGTAGAATAGAGGTCCGAATATTAATAGAGGATACAGTAGAATAGAGGTCCGAATATTAATAAAGTATAGAGTAGAATAGAGGTCGAATATTAATAGAGGATAGAGTAGAATAGAGGTCCGAATATTAATAGAGGATAGAGTAGAATACAGGTCGAATATTAATAGAAGATAAAGTAGAATAGAGGTCCGAATATTAATAGAGTATAGAGTAGAATAGAGGTCCGAATATTAATAGAGGATAGCGTAGAATAGAGGTTCGAATATTAATAGAGGATAGAGTAGAATAGAGGTCGAAAATTAATAGAAGATAGAGTAGAATATAGGTCGGAATATTAATAAAGGATAGAGTGGTATAGTGGTCCAAATATTAATAGAGGATAGAGTAGAATAGAGGTCCGAATATTAATAGAGGTTAGAGTAGAATAGAGGTTGGAATATTAATAGAGGATAGAGTAGAATAGCGGTCCGAATATTACTAGAGGATATAGTAGAATAGAGGTCCGAATCTTAATAGAGGATATAGTAGAATAGAGATCCGAATATTAATAGAGGATAGAGTAGAATACAAGTCGAATATCAATAGAAGATAGAGTAGAATATAGGACCGAATATTAATAGAGAATAGAGTAGAGCAGAGGTCCGAATATTAATACAGTAGAATAGAGGTCGAATATTAATAGAGGATAGAGTTGGAAAGCGGTCTGAATATTACTACAGGATATAGTAGAATAGAGGTCCGAATATTAATAGAGGATAGAGTAGAATAGAGGTCCGAATATTAATAGAGGATAGAGTAGAATAGAATTAAGAATATTAATAGAGGATAGAGTAGAATACAGGTCGAATGTTAATAGAGGATAGAGTAGAATAGAGGTCGGAAGATTAATAGAGGATAGAGTAGGATAGAGGTCCGAATATTAATAGAGGATAGAGTAGAATAGCGGTCCGAATATTAATAGAGGATACAGTAGAATAGAGGTCCGAATATTAAAAGAGCATAGAGTAGAATAGCGGTCCAAATATTAATAGAGGATAGAGTAGAATAGAGGTCCGAATATTAATAGAGTAGAATAGGTGTCGAATATTAATAGAGGATAGAGTAGAATAGAGGCCCGAATATTAAAATAGGATAGAGTAGAATAGGGGTCGAAATATTAATAGAGGATAGAGTAGAATACAGGTCGGAATATTAATAGAGGATGGAGTAGAATAGAGGTCCGAATATTTATCGGGGATAGAGTAGAATAGAGGTCCGATTATTAATAGAATATAGAGTAGAATAGAGGTCGGTATATTAATATAAGGATAGAGTAGAATATTGGTCCGAATATTAATAGAGGATAGAGTAGAATAGATGTCGGAATATTAGTTGAGGATACAGTAGAATGGAGGTCGGAATATTAATAGAGGATAGAGTAGAATAGAGGTCCGAATATTAATAGAGGATAGAGTAGAATATAGGTAGGAATATTAATAGAGGATAGATTAGAATAGAGGTCCGATTATTAATAGAGGATAGAGTAGAATATAGGTCGAATATTAATAGAGGATAGAGTAGAATATAGGTCGGAATATTAATAGAGGATAGATTAGAATAGAGGTTGGAATATTAATAGAGGATAGAGTAGAATAGAGGTCGGAATATTAATAGACTATACAGTAGAATGGTTGTCGGAATATTAATAGAGGATAGAGTAGAATAGAGGTCCGAATATTAATGGAGAATAGAGTAGAATAGAGGTCGGAATATTAATAGTGGATACAGTAGAATAGAAGTCCGAATATTAATAGAGGATAGAGTAGAATAGAGGACCGAATATTAATAGAGCATCGAGTAGAATAGGGGTCGAATATTAATAGAGGATAGAGTAAAATAGAGGTCTGAATATTAATAGAGGATACAGTAGAATGGAGGTCGGAATAATAATAGAGGATAGAGTAGAATAGAGGTCGGAAAATTAATAGAGGATAGATTAGAATAGAGTCGGAATATTAATATAGGATAGAGTAGAATAGAAGTCCGAATATTAATAGAGGATACAGTAGAATAGAAGTCCGAACATTAATAGAGGATAGAGTAGAATAGAGGTCCGAATATTAATAGAGGATAGAGTAGAATAGAGGTCCGAATATTAATAGAGGACAGAGTAGAATAGAGGTCAGAATATTAATAGAGGATAGAGTAGAATAGAGGTCGGAATATTAATAGAGTATATAGAGTAGAATAGAGGTCGGAATATTAATAGAGGATAGATTAGAATAGAGGTCGGAATATTAATAGAGGATAGAGTACAATAGAGGTCGGAATATTAATAGAGGTTAGAGGAGAATAGAGGTCGGAATATTAATATAGGATAGTGTAGAATAGAGGTCGGAATATTAATAGAGTATAGAGTAGAATAGAGGTCGGAATATTAATAGAGGATAGAGTAGAATAGAGGTCGAATATTAATATAGGATAGAGTAGAATTGAGGTCCGAATATTAATAGAGGATAGAGTTGAACTGAGGTCTGAATATTAATAGAGGACAGAGTAGAATAGAGGTCGAATATTAATAGAGGATAGAGTAGAATAGAGGTCGGAATATTAATAGAGGATAGAGTAGAATAGATGTCCGAATATTAATAGAGGATAGAGTAGAATAGAGGTCGAATATTAATATAGGATAGAGTAGAATTGAGGTCCGAATATTAATAGAGGATAGAGTAGAATTGAGGTCCGAATATTAATAGAGGATAGAGTAGAATAGAGGTCGAATATTAATAGAGGATAGAGTAGAATTGAGGTCCGAATATTAATCGAGGATGGACTAGAAATGACCATCGTTAGTCGTCAGCTACTTCCAAGATATGTGGTCACGTGTTCTACTTTATTTATTAATGGGATCGCCTGTGTTTGATCACTGGCGATCTATGTTCAAACTCAAGTGTCGGCAGCGACACTTAATTCCTATATAACATTATATAACCAATAATGAATGACAGTTCACAGATAAAGAAAAAATAATCTTGAATCATTCAATGTGAAAAATCAAACAAACCTGTTTTTAATGTATGGGAATTAATAAAAGCTGCAAAACGAAACCAGTTATTCTCTGCCACCATCGAAAAGAGCCTGAACTTTCACCTATCATGGTGGATGTGTTTTCTTTCAAAGAGACCCCTTGTCTTGGATACCTATTGCGACTCAAACTCTCCTCAGACTTCAAGTGGAACTCACTCATATATTAGGTTGGTGCAAAAATAATACCGTTTTTTGGCGTATTTTTTTAACGTCCAAAAACGATATTAGTTTTGCACCAACCTAATAATATATTTCTGAAAATGCTGTAAAAATATTCGATGCATTATACCGTTTTAGTAAGTATCAAACCCAACCTGCTATACTCTATATATACAAGAGACAGATCAGATGTGAAACAGACTATTACTGTCATATCTTATCTGCAGTTTCCCAGTCCTCAAATGCCTGTCTTGTCAAAGTTCAAGAGTGTTTATGCGGCCTTGTGGGCGATGAATTATTTCCCACCTTACAGACAAAACTTCGCTTTCCATGGCATATGTTCTGACAAGCTACAATTCTTGGTTGCACCAACCGTGACCTTTACAGATGCGATCTGCCATGCCACGTAAACAAGGATAAATACTTCCCTTCATATTCCATTGTAAAGAAATAAGTTCTACACAGACAGTTTCTTCCAAAGAATAGACTCCGAGCAGGATGTTTCCTCAATAACTACAATCTTGAATTCTTCAAGTCTAGGGTTAACCTAGATCTTTCATAGATAGTCCAATGAAGTTCACTTCATGCCGTTTATTATACTTATACAACACCATATTATAACTAGCTAGCTTGAGTGGCTCTTGGGGTTCGTATTTGGTGAGTATTAGCATAAAGAAAAAACGTTGCTGTCAGTTTAAAACCCATCTGCAATGATTTTATTACTGTATTTGCCGGCGTCAAGGGCGCAGTTTTTGTAAAATAAGTCTTGAAAATTTACCATGCGAAGGTTAGAGTTTTTGTAGGGTTATGCAAATCCTAGAAAAAGGTTATCTATGCTAGACGGTAAACTGAATTCTTATATGTTATGCAATTTTTTTAGATTTATTTTAGGAAAAATAGTGCGTCATTGACGCCGGCAAATACGGTAGGTTGCACTTGTGTCTAATAATTTTGTATACGGAAAATATTTTTATCTCTTTAAACATTATTTTAAAGTGTTAAAAATATGTCGGATTTATAAATAAAAATTCATTACTTCTTTAGAAATACAGAAAATATTATTATTTTTTTTTAAATTACGTAAGAGAAAAACAAAGCTTAAATAACATTAATAAAAAAAAATACAATTCAACTTTATATCGACTTGTCTATCTCCAACATAGATCTTAAAAGTATCCAATCTATTCCGATGAAGTCGACTTTTTCACAGCAAAAATGGCGGGGGGGTCATCAGTCAGGACTTTCTAAACATCCGTCTTCCGCTTGAAACCAGATATTCCCGGCTAAAATACGCATGCGTGTAAAGTCTCATTGATAATGAAAGTGACACATCTCATTTTCGTATCCGGGGCGTCCGGCCTGAAGCCATTATCTGCCTACGTCGAGCTAAATGATTGATCTTTGAGTGTAGGCAACAAACTAGCGCGACTTTATCTAAGAATAAGGAGACCGAGAGCACCTCGCAATAAGGTTTTCAACTTATGAATAGCAATTAGCTTAAGTAGATTTCACACGAACGCATTTGTACATACAAAGGCTCACGCACACGTTCAAACATGAATATTCTTTTACACAAACTCATTCACTGACTGTATCAAAAGCACAGGTATATAGAGGTAATTTTTTTTCACAGTAAGGTTCACTTTGTACAAGGCTCGGGAGTCATTCTAGGTAGAAAGTTACGTTAAGCGGTAGTTTATACGGATAGGAGAATATAATGACTAACTAGACTTGAACAGGTAAAGGTTATAGTGATCGTGGAAACATCCTCTTGGGAATGTATTTCACAGGGCAGTGGTTGGCGCGGAGAAGCTGGCGACGGAATACGGAAGGAATGTGTGTGGTTTGCTAATATGTAAATGGAATGGCGTGTCCCAGTCGTGAAGGTCGAAGCACCTTTCATATTAATAGTGATAGAGCAGTGAGAGTATCGCCGCATCCTCTGCGTGTGTGATATATATATATATATATATATATATATATATATATATATATATATATATATATATATAAAGTAAGAGGGAAAGGGAGAGATTGATATTCGAGTATATAAAATGATTCTCTCGCACAAGGACTCAGAGACGCTTTTGAATTCTATCAAGACTGGAAAGTGAGGACTCGCCAGCTCCCGCCCGGATAAGACAGCTACTCTGTTTTCTCCCTCATCTGGCTCTTATAATGAAAGAGGATAGTATGAGGTGTCAGATTCAGGGAACCGACTATGTAAACCGAATCTTTAGCGACGCATTCGTTTCACTTATGTAAACATTTAGAAGTAATATAATATTCAAAATAATGATGTGTAGCGTCTAATGGTGTTTTAAAATCTCCAAAATGTCATGAACTTTTATCTCCCTTTGGACTGTTGTAACATTACTTAAGTAGATCACGTGACCCTAGAGGAAACGAATAAATAGAAAGTAGCGTGACGTCTAATTGGTCATTATTTCTAGTCTATCCTCTATTACTATACGGATCGCTGTTCTCTATACTCTTCACTATACTATTTCTTTATACGGTTTACTGTTCGGTGGTTACTTTTCGAGCAAGTATTATCGAGCAAGTACTGTTTGTGCGAATGTTAGTCAAAAGCGTCTGACACCAGTATTGTTCAACGGCGTTACTATAGTTGTATCTGCGATTACAAAGTCTCTACTACAACGAGCATTACGAAAGTGACAACGAGTATTCGTTGGCATCACAAAAGTGGCAACGAGTGTTCGTTGACATCACAAAACATTGTTATTCTCATGAAATCCTTGTTAATATAATATGCTCTTGCAAATAAATAAATAAATAAAATTGAAAAAAAAAGCTTTGACTTTAAATACCCCCACCAATGTTTCGGTCTTAAATAATCCAAGCCGTCAAAATAGCAAACAAATCACTGTGGATTATCTTAAATTTACGTGCACAGATTAAGCAATTTTTTGGCGCCACAACGCATTTTAGTATTAAGATAATGAAAATTATAAAATTAAAAATAAATTTCCAATCAAATTTTCTCCATAGCTCTGAAGTTGATAAAACTAACTACGGAAATTATACGTAATTTTTAAGCGTATGGCTAAATATATTGTATATACGTAATGAATACTCTATATAAATAACAAATAGCGTTTACAAATTAGCAGTAATATTTAATATTCATAATAATTTTTGAAAAAAAATATAAAAAAAAAATTCTTCTAAGTTGTTTTTAATTCAAATTTTTAAAAAATGGTATATATAAACAATATTCCTGTTAATAAAATTTTATTCTTAAGTCTTATATTGAATCCATTGCTAGGTCAGCCGCTAAAGAAGTTGGTTCACTGTATTGTGCGAGACAATTTTTCTATCCAGAATCTGTCTTACACAGCTATTTCTACTATTCGTCCATGCTTAGAATATTGCTGCCACCTGTGGTCGGGTGTCTCTGCTATTTACCTTGAGATCCTTGATAAAATCCAAAGAATCAGTAATATTATTGGTCCTGATCTGGCAGCTCGGCTTCAACCACTTTCCAACCGCCATACGGTTGCCTCTCTCTGTCTTTTCTATAAATACTTTCACGTTAATTGTTTGGATGAGCTCTTCGCTGTGGTACCTAGAATTTTTTTTTAATTTAAGTGCAGAACTAGACTGGAATCGAGAGGTCATCAACTGAGCCGGCTTAATGTAACCTATCTTAAGTTTCTTTTCTTGCACTTCTTTCTTGTGGAATTCCATTCCGGCTTGATGCTTTCCAGCCAATCTTTAATCTGCAAAAATTTAAATGCAATGTCAGTCGCTATCTCCTGTCTTCCTGATTGATCTTTTCTCTTCCCTCTCATTATTAATGTTTCTGTTCCTAATTCTTCCACACATAGTAACTTCTTGTGTTGGGTGATACCGATTAAAAAAAAAAAATCACCGTGTTTGTGTAAAAAAGATTTATTTCTGCTTTATCTGCTATTCAGTCGTTAGAAAAACCACATCGTTCATAATTTCTTGTTCTCGTCTGCTATTTCACATGGCTACAAATTAGTCGAATATGACCGAAAAAATTATCGTATTATCTAAGTAAATCAAAATAGTTTGTTTCGTTAAATTTTCTTAAAAGTGTATAAAATTATTTAAACAAGTAAAATAATCCTAAGATTGTTGAATATATTTTTTTAAATTATAAACCCTGAACTATCACCAATTACGATGAATGGCTGTTCATTCGTAAAGGCCCCGTGCCTTGAGCGACTTTTGGGAACTCGTATATAACATCTGTCACTAAAGATGCTCGAAAAAGGTTGGTTTCCTGTACCGCTCTAGTAAGAACCTGACACCTCCTCCTCCTGCTAGCTTCTACCTTTACAAGTGCCAGATCAGGGCTAAAATGAAGTACTGTTGCCATCTATGGGCAAGAGCTGTCCAGTCTCCACTTTCTGGTCTCGAGAGAATCCAAGAGTCTCAACGTGCTTGTAGGTGAGAAATTATACTATTTATCATTGTATAGCACAGTGCCGTTGAAGATTTTATTATGTAAGCATCAATCTCAAAGAAACTTCTGAAAGAACTGAAAAATTAAGTCACTGTTGTTTATTCTGACCAAACGTCATAAATAATACAGGGTGCGGCAGAAATACCTCATATATATATATATATATATATATATATATATATATATATATATATATATATATATATATATATATATCTCCCAGAATTACCTCACGCATAAAAGTAAGACAATAGTGACAATGGTGTCTTCGTCTAGCTAATGCTTTAGAATAATGTGCTAGGTATTTATGCCACACTATATATTAAATAGCTATACTCCAGAAAATTCCACGTTTTTTTTCCAAATTTGTTTTTTTTTTAATCAATCATTCGCCCTTGCATGGAATACTGCTGTCATATACGGTCTGGGGCCCCGCTGTTAGTCTTAAGGTCCTCGACAAAATCCAAAGACAGATATGTAATGTGGTTGGCATCTTGTTTACAGTCACTCTCTCACAGACGTGCCGTCGCCTACCTTTGTCTTTTCTACAAATACTTTTACGGTAAATGCTCCGACAAGCTACTTTCGCTACTTCCCAAACTGCATGAATTTAAACATGTCACTAGGTCGGCATCTCAGTCTCACCCCTTCACTGTCGAAACGATTAAATGTAGCTTTCTCTTCTACTCCCTTCTTTTTACTTGCTTCCCAGATAGCTATAATCTCCAACTATTCAAATGCAATGTCAATCGACATCTCTAGATGCCTTTATCTATTCCCCATCCTTCTCTTCATCCTTTTCTCTATCACGCCTATTTGCTTTTGCAACCACTCTCCGTAACTCCTTTCGTGCTATTGGCACTTCTGCCTTGCTTGGAGTGTAATGCTTAAAAAATGACTGAATATGCTTTTTGCCTGTTCGACGACAATCAAATAGCCGTGGAATTATTCCTATTAGAGCAGTAAATATATGAACACAATTATAAAGAATTTGGTTCATTATTTAAAGAAATAAGATAGTACAAATGAAAAGATTCAATATTGACTAGGTTCTCCATTTCGCTGACACAAACCTAAAAGGTTATCGCGTCCTCCACCTTCCTTTCATGTTATTATGTACATTTTCTTTTTATCACTATAGACATAGTCTCTAATATATCTTCCATTTTTCCGAGCAACGAAAACAGAATGGTCCATTATTTATCAGAGGTAATCTCTATCTATAAAAGGGAGGATATGTGTGTGTGTGTGTGTGTGTGTGTGTGTGTGTGTGTGTGTGTGTAACGAGTGCACGGCCGCAATTTTCGACGGATTTGCACCAACATTACATGCACATGCTCCAAGTTAGTGGGAAGGCCGAGACCGACTTTGCATTTCCCAATTCCCACCGATAGTGAAAATAATCGATTTTTTCATGCTTCTACGGCAGTTTTCATGTAGTTTGCGGCCATTTTCTACTGGCCAGAGTGAGAGCCTATAGCTGGCTGCCACGAATAGGCAGGAAGATTCTATTGGCCAGCGTGAGAGCCAACAGCTGACTGACACGAATGTTAATTAGCATGCTAGCATGCAAAAAAAAAATCGATAGCTGCATTCATCACAAGTAGGAAAAATTTAAATCTGCATGGCACTTTACTCCAAATCGCTTGCTTAAACTCAACGTTGATTCTGATTCCGCAGAACTGGGTTGGGTGTGAAAAAGTATTTGTTAACATTCTTTTTTCATTCGGTTTTTCCAGTTATGAGTCCTTTTTTAAAGCTGATCGTTTTGTGTTCATTTTTTTTAGTTTTTTTTTCGTAACAGGTTTAATGTTTAGTATAGAGCTTAGAAAAATTCGCAGTGTGAGATAGGCAAGAAGTAAGGCATATAGCAACATCAGCATGGCAAAGTGCACTCCTTTAAAGGGCAAAAATATTTTAAGCCAAGTGATAGCGATTGCTGTATGAGTCGTACGATTTTTGAATCCAGCACGGGCAACGCCGGGCCATGCTGCTAGAAGCAGTATATAACGGACGTGCTAACAAACACAGATACCTGATGCTACTTTTTAAGAGTAAATCAACTTTATTCTTCACAAATAAAGTACAATTATATTTTCTTCAATTATACAGGCTGTCCCCACGTAATGTATTCACTTTTTGACTTCGTTGTCAATTTGAATATTTACAGACATGCGTTTAATTTCATTTAATATTTAAGCCGTTAATAGATCAGCCGGAAAAATGTGTGAAAAGCAGCAATGACACAAACCAAACATTCAAACGTGCGAACAATTTTACATACATTAATGACCCTTCTTAAAGTTGTAGACAATACATTCGTTCTTATCTGACTGCTAAAGTTAATTAGCGATTAATTTGATCTATACTGCGATGGCTGACTGAGGAATATTACGCAAAATAGTCCTTGTTTCGTACGAGTTGATTAAAAAATGTCTAGTATATATTTTTCTTGTGGAAGGAAAATGCTTTCAGCATTTAAAGATTTCATCAACTGTTTGTGCATATTTAAATTGTACGCGAGAACAGCATTTACTGCTTTTCCTTCATTCCCCCAATGATTTTGATACACTTTAAAATGTTTTCAGTCAATTTTTAATCTATCAACAGAAAACACAGTAGAAAAAAATCTATTAAATAAAAAGCAAAGTAAAACAAAAGAAAGATACTGGCAAATAAACTATAAAGCTGAAATCAAATGTATACGATAAGGAGAGAAAAGAAATCAAAGTTCTAAATGAAATTTAAAAAAAAAATGAGGCTATAAAAGAAAAATGAAATGCGAAAATGAATAAAGAAAAAAATAATTAGAAAAGAGTAACCCCACCCATAAAAAAGACAACTGATTTCAGAAAATAAAAAGAGGCTTCTCATCAGAACGTTAATGAATAATCATTATTTAACCGCCATTCCTACTCAGCACACCACGCCGTTTGTATATCATTATTAATAAGACTAGGAGCTAGTTTGATCTTTTAATTTGCAATCTCTTTTGCTTTTGTCGTTAAATTGTTTGAAAGCAAATGTTTTCTAAGTGTTGCCACGACCCAGTTTATTATGCGAACCGAGATTGTGCGACACTAGACACCAGCAGAATCAATATTGTTCGCACTTCGATATCTTCTATTCTGTTCTCTCGACCCCGTTTCCCTGTAGTGTCCCGTCTCGTTCATGTCCTCTTTTTGTACCTGCCTTCCCATCCGCCGCAACGTATTTCCCCATTCTGTCCCACTGAAAGGTCTTTGAGTCGCCTTTTACTCATTCTTCGAATTCATTCATTCAGTTGTTCATTAATTCTTTCTTTCATTTATTATTCAACCTTTTTCTATTCATCTCTTGTACAGACGACATCGGTCTATCTTTTTGGATTTCTTTTTATTTCTTTGCAATAGCTTTGGTCTATTACCAAATTTATTTGTCCTTTCCTCGCTGCCATTCACTTCAGACGTTTTATCAGGTTTATTATAAACCTTTTGCTTCTCTCCTGTCATCACTTAGACTGATTTTCTCTCCGTTCTTCCTCGTAAGCACATACAGATCACTTGGCAAAGCGAGGAAAGAGGAGAACTGTTCGTTGAAAGAAACAAAATAAAAGAGAACGAAAAGAGGGAATGAAAAGAGTGAATGAAAAGAGAGAATGAAAAGAGAGAACGAAAGAAAATAAATAATGAGTAGAAAAACGATGAATGGTGAGCAAACAAGAGAAGGAAAAACAAGACCCCGAAAGAGCTGATTTCACAGATGAAAAATTATATTGGGCTTGTTACTTTGGGACCTGGGGAAAAGTGATTCTCCACAGCTTCCTTTGTAGCTTTAAGCAAAGTTTATCCCCTTAACATTTCCTGGCCTTTGTGCTCCATATATTTATGTGAACACGATGTTGACGGAAAGTAAAAAAAAAATCTCTTTTAATCGTCTTACAGAAATTCTTTTGGCCTTCTATCAGCATGGCTGATGCTAACCCCCAGCATGTAAACTCATTGCACCTTCTCAGGATAACATTTTTAGCTGACAGGAAGTGGAAATATTATACTGAATTAATTTCTACGACAGCTGCTAGGAAAGTTGTTCCACTTTGTAGTGCCAGACACTTTTTCTTGTTAGAATCTTACATATTTATAAGTCTACCATTCGTCCAAGAATTGAATATTACTGGTCTTACCTGGTTTGGTCCCTCTATGTATTTAGACATTTTTGATAAAATCCAAAGAATAATTTGCAGTCGGCTTCCGTTATTTTCCCACTGCCGCAGTGCAGCTTCGCTATGGCTTATCTATAAATATTTTCATAGTTAAATGAGCTTTCTTTTTTAGTAACTTGATTTATGAATTCAAGCGCATTACTAAAACCTCTCTTGCCAATTTACATTTGAAATGGCTAGATGTAACCGTAAGTTTTATTCGAACAGTTTCTTCTCTCACACTTCTTGCTTGTGTCAACTTCGTTCTTAAAAAAATTAAATGCAATGCCAGTCTGTCTATATATGAGATGCGGTATTATCATTATTTACATTATTCGGACCTTTATTCTCATTTTCATTTCCCTAAAGAGTTCGGTACGAAATTCCAATCACCTGAAGAAGGCCGGAGCATACAACGGCCGAAATGTTGTGAATGTGACAATGAAAATGAGGATAACCGTCCGAATAATGTAAATAATCTAAGCAATACCAGTCGTTATCTTCCGTCGTCTTAATTCTGGTTCTATTATTGTCTCTCCTTAATAATGTTTATTCTGTAACTTTCAGAAAACCCTTGCGTCTTAATGGCTTTATTGTCTTGCTTGGAGTGAAATGATTAAAAAAAAGCTTTTTATTTGCTGCTCCACCCCCAAATACTCAAATTTAGCATAACAGGGAAAAATTAGTGTGGCTACAACAGAAAATAATTCTTATATGTATCGTGACCCTTCAAGTTGTGTGAGATCATGGATTTTGCAGTGTGAGTATGTTATGCCTCCTAGTTCCTGTTCTGTCAACCATTTAGGTAAGTTATTTGCTCTTTTCTTCTGTCCATCTTATCTTGTGATATGTTCAATTTTCCAAACTTTCTTTCCTCATTACTGTAGAATAACAATAGAATAAACTGCACTTACCGGCGTAAGGGTCCCAGCTAGCATCCAGCTGGCAGACAAAAATAAAGCAGGTTGTAACTTAATACAAACCCTGCAAACTGACTGGAATCAAGCATGTATTTATACAGAAATAGCCCCACTCATGTACCAGCAGCCAATCACAACCCAAGCAATGGTCTATTCCACTTGAGCACAATGAGATGCTCCATGGCACCATAAATAGCTCTCTTTCTCAAGGTGGAGTGTCAGTTCACTCAGCTTGTGTCACAACTGAGTGTTTACATTCACAACGTGATTGTTTAACAATTACGTATCCTAGAAATGTCAACTTTTCCTCTCTAGCTGTATGTATCAAATTTGCTCTATGGTAGTCTCAGTATTCTTTTGTATAGCCGCATCTGTCATCTAAAGTCTCATCTTCATCTGTGAGGAAATTGTCCAGTATTCCTTGCCGTATAGGAGGATAGATATTTACATAGGAGTTAAACACTCTTGTTTCTAACGAACATTTGCTGTATTAATACTTTGTTTAACATCTGGAAAATATTCTTCATTATTGCAGGACACTTTCCGATTTCTGTGTTATATTTTCTATCGTCTGTTAGGATATTTTTGTACCTTCTTTGTTTTAGTAACTTAGTAGGTTAAAGTGTTTGTTGGCGAATTTCGTAACATCGTAGTAGTGACTTCAATCCTTTGGCTGTGTATTTCTATCTTAGCCTCAGTGGGAACATCGCTAAAAAGAGAACTAGACGAGTATTCGTTCCATCTTGAGGATGGACAGATTTCTTGATGGTGCTTTTTACGGAAAGTCCTTTATAAAATTTTTATATACCAACTCGTCGTAAATGATTTCTGGACATATGTAACGTATATTTTTATGTCGGTTTTGTGATTATTTTTAAAGTGCAGATCACGCACTTCAGTAGAATTGTGCATGTAGATCATGTTCTTAAATGTAGATCACACGCTGAAGTGGCACCAAAATTATTTACTTAACAAAATAAGGCATGTTAATTTATATAACAATTTCTAATGGTATCTAACAAAAACGTAGATGGCGTTATGTAAAGTTACAAATATTTAAGTGGCAATGAAGCTATTAAGAGAATATACTGTTTTTTGAAAAAGAAAAAAGTGTAAACCAGAAGCTGATAAGAAAACAGTAAGGTAAATCGAAACTGTGGAAAGCTTTCGAAGAACCAAGAGAGTATATAAAGATGAAGGAACTAGACAAAGGAGAAGAAGAGGGACTAATTGTATGACCAAAGGATGAGAGAGTTATCAAATAATAATCGAACGAGCGTGAAAGAATAGATTGAAAGATATAGAGAGGAAAAAAACTAATTAAGTCGAAATTGAATAAGGGAAGAAATAATATGAAGAGAAATCTGTAAATCTCCAACGATCCAGCTTATATGTTGGATCGCTGGAGATTTACAGATTTCGCGGTAATGAAGGAAGCCCAACTCGCAGAGGCATCAGGAAAAGCAAAACCAGACTGAATGAGAAAGGAAAGACTTTCAGAGTGGAAAAAAAAAACAGACTTTCCGAAGTAGTAAAAAATAAATAAATAAAATAAAAGATATTTGATCTAACTTTCTATCAATTTGTCTTTTTTTTCCTAACAGTCATCTCTAACTCAAGTTGATTTTTCAATTCTTAAATTCTTCCATCAAACCTATCTAACTTGTTTAATCATTTTCCCTAATCACTCTCAAATTTCCCTATAATCTTCCTCTCTCTGACCCTTTCTTTCCGAAATCTTTTCCCTCTCTCAGGTCCTTTCTTTCCGACATCTTTTCCCTCTCTCTCTCTCGGACCCTTTCTTTCCGACATCTTTTTCTCTCTCTTTCTCAGACCCTTTCTTTCCGACATCATTTTCTCTCTCTCTCAGACCCTTTCTTTCCGAATTTTTTTTTCTCTCTCTCCCTCTCTCTCTCAGACCCTTTCTTTTCGACATCTTTTTCTCTCTCTCTCTCAGACCCTTTCATTTCGAAATTTTTTCTCTCTGTCTCTCAGACCCTTTCTTTCCGACATCTTTTTTCTCACTCTCTCTCTCTCTCTCTCTCTCTCAGACCCTTTCTTTTCGACATCTTTTCTCTCTCTCTCTCAGACCCTTTCTTTTCGACATCTTTTTCTCTCTCTCTCTCTCTCAGACCCTTTCTTTCCGACATTTTTTCTCTCTCTCTCAGACCCTTTCTCTCCGACATCTTCTCTCTCTCTCTCTCTCTCTCTCTCTCTCAGACCCTTTCTTTCCGACATCTTTTTCTCTCTCTCTCTCAGACCCTTTCTCTCCGACATCTTCTCTCTCTCTCTCTCTCTCTCTCTCTCTCAGACCCTTTCTTTCCGACATCTTTCTAACCTTCATCTCAAATCCTCTCTATAACTGTTAATCATTCTGTATCTCTCTAACCCTTTCTCTTTGACCTCTAATACTTTTGTCTATTCACTGTCAAATCCTATCCTACTAACTTCTCTCTTCCCTTATCTATCCCGATGTACTCTTTTCCTTCTGACCTCTTTCTCTAATCCTTTCCCTCTTATCTTTCTCTCTCGCTTTAATACTTCCCACTCTAAAAAATATCTCCCTTTAATCTTAAAATAATCTTTCATTTTTTCTTCTAATCGTTTATTTAATGTGCTCCCCATACTCCTTTCTTTCATTGCCTTTTCTCAATTTTTTCTTTCATTTCTTCATCTTTTACTATACTCGTTATCTTTTTTCCTACACATTCATTCTTTTTCGGTCCCCTAAATTTCTCTTTAATCTTCCTAACTGCTACCCCCTCCGCAAACACACTCCAAAGCTCTGACTATTCAACCCTGAAATCTCTTTCCACCTTTTCTGTTATCAACGTCTTTTTCTTTTTCGTCTTTTCTCCAACCTACGGCTTCTTTTCTTTTCTTTTTTTTTTACATGCTTTATGTATTTCTCTTCTCATCTCCATCGATTATGTTTTCCTCTTCTTTCCCAAAATCATTCAAGCCAGAGAAATTTTGCTCTTTACTTCCTTTTATACACATTCCTTATCTTGTATCAGGTCTTTCCAAATCACACTTTCTTCATTTGAGGTAGGGGAGTCAATAAATTCGTAGCTTAATACAATTAGTAGCTGGATTCTGATCGGAAATGTTCGTTGTATAATATCCGAGCTGTGTGATTAATGGAGAAGAGATGAGGTGAGTGCATTGACAAGAAAAAATAAATATTTACCGTGTAAAACAAATGATTCTCTTTTTCATCAAGAGGCAACGGACTTACTGATGTATTTATGTAGCTGCGTTTTCCTTTCTTTTTTTTTTTATTACATTTTTCATTCCTTCTCTTTTCTTGGTAAATTTTGTCTCATCTGCGCCATCTTTGAAATCATTCATTATATGCTCGGTTGTCCTCTTCCAAAACTACCTTCTTATTTTCTTTTTTGATCTACCCATTCATCTCTGCCATTGTCACCCACTTTTCCTGATACTGTCTTGTTTTTTTCGTTTTCTGTTTCGATTCTTCATTCTCTCGTCCACGAAATACTAGTCCCCTGTTTACATGTGTCCTGTGCGTTTCTCTTTCCATTCGGCCCTGTCTACTGTTACGCTTTGACTTCATCATTCCACTTCGACAATCATCTTTGCACAATGGTAGCCTCTCTTCTTTTAATTCTTTCTTGCATTCCGTTTTATGTGCTTTTCACTTCATTTCCCGCGTCTTTTTATCTTTGCTAGTTTACAGCGCACGCCCCACAATAAGCTCTTAAGCACGCCTTGCTACTCATTCGCTCTCTCAAGATGCATGCACACACCCAAGTCCCTGAATTGTTCGTCAATTCACGTACATCTTAACAGTAATTTTACATATAGCAACGAAAATCATTTCACAAATCCTTGTGAATATTTTGTCATATGATTAAAACACAGGATGCAGAAGCAGTCACATGCACGTAAGATGCATTCACAGTGGTTTTATCCCCCTCTGAATGCACACGAATATGCGAGATGTTATCGGTTTTAGTACAGGAGTAATTCTAAATATATTATTTTAGTAATTTGGTCAAATTTTTATTACTTCCTCGTACGCATGTTTTTCTGTTAATATATTTCTATAACTTGTAACATTATTAGTGAACGCTCGCAATTAAAATGTATGCCCCATTTTATTTTTACTTTAAACAGTGTGTATTGCATCTATTGTCTTGCGTTTTCGACATATATTAATAAAGAAAATGTACTCGCCAGCAGAAATCGAACCTCCTCAGCGTCATGTGCAGAAAGGCTGATTTTATCATTCAATGTTGCTGAACGTGACAATATTCGTAAACAAGCAGTAAAGAACCCCAATTCAAATGGTGGTTTCTCCTACAAAGGTAGATGCTTGTTCGATTTTTGCCAGAGAGAGCCTTGTCTGTATTAATATTAACACTCCTTGTAAGCCATGGGATTTATTGGACGACTGTTACGATAGCTTGATTTTTTTTTATATCTCCTGAGCCGAGCAAGCATAGAAATGAATACAATATGGGAGCCAGTAATAAGGAGGGCCAGAAAAAAAAACAATAATGACAACGAAAATTGCAACATGAGCTCTTATTAAAAATATGCAATGATAATAGCAAAAATTGCAATATGAGCACTGGTGAAAATGGTGGCTGAAGACATTAAGTTTATAAGTCCCAGAAATTCATACACAGATGTTCTTAAGGACTCCTGGCACAATGTATAATGACGTTGGTGACAGGACTCAGAGTTGTGACTTCAATACCTGGTTAGGGCAGTGGAGAACTTGGGCCTAGCATATGTATTGATTCCTTAAGTTTACGAATTTTCCAATAATGTAAATAGTGTACATAATACCTCATCTCAGAAATATAAACAGATAGCATTTTTTGCTACTTAGTAAATCTGGTCATCCTCTGTAATTGTCGTCTAACGTTATTGACATTTTATTTCAGATTCCACGCCTTTTGAGATGGAATGCCAAAGAGACAAGGGTGTTTGACATCTCTTTGCTTTTTAATCGAGGTCAAAAAGCGGCTCAAGATATTTTTTGCTGTTTACGAAGAGAACTTCATTACTGACAGAATGGCACAGAAATGATTTTCTAGTTTCAAGGAGGGGAATTCGAATTCACACTCTACGCTATCTGGCGGTCCTGTTGCATGCATAGATTAAAGAAGATCTGCGCCACACCAATAGGCAACTGTCTCAGAAGATGGCAAGCTCTCATGTTACCGTCGCAGGTCATCTTCACTCAAGGTCCAGAAACAAACTCCTCCATTACCGCTTGTTTACTCGTTCGACACAAGGCTAATCGTAGATACAAAGAATAACCTCGGTTGGGAAGTTCTGCCACCCCATCAAGTTATCACGTTTTTCGGATACTCTCTAAGAATTTGAGGGATATTATTTACATTATTCGGACTATTGTCCTCATCTTTGTCGCCATATTTATTACAACGTTTCGGCCTTCTTCAGGTAGATGGAATGTCGAACTAGACTGTTCTAGTTCCACGTGCCATGTTTCGTTATCTCCTGTTAATTTTCCCTCTGAAAATTCTCAACTGCCTTAACCGGGTACTGAACTCACATTCTTTGGGTTCTGGATCTAACTAACGCCTTTATCCACTGTGTCATGTGTCCTTGAGGACATCTGTGTATGAATTTCTGGGTATTATAAACCTAATGTCTTCAGAAACCATTTTTATCAGTGCTTATATTGCAATTTTTGCTGTTATCATTGCATGTTTTTTTACCAGACCTCGTATTGCAACTTTGTTGTTATTATCGCTTGTGAGTTCAATATCTGGTTAAGGCAGTGGAAAACTTTCAGAGGGAAAATTGACAAGAGATAACTGATAACTGACATCCATTAAACATGGCAGGTGGAACTAGAACAGTCTATCCTTGTGAGCGAAATAAAGGGTTCAGTTCGACATTCCAACCACCTGAAGAAGACCGGAGCGTACAACGGCCGAAACGTTGTGATAAATATGGCGACAAAGATGAGGACAATAGTCCGAATAATGTAAATAATGTACATAATACCTCATCTCAGAAATATAGACAAATTTGGGGGATGTTACTTTCAACAACGAATCTTGTTTAATTTTTAAAGAAAGTAAGAATTAAAACGTAATTTATACTAACAAGCAGAAAAAGAGAATTGAAACTCCCGAGGGACAATGATTGGTTTGGTTTGGTTTGTTTTACGGTATATGAAACTCAATGGGCTATTTAATGTCGACAAAATTTTAATTGCTGGTAATATTTTTTTTCAAAAATGTATTAGGTTGGTGCAAAAATAATGTCGTTTTATCATATAGTAACATATGTGAGAAAACGACATTATTTTTGCGCCAACCTAATACTTCTAGTAAAATTTGTTTCTTCAAAAAATCTACTTCTGGTAATATTTTTTCTACAAAAATGTATTGCTGTTAATAATTTTTTAAAAAGTATTTCTTTTTTACACTTACATATATTGTCGACCCCAGTTTGGGGGTTAGCTATTTGCCCATATCTGGGACCCTAACAGGTGCTACCACCCCGAGTCCGGGTGGACCTGGGGACACCAGCAATTAAGAGGTGGTTCCATGCCCCTCAAAACCGACTGATGAGAGGCTTTGCTGTTGGATGTATTTTATCGTCTTACCCAGACCCGGATGTAGTTTGTCGTCATACCTAGGACGGTGGGGCACAATGAGGAAAGAAGCCTTGGAGAATGTAACAATCACAGGAAATACTGAAGTCAAGAGATACAGGAAAGATCAGCGAGTAAGTAAAACTTGTGTAAATGGATGGCAGAACAAAAAAAACGAAGAGGGATGGTAAAGGGTCAAGGGCTACTTAGAATAAGAGGAGGCTGTGAAGAGCCATAACCGCCTACGTCTTGAAACGACACAGTACATAAAAGAATTTAATAGGGATGAAGACTGCATATATTAAACTCATTGGGTGTTAAATTTACCATGGAATTAATTTCTTGCGAGCTTAAACTTTGTGCCATGACGAGGCACCCAAAATTATGATCTTGCAAAAAATTTTAAAAAATTAAAAAAAAACAAAAAACTGGTTAATGTGCTTCCTCGTTTTTTTTTAACGATTATACATATAATTATAAACTATTGAAAAGAGTCAATCAGATATTATTTTCACTATTCTTTTCCACCTCCCACCTCTTTTCTACACATAGAAAGAGAGGTGCACGGAATGCTGAAGAGAGAGAGAGAGGGAGAGAGAGAGTGAGAGAGAGAGAGAGAGAATCCTCTGACAAGTATTTTAATTTTTCATTGTTTTTATTTTTATTTTTTTTTTTTTTTTAACTTTTGACAAAACTACTGGAACGATGCGAATTTTAAAAAGAAAGAGAAAGAAAGAAAAAGAAAAAATTCAAATGACACAAAATAGTAATAGTTGCAAGAAAATAATAGAAAATTCCTCCAATAAAAAAAAAAAATGTCTCCATGATTATATTAATTTATTACATTGAAAACATTTCCCCTTTTCTTCGACCAACGGACATTTCATGTTCACAGACAATATCTCAAAAAAACAAAAAAAAAAAAAAAAATTATAGCGCTTTTTTTTGGGCTTAAATTTGAAAAGAGAAGTTTAATTTCTTTATAAATTTATATATTATTACTTCATAGAATATGTTTCTCTCCCTAATTTTATTAGATTTTTTATGAGACTTGAGTTTTATTCTTAATCGTAGAGTTCATTATTTCTCCCGTTTGGAAAAAAAATTCTTCAGACATTCTCTATTGAGCATGACGGTTTATTGCTTTGCAGCATACACTAATTCACTTAAGTCGAAAATGTATATGCCTGAGTGTCTGCATCTGTAATATACGGTAAGATGTCTTGTAGACATGAAGGCGAACCGGAGTCGATGAATCTACTAAAAATATTTAAGGATATGGGTAATGTACGTAGATAGGCATTAGAAGCAAAAGGCGTTTAAATGGCAATACGAATATGTATGGACGGAGATATTAGGTTGGTGCAAAAATAATGACGTAATAATGTCGTTTTTTGACGTTAAAAATACGTCAGAAAACGGCATTATTACGTCATTATTTTTGCACCAACCTAATATATATCTGGTTGAATATATTGAATATATACAGGGTGTGTTGGATAAATTGACATTTAAATTACGCAAAAATAAAAATAACATTGACATCTCATTTTAACAGATGTATTTACCAAAATTTGACAAAAATATCTTGATATACTAAAGAGTAAACTTGTTCAATAAAATCGCCATTGGCTTCAACTACGGTATTCAGACGACTTCGGAAGCTCCTACAACTATTTCTGAATGGTCTCCTTGTTTAAGTTGGAGAATGCAGTCATAATCCTCGCCTTCAGTTCATCTTTGGTGTTACAAGGATTTTTGTTGGTTTCTCATTAAACTGCGCTCCACACACAAAATTCCTCGACAGACATGACTAGTAATGGTGACTTGTTGACAGACATATGGTCTTCTTGACCAAAGGAAGCACTACCTTCTCAAAGAACTTGATGTAGGCCTACGTGTTGAGTCCGGGTCCCTCACCAACAAATCCGTGAGTTCTTTTCTTATCAGATGCTGTACCTTCGTAAGCACCATTAGACTAATCCAACTCTTTCAGAACCATCTGAACTGACACCCAAAGACATTGAAAAGTTCGTATTGGATTTTCCGCGACGAATGCCAAGCAGTTACAGCATGCCGTTTTCAAATTTTCTAGCGCAATGAATTGCGTCATGGTGCAATTTTTTTCGCAGACAGTGCCCAACTGACCTTATCATACTGTGCAGTCGACAAAATCAAAAACAACGCGCATGCGCGAAATTAAAAATATAAAATGGCGACATTTTACTCATCGCACCCTGTATTCCACTAGGAGATTAAGCAAGTAGGCTTATTTACGTAATTTTCTCCAACCACGGACCAGCATAAGTAAGCTACCTAGATGTCTTGACCATAAATATCCCACAGGATGATCCCTGGATGGCCAGTTTTCTCTTCCTCTAGTCCAATTACTTATTTTCTTCCCTGATAGGTTTTTATAGTTTATCAACAACTTGTGTGTTATTTAAAATCTTCGTATCTCGGATTTTAGGCGGTTAGTGACCGACCGAAAACCGCTGTTTTCAGCGTGATTTGTCCAGAGGGCCCTTTAATCAAAACATACTATTCTCTGTCAAGACATTCGATAATTATGTTGACATGTGTGCGATAAAAACCTTCCTATCCTTGTCAGCATATAAAGGAATCTAGTACTAATGATATTTACTTAGCTAATTTATATATATCTCAAATATGTGGTGCAGGTCAAGTTATATTACAATGAATCATTCATCAAAAAAGTAAATTAGTAAAGATAATGATATAAAATGGCGAAATCCATTAAAAAATTCAACCTTACCGTTGCGACTGCACGCTCCAAAGGTTTGTATCCATTATCAATAACACATTTAAAACAACAACAACAACAAAAAACAACACATTTCGATTCGCATTACATATTTCCTCTCGGATGCTACCTGAATTTTACCCCCCCACCAAAAAAAAAGAAAAAAAATTCCATGACTGAAGATGACTAAATATACAGTTGAAAGTTCTTACGTATTTAAGAAAGACATTATACAGCTTATAATTTTTAAATACAAGGATCATAAAATTCACCGAGTGAAGGGATTTCGCCATTTTATATCATTAACTTAACTAATCTACGTTTTGGATGAATGATTCATCGTCATATATATATATATATATATATATATATATATATATATATATATATATATATATATATATATATATATATATATATATATATATCAATCAAGATGTGCGTGATATAGATATATGGATCTTTTGACTATGTCAAAATTATTTGTCGTTACATATGTTTAAGTAGAATTTTTTAACAGTGTGAATTAGCTCACCACCTCGCTGTGCATTATGTAGACTTAATAGACTAAACGTCTTCGCTGGTAGGGTTCGAACCAGCCTCTCACAGAAACCAGAATCTAATCCGGCGTGCTTCAGATCTGTGCCCGAGCGGTCTAATACGTGACTATACCATAATTTATCCTACAAAGGGGAACGTGTGTTCGAACCGAGCTGAGGAACGTGTGTTCGAAACGAGCGGGACAACACATTTCCTATTACTCTCGAAATGGTGTAGTAGGAAATAATGTCTGAGATAAAACCTGATTCCTTAGAATATATATATATATATATATGTGTGTGTGCGTGTGTTTGTTTGGTGTATGTCCCTTAATGACAATGTTTTTTCCTGATATATATGGTATATTTAAGGGGATATACTTGTTTCAGAAGAAACACCGTTTTTAAACAATGGGAATTACATGTACCATTCTATGTTTTATGTATCCGAGTGACTTAATAAAAGTAGAACTCAAATACACAAGCCAATAGATGTAATTCAAATCGTTTAAAATAGGGCGTTTACTCGGACACGAATACCCAATAAAATATATATAAATATATATATATATATATAGCATAACTTACGTTTAAGTTTTATATATACAAGCATTCCAATTCCAGTTCGTCCTCCGTTTGCAAGAAATATGCACAAATCAGATGTCCAAACGCTTCAAAAACTTGAAATTTGGCTCCAGAAAGAAATATTTATGCATAGCCAGTTGTATGCTGCACGTTCAAAGTAAGAAAACCCCCGAATATATTCAGTGAGGGATTGACAGAGAATGTGTGTTCTCAGAAGCACATAATGCATAGTGACTCATTTTCTCTCATTATGTCACGGTTTCCCCAGGGTGGGTGATAGGCAACCATACAGCTACGTTAACGATGTGCAAACACTTTGCAAGACTGTCATTTCTTTTCTTCATTTAAACATGACCAACAGTTACACTTTTGTCATTGACTTGAATTTTTAGTTGTTATAAATAAATATATTTTTTGTTCATGTGTATTTTTAAATAGTACATTGTTAGGCTTACATTATTCGGACTATTGTCCTCATCCTTATTGCCATATTCACAATGTTCCGATCATTGTCGGCTCCGGTTTTCTTCAAATGATATCAGTTTGAATTTTGAACCGGACACTTTTAGCCCACGGTATATACAACAGGATGGCGAGATAAACAACGTGCGATGACAGTGTTTCATGCTTAAACGCAATCATCAGGACACACTTACAGACATATATATATATATATATATATATATATATATATATATATATATATATATATATATATATATATATAAGCAAATATATGGATATACATCCGACATATATATATATTTGGTTGGATAGATGTTAGCTCTATCTCTGATATTGAGATTTGGTTGGATAGATGTTAGTTCTATCTCTGATATTGAGCGCTTTCTTATAAGTACCGCGCATATAATATATAATAATATATATATATATATATATATATATATATATATATATATATATATATATATATATATATATATATATATATATATATTTATATTTATATACACACACTTTTCACATATATATATATAAATATATATATCGTCACAATCAACTTACGATATGAGTAAAAAGCGTTCTCGGTCTGAGCAAGTGTTTTTTATTACACACACTCTCTCTCTCTCTCTCACACACACACGCACACACACACACACACATATATATATATTTGTGTGTGTGTGTTTAAAATATGGTGCAGCATAACGAATGGATTCATAAATAAACGTGAGGCACTTTGTTCTTTGGTATCCGTACAATTTTGCGTATATCGCAGGGTTTTTATTCCCACCATTTCGTGCATTCGTACATTAAAAAAGGCAGCAATCAAATTTTAGACCTCACGCGGGAAATCATCAAAACCGAAATCAATCAAGCATGGAGACAGTCCCTCTAATGACGTCGCGGGAGCTGAAATAGGGACGAGTGTTTTCGAAACAATTTTTATATATCTACAAATTACCATACACACTAGACACAAGTAGGTAATATAACTTTACGTTCACTTTGGATACGTTCTTTCAAAAAGAAGGTTAAAAGCAGGCATATTCATTTTGCAGCACTGGCTTTAATAATTTATGTGATTCTACCTGTTGTTGATGTAGCATTCTGCTTTTAGTCAAATAGAAACGACGAATGCTAAATTGTTATGAAATTCTAGATGAAGAAAAAAACGGGAAGCAACAGAAATGTGGTTCTACTGAATGATACTGAGAATTCCATGGACGGATCAAGGAATTTAATATGGAAACAAAAATGTCACATATTCAGAATCCAAAAGAGAAAGCTGAAATCTCTTGGACGCATAATGAGTATGGAGAACTTGGAAAAATTTCTATTTTCAGCCAACTATAAATACCAGTCAAATCGATTTTGTAAATATCTTCCCTATATGGTACCTTATATATGGTACCTTATATGGTACCTTCTTGCCGGCCGAGGATTGCAAAAAATGCATGCCAGTAGCGAAGGTGTATGCTAACAAAAAATTTTGTTATATCCATTTTTATTCTTTTTTTGTTTTTCTTAACATTTCATGTCACTCTTTTTGTTAGTGCTAAACATATATATATATATATATATATATATATATATATATATATATATATGTATGTATGTATATATTGAAAACAACACTTAATAAAAAAGTAATTATGAATACTTCACAAATGTTTTAAAATGTTTACAGTATATAGTTTTAAATATTAGGTTGGTGCAAAAATAATGTCGTTTTTGACGTTAAAAAATACACCAACCTAATAGTTGTTTATTTTTTTTAAATTTATATATTCCAATAACTTAGTTACCTCCCTTGATATTTGGACGTGGGTCTACATAAAATTTTAAAATCGTTCGGTACATAACCTTAACGTTTTCACTTCACATGTAACAGTTTAATTTTCAGATGAACACAAAAATTTTGCCTTAGGAAAATGATCGACAAAATTTTTTGTCATAGAAAAAAAATACCCTGATGACGACATTGTGCTAATGTCGAAAGTACTCGGAATAAAATGAATAGGTATCAACATGGTAATTATCTTTCTAACTTTGATAAGGATAGTAAGAATCTTGTCCGTAATTACGAGAGGATCCTATTAAAAATAAGTTGAGAAAACTTGTCTAAATTATTTACTGAGACACACACAATACACACACACACACACACACACACACACATATATATATATATATATATATATATATATATATGTATAATGTCTGTGCAAATACAGTTTTAAGGTATGATATATTTATGGGTTAAAGTGTCCAATGTCAGAGATAGATCGTATGTTAATATATATCTAAGCGGACATTGAAATCAACATCCATCCACGACAGTGTTTCATGCTTAAACTCAGTTCTTAGACATGGCGTGAGGATTTCGTTTAAACATGAAGCAGACTCTCATCGCTTTACGTGGTCTTTGATGTCCACTTGTCTGTGGATATATATAAGGTTCTTTGGAAAACTATTGACATGTTTTGAAAGCTAATCAACCTCATTATAAAAACTAATGCCCCCAAAATATTCATTAGCAAAGCAAATAAGGATTCATCTTACGTACATGAATGTTTGATTTTCACTTTACCTGCATTGTTTTAGTTTTGAATACAATAGACTAAAAATGAATGCCTTGAAAATTGTTAATGAATCAGACGAAAACTCTTGGGATGATTAGCGCTATGAACAGTTTTTACACTTTTAGTCCTCATAATGGAAATACGAAGCAAAAAAAATGTTCCTTGCCTGCCGCATTAAATGAAACATGCATAAAAGTAAGACTGCTGCTTAAATAAATAAATGTGTGTGTGAGAATAAATGCGGCTCTGTGTCCGTATGTTCGCTGGTTTATCAGAAAATGATATTTATATTAACAACCTTGAACATGAAAGAGGTTCCTTTTGTCCTCATCGAAAAAGAAGTCAAACCCATTTAAAATAAACAGAATGTAACTAAATAAATGAAGGAAGGATGGAATAAGAGATCAATAACAACCGAAAAAGGAAAAAAAAATCCAGACATAAAGGTTGTCGAGATAATTATTCCTTCTACGAAAAACAAAAGCGAGTCACACGGCGTCATTGAAAGGCGTTAGGCGAAAAATAAAAATAAATAAATAAAGCAAGTAAAGCGCATAAGCCAAAAAAAAATATATATATATATATAAACAAAGAAATATATATATATATATATATATATATATATATATATATATATATAAACAAAGAAATATATATATATATATATATATATATATATATATATATATATATATATATATATATATATATAAAAATAAATCCAGCAAAAGATAATGAACAAAGGAAGAAAGAAAATGGCGCGTATAAATGTAAAAACAGGGCGACCAATTAGGCAAGGTTCTATTCGCGGGGTTGGAATTGAGGAACGAAAATTTTGAACGTCGACACGCGAAAACGCATTGGCACAAGCACACAAAGATGCACGTGCAATGGCGGAGACCAGTCCCGATACACGTGCAAAAGAAGAGCGGGAAAAAAGGAAACTAAATAAATATATATATCCAAATCTAATGTCGATTAGTAGTGAAAATATTAATGCATGTTCCGCTAAGAAGCACATGTGCGCACCGGGTTACACCTCGCCAGAATCAGCGACAAAACAAGAAACATTTTTTTTTAATCAATTCATCACAAGCAAGGCGATAATGCTACTAAGATGCACGGATTTACTCGGAGTGAAAGAGAACGCGAAAACTTTAGTGAGGAGAATGAATAATAAATCAACACGATTCAAGAAGACAGGAGATAACGATTAGCGTTGAATTTAAACTTTTGAAGATTGTCGGTGGCGGAGTGGCAAGAAACAGGAGGAGAGTTCCACAGGTGAGAAATGCGAGAAAATAAATTGTTAGAATAGAAAATGCGTTTATATCTAGCTAGTTCATCAGTAAAACAGTGAGACCTAATTGTCAATCTAATAGCACGCTCAAATTTGTGCAGTCGATGTTCAAAGGAAGAAAGCTGTTCTGATGAACAATTGCCATGAAAATGTTTGTAGAAAAGACAGAAGGAAGCCATGTTCACAGCGGCGGGTATTTGACTGAAGTCGAGATGCCAGGTCAAGATCGATTATATTAGAGACCCTTCTTTAGAAGATCTCGAAATATGTGATAGAAGCACCAGGACAGATATGGCAGCAATATTCAATACTAGGACGAATGCTAAGTTTACTTGCAAGACGGATTCTAACGAGACAAATTTGCTAGTAATGAATCTACGTGTTTGCATTTAGCGTAACGGTTACCGGAGCCGAAAGTGGAATAGGAAAGCAGAGTTCAATTTCTAGGTTAGGTAGTTTTGCTTACTTGTGTACAAAATTAACTTCTACAGGTTGCCCAGTAAAAAAAATGGGGGGTAAATTTAGAAATATATATATTTCTTTTAGCTAACATGATTCATGCACAAACAGAACAATCATCGTAGATGCTCGAAATGTTTGCCCGAATGATCAACACAGTGTTGTAAATGTGGTAACAAGAAGGCAATAGATTTATTGGAGGTCATGAATATTCAAGAAATTTATTCAAGGTCACTTATTCCTGAAAGATAAAACAGTGATAATAAATTTACCGCTTTTATTTACTGGGCACCCTGTAGATTAAATTATAACATTTTTTTCTTGTCACTTCTTTGGGAAGTCTTCAAGTGAATTTAATAGAGTTTATGGTTTTGTATCGCCTCTCTGTAAACCATGATTTTTCTTGGGAGTATGGTCGTCAGTAAGAGGATGAGCCCGAAATGCTATCTGAAGGTGGGAATGACTAGAATCAAGCAGACGCGGAAGTTTAAATACCTGGGAATTGTCTTGACAGAGAACGGTAAGTGAGGTCTGTAGGCGTATTGGGATGACCAAGGACATATTCCAAAAGTTTGGAAGAGTACTAGGAGACAGGAGAATATCTTTGGTAACAAAGAAAAGAATACTGAACTGTTACGTGACATTTGTCCTCCTTTACGGCAGCGAATGTTGGCCAATTTCCTCAAAGATGAAGAACAGACTCGAAGCGAAAGATGTGGTTCTACAGAAGGATGCTAAAAGTATAATGGACTGAGCGTGCGAGCAAAGATTTGATCTTATAGAGATTGTAAACAAGAAAGAGGTTTATGCTTGATATTTGGAAGAGGAAGCTGAAGTTTCTGGGACACATAGTGAGGAAGGAGGGCCTGGAGAATCTGATACTCACGGGTCGAATAGAGGGAAAGAGAGACAAAGGAAAACAACGCCTGACATACCTGGCGGACTTAAGTAGATGACAGAACGTTGTCTGAGGGAGAAAACAAAAGGAAGAAACTTGCTGAGAGGTGCAAGAGATAGAGGGAGGTGGAGAGCCATGATCGCCTAAGTCCTGAAAGGGTATGGCACATAAAAAAAAGAAAGAATCCACTCTCTGTAGGTTAGAATTGGAACGTTATGTGAAATCTCACCCAACCTGAGTATGCATCAATTTTATTCGGAGAAAGGTGTGGATACATTTCAGACTAATTTCTGAAGTGAAAGTATTTAATCTCAGAACGTCGGTGAGTATTGAATCAAAAACGAACCCGTTTATTAGCCGGGCGTGTGAGGATTAAAATTTCCCGCTAACACACGGAAAACGCATAAACACACGCGCTAAAGACGCCAGAATGGAATATTCAAATTATTTTTGCAGAACGGAAGAGAAAGATTTCAGCTGGATAAGATAGTTAAATTCTTATGCATATGAAGAACTTTTTTCGTTTTATTTTTCGCTTAATTCTAAATATTGCATTGATTAGCAGTCGAAAACCTTTATAAAAGCCACTCGACCATCTCCCAAAAAACAAAATAGAAAAATACTATGAAACGTGAAGATTATTGATCAGAACTGGACATCTAAAGAAAGGGATATTTAACTGATTTCAGCGGAATTTTTTATTCTATTTTTTCTTTGTTTTCATAGATTTTAATCGGAAATATCGAATCGATTTAGTATCGTGTACATTTATATTCCAGAACTCAGTTACACTTCCAATAAGACCCCAGAAGTTCCTCTTCCTTTCTGTCCTTGATTTTCGATATTTGCTTTGCTGTTTATCATTTTGCGATTTTCTTAATTTTGTTTTACTTTCAAATCATTCTGCCCTTTTCCCCTTCTCTCCTTCTTAAGGAATTTACTCTTCGTCCAATTGTTAATGTTAATATTTATTTTTACTTTCATCATTTTACGTTTTTTTAAAAAGCCCGACATGCGAATAACAAACATGAGGTACCGAAATCCGACAAGTACAAACATTTAAATATCTAGGAAGTGTTTTAACAGAGAAAGGAAAATGCGACACCAAAAAGCGTGAGAGCGAAGGAGAGACCTTCCAAAGTGTAAACAATGTATTAAGAACCAAAAATATTTCGTGAGAAACAGAGTGAAGAATGCTGAACTGTTATGTAATATCAGCTCTCCTATATGGCAGTGAATTCTGGACAATCTCATCCAGATTGCCTTGAGGCAACAGAAATATTGTTATAAAGAAAGATGCAGAGAATAATACTTATACTTCGAATCAGAAAAAAAAAAGAAATACTTATACTTCGAATCAGAAAAAAAGAATCACTTATATTTTGAATCAGAAAAAAGAAACATACTTTGAATCAGAAAAAAGAAACACTTATACTTTGAATCAGAAAAATACATTTAAAATTTCTTGAACACATGAGGAAAGAGATCTTGGAAAATTTGACATTCACAAGACGCATTTCAATATGGACTGATCCGGTGACCATTTAATGGTTGATCCTGCCACAACTTAATTACCTGATTGGCTATAATGGAACAAAATATAAACTCGTCATATGCTACATTAAATCTGCTCCATTTACCAGTGCAATGCAGCTATTCACAATGCAGTGGAATGCAGATATTCACAGACTGCAGCTAAGTGTGTTAACACACACTGAGCAGCAGTCTGTGAATATACAAAGTGCAGCAAAAATATATCCCATATTTTAAACTATCAACTGTGTGCTACTAGTGAACTTATGTAATTTACAGGGGTCTATTCATCTACCTAATGTTTTAACATTATATAGCAATTATTTCTAGCACATCCCGTAGCTAATGTCTTGGTTGGGACTTCCGCCATCCCCCCCTTCCCGTGCATATAGAAAAAAACTCCGGGTGAAACCACGTGGTAAAGAACCACGGCTCGAAATAATTCTGTTCATTCTTTATTTTTCATTATTTCGTAAAGTTTATGTATTTAATTTTTATAAAGACACTTTTTTTAAAAACTTCTTTTGCTATTTTTTTCAACAATTTCCTTGTTCCTCTATTGGCACAGTAATAATTTTCATGCCTTTTTCTTTCATTTATTCAAGCACGAATAATTTATTTATTTTCTCCTTGTTATTATTTATCATTCAATTCAGTCCTTTTTCTTTCTGATCTTTCCATTAACTTCTCTCTTATAAATACATTTGCTTTCTTTTCTCTCTTTTTTTTTTTTTATTTCTTCCCATATTTGGACAATAATAATCTTCCTTCATTCTTTTTTTTTTTTTTTTCATTCTTTCAGCCATTCATTACTTTCCTTATCATTTTCTGATCCCCAATTCCTCCTATTCTTCCCAATTTTCATTCTTCTTTCGGTAAATGCCTATAATTTTTGCATCGGTGTTGTTCCCATCAGGATATACCAGCCGTGCTGATGCCCAAATCAGAAATGTATTATAAAGAAATAATAAATGAAAAGGCTATTTTTGGTTTTCTTTGTTTTTCACTTTTGTTTTCGTATTTTTCTTTAATATTCCCACACTTCCCTACACTGTCGCTTGCTTTCTCCAATGCCTATGTCAACCTTCATTGTCAGCATCAGTGATATGCAGCTAGAGAGGGGAGTGAAACTGTTCGTTACAAATCCAGGCCCCACAAAGTTGATCAAGGGTTCTATCGATAAGAAACAAATGTATTGATTGGTCAATTTGTAATGACAGAAAATGAAAAAAAAAGAAAAAGGAAGTGGAATAATTAGGGAAGATGAAGAAAAATACATCACGGATAAAATAGAACGAAAAGGACGATAGTTGAGGAGAGTGGGGAGCAAGGGAGAGTGGAGAGCAAGGGAGAGTGGAGAGCAAGGGAGAGTGGAGAACAAGGGAGAGTGGAGAACAAGGGAGAGTGGGGAGCAAGGGAGAGCGAAAACAAAGAGGAGACAAATAAAAGGTAGCAGTGACACAGCAGCTAGAGGATAGAGTCAAACGGCGGCGAAAAAATCAAGGAAGAGAAGAAAAATATAGAAGAGTAGAAAGGAACAAGCGAAAGTACAGAGAACTTATATCAGAAAATGATGGAGGAGAGAACGGAAAGAGTAAATATAATGGGAAGAACACGTCAAGAATGAGAGCAAAGATGAACGGGTGAGAAGAGTGGAGGAGGAGGAGGAGGAAAGAAAATCAAAGGAGGGGAGACGAAAAGTTTAAAAGAGAAGAAAGAAAATAGCAGAATTGTAATATCGATATGATGGAAGGGCGAACGATTAAAGAGAAAAATAAAACAGAAGAGAAGTCAGCAAATCAGAGTAGAATGAAGAACAGGCAAGAATAACGATGAAGAAACGAGAATGGACGAAAGGGGATAAGTTTATAGAAGAGAAGAAAAACTAAAAATACGAGAGCAGAGAAAGATGACGAAAAATTAGAGTAAAGATTTTAAAGAGTTGAAGGGGAGGAGACAGAGTGGGGGTAGGAGACAGAGTGGGGGAGGAGACAGATTGGTGGGGGAGACAGAGTGGGGGAGGAGACAGTATGGTGGGGAGACAGAGTGGGGGGAGGAGACAGAGTGGGGGAGGAGACAGTATGGTGGGGAGACAGAGTGGGGGGAGGAGACAGAGTGGGGGTAGGAGACAGATTGGTGGGGGATACAGAATGGGGGGAGGAGACAGAGTGGGGGAGGAGACAGAGTGGGGGGAGGAGACAGAGTGGGGGAGGAGACAGTATGGTGGGGAGACATAGTGGGGGGAGGAGACAGAGTGGGGGAGGAGACAGAGTGGGGGGAGGAGACAGAGTGGGGGAGGAGACAGAGTGTGGGGATGAGACAGAGTGGGGGAGGAGACAGAATGGGGGAGGAGACAGAGTGGTGGATGAGACAGAGTGGGGAGACAGAGTGGGGGAGAAGGAGACAGAGTGAGGGAGGAGACAGTGGGGGGAGAGACAGAATGGGGGATGAGACAGAGTGGGGGAGAGGAGGACGAAGAGTGGGGGAGGAGGAGACAGAGTAGGAGAGGGGGAGGAGGCAGAGTGAGGAGGAGACAAAGTGGGGGAGGAGACAGTGGGGGGAGAGACAGAGTGGGCGGATGAGAGAGTGGGGAGACAGAGTGGGGGAGAGGAGGACGCAGAGTGGGGGAGGATGAGACAGAGTGGAGGTAGGAGGAGGCAGAGTCGGGAAGGAGGAGACAGAGTGCGGGGAGGAGACAGAGTGGGGGTTGAGAGAGATGATATATGACAGTTATTCAGCATATTATTTAACCTTTAAGGAAAAATCAAAGAGTAAAGACTTTAAAGATTTGATAGAGAGGGTGGAATAAAGAAAGTAGTTAGGAGAGAGAGAGAGAGAGAGAGAGAGAGAGAGTGGGGAAGGAGAGTGAGAGAGGAGAGATTATAGTGAGTCGATATATGACAGATATTCAGGATATTCTTTAACCTTTAAAAAAGAAAAGAAAGAATTAATTAGCAAAAAATGAAAACTGCATGATTTTATGTGTTGGTATGTAACAATGAGATGAAATGTAGGGATATTTTTCGGCCCAACCAAGTCACATTTACAAATAAAATAAATACATAAAATTGAATCTGTTGTTTTAAGTAGAGTTGCGCCAATTAATCGGTTCATAATCGGTAGTTTAATTATCCTCAGTTATGATTTAGAAAGAAACGAACACATAATGAAAAATATCTGAATATTATTTGAATTCATTCTATGGATAACTTTTGTACAGGCAGTTTGGTTCAGTGTCTTGTGTTGTGGAGTGATTTCGCAGTGGAGGTTTGTATTTTTATTAAGTCGGTCCTAAAATAGGTTCGACGTACAAAACGTTAGGAACTTGATATAATAGGTATGACGCAGAGTAATCTAGTTGTGGTCGCTGATACTTTCGTATTCGACTAACTGTCGTCCGACATCGACTCACTGACTTATCGATATTCAGTCACCCCTCCCCACGAGGGCGTCATGTGGCACAAGGCCTTTTTAACGTGGGATCTCCGAGCCTATGGGCTCGGCCAAAAATATGCCCATTGAACCCGTATAAACGGGTTCAGGGTCGGTTTACCTCCCCGAAAGAGAATCCGCCCTTCGGCGTAGCCTCCTTCGGGTTCCTCGCGGCCCAAAGGCAGAGAGTTCAACCGATCAGCCAGTCGACTGACTGACCGACTCCCCCCGTTACTCTTACTACTCCTACTTATTATAGGTGGGAGAGTCTATTAACTATAGAATAGGTGTGTTCCACAATAGCATCTTGCAAGAAGATCTTTCTCGGCAGAATACATATTGCATATTTATAAATTTGATTCGTCCTTACCTTGAATACTACTGCTATATCTGGTCTGGTGCTCCTTCTGTACATCTCAAGATTCTTGACAAAATCCAAAGAAAGATCTGATATTTAACTAATCCTAATATGACATTTAGACTTCAGTCATTTTCTCACCATCACGACATGCCTTTCCTCTGTCATTTCTACAAATATTTCCATGGCAACTGCATACAAACTTTTTTTTCCCTGGGGCCCCGATTAAATTAATTTAAGCCCGCTACTAGATCGATATTTTGGTTTTACCGTTTAACTAGCGAGATGTAATCGTTACTTCTACACTAACAGTTTCTTTTTTTACTTCCCACCTGTGAAACTCCCTTCCGATTTATTGCTTCCCTCATAACTACGATCATTACAATTTTAAATGTCATCTTCGATATTCTTGAACTCCATTTTTGTTATTTCCTCAATCTTCTCTATTCTCAGTCTTCTTTCACTACTCGTAACCCCCTGTGTTCAGGTGGCATTAACGCCTTGCTTGAGGTGTATCGATTAAAAAATACGTCGGTGCTGTATTAAGCAAAGATGACAAAATATGAAAACTGATTAATCAGGGTGAAAGTCGATGATTTAGTAATCGCCAAATGCTGATGTAACCGATTATTAATCGATTAATTAGTGCACCGCCTAGTTTGGAAATTTGGTCGAATTTTGGGAAATGGATCGGACCAAGAAATATCTCAGCACTCTCTTTATTTACTAAGTAACCGGTTAAAGTCACAATGCAAGCATATGGAATCTGGCCTACATTTTTTTTTGCATGAATCGACAAGATTTTATAGGAGGCTGATGATTGCCAGGAAGGATCGCAAAGCTGGACAGCAAAAGAACTGAAGATTGGTTAGAAAACGTGCAAAGAATTTACTAGGAAAAAACGGTAAGAGAGGAGAATCAAAAAGACAAAATGACGTGTACAAATGGAATCCGATGGACTGTAGCAAAAGAGAAAGGATAGAACACAAATAGATCGATTGATGCGAATGATAAAAAGAAACAAGATAGATGTTTATGAAGAAGAAAAAAGGAAAAGAAAATTAATAATGCAGAAATACTAAGAAAGGAAAAAAAAGAATTATATACACACTAAAGACTAATGCTAATTCTGAAAAACACACACACACAAACAAAACAACAACAAAAAAAAAAAAAAGAAACAAAGTCAAAGAGCTTTCTCGAAAGAAACATTCGTTGGATTAAATAAAGATGATGTTTTTAGGTCCGTTGGAGAGAATCGTCAATCGGGTCGGAAATTTCCAGCCCATTTTTCCATTAATGGGAAATTTTGCTTTGATTAGACAGGGACTCTCTAGTTTTAGGAGGTGAAAAAAAGAGACACGAAAGAAATGTAGCAACAGGCCGCGAGCAGATGAGAGACTACGGAAGTAAGAACGTTGTAGTTAGGGGTGAGGCTTGCTGATCAGTGGAATCAAAGCAAATGAAAGGAAAAGCCAGAAAAATGTATGTATTTGTATTTGCGTGGGAAAGATAGGAATATAACTAAATATTTGTGTTTATAAATTGAACAAGTTATATAAAAACAATTTTATAGACATTAGCTTTCCTAGCCACACACACACACACACACACACACACACATATATATATATATATATATATATATATATATATATATATATATATATATTTAAAAATATGATTCCAATACGCTACATAAGAAGTCTCATGTTTCAAAAACAAGAGCCGAAAACTTCAAATATAATTATTAGAATTAAATTGAGTTAGAGTGAGCTCTATTTCATCTTCAAGCGAAATTTTTTGGGAATAACTTATTTCTGAAATTTACGTGTTTTATATAGGAATAAAAAATTCTCATGCTGACAGCCATCGTGGATATTTGAAATAGGTAGGGGTGTTGTCTGCTAATGATATGTATCAACATAGAGTTACTTTCATAGATGTCAAGTCAGGGTAAGGTTGGGGTGTCTAAATTTAAAGCGGAAGATGTTTTCAATCAGTCAGGTTGTCTATGAAGATTAATTTATTTTTTTGTGTTTTATTTCTTTATGAAAGGGTTTTGTGTATATAAAAACATTCGCAACATTTGTTATTTAACGACTTCATAAAGGGCTATCATTTTTCGTAGGGTGTTAAAACTTTTTATTGGGGCCATGGATTATAAAAGTTAATTTATTGTATGTTAGTTTTTAAGCTAAATTGTTCAATGTGGGAATTTGATGATGTTGGCAAAAAACCGTTAACTCACGTCTATTGTTTAATAGATTTTTATTATTTAGAAACTTGGTAATGTGCAGTTTATATATATATATATATATGTCTGTGAATGTATGTATGTCATGATTAGTGTATAATACATAATACGTTATTTTTGTGAATACTCGTGTTTGAAATAGACGTCGTGTTTTATTTTAAGTAGTGTCATACGTTTATCGTCCTGAGCAATCGGGAAAAATACTAAAGTTATTAGATTTTTTTCGTCAGGTTTTCTGAGTTGAAAAGATAAAAATATCGGAATAAAAGGGAATCCATTAATTCATAGGCAGATGATGGATAAAGACATAGGCAGATGATGGATAAAAAGATAGGTAGATACTCAAAATCGAAAGGTAAATTTTCATATCACATTATTTATATACAAATGAAAATGAGATATAACGTTTTTTTATCATTTCGCACCAAGCAAGGCTATAAGGCCACTAATAAGCAAATGCTTATAGTGAGTGCAAGAGATTGAGAAGACTTCAATGAATAGAAAGTACAAGAAAAGGACAATATTCAGGATGACAGAACATGGCGATTAGCGGTGCATTTAAATTTTCGGAAATTCTAGATTGCAGAGAAGCAAGAAGTTGAAAGCGAAAAATGCGAGAATCGAAATTATTAGAATATAACACACGCTTACATCTATTTCAACAGTAAAACGGTGAGACCTAGACGCCAATCTAGTAGCACGCTTAAATTCATTAATATTCATCGAGGAAAGAACATTAAAAAAATTGCCATGAAAATAGATGTAAAAATGACAGAGCGTAGTCACCTCACGGTGGTGAGAATGTGCCTGAAATGGAGATGCCAACTGAGGGTCGATTATATTACAGAGACTTCTTGAAATATTAAGAAAACCAGATCAAATATGGCAACTTTCATAGCAGTACACCGAGCAATTGGTCAATATAGCCACTACCTATGTCAGTAGAAAATACAAGTCTAAGAAGACTCAAATTTCTACCCTGGTTTGGTTTGGTTTGGTTTGGTTTGTTTTACGGTATATCAACCTCAATGGGTTACTTAATGCCGACAAAGTTTTTTATTGCTGGTAATATTTTTTTTCTTCAAATATCTATTGCTAGCAATAATATATTTCTGGTATTATAATTTATTTTTACAGTTTCATAATGTTTGACCTCAGTTTAGGGGTTAACTATTTGCCCATAGCTGGGACCCTAACAGGTGCTAACACCACGGGTCAGGGTGAACCTGGAGGCACCAGCAATTAAGAAGTGGTTCCATCCTCCTCAAATCCTCCTTCCTCTCCTGAAGATAGTATCTGATGTATGCTGATGGCTTTCAGAAAAGCTAATTTATAGTGACTAAATAAAAGCAGTTTTCTTTTGGAGGTGTATAAATTTACAAGCCATTCCTTGCCCCAATAAACACTGATTATAGGCTCTTTTCGAGAAATGCTACCAGTTTTACTTTGTCGTACATGTTGGACTTGCGACTAAGACGTGAATGACTTGTGTCATCTGCATAGATATTTAGTTGGGAACTGATGGCATTCGGAAGATACGTTGATGAAGATAAAAACCACATAAGTCCAAGGATACAACCCTGGGAGAGAGCTGCATTACTGGGAAATGATCTAGAAGCCTGTCCGACCAACATGATTTTTAGGAACAATCGGATTAAGCCAAATATTTTTCAGCGACACCGTAGCATGCCTTTAAGAGATTTAAAGCTACAACCCAAGCTTTGTCGTTCTTTTCCCAAGCTTGATAGGCAGATTCAGTGATAGCCAACACATCACCGCTATACTTGGGGAAACGAAAGCGATATTGTTTATTCGAAAGGAGGCTGTGCGAAGCATCATGCCTAAATTAAGCGTTGATTATAACCTCTAATACTCTGACAATAAGACGTAAAATAGGGCGATAATTTGATAGATCATAAATTACAGAAAAGGATTTTCAACAAGCAGGAAAGCAAGAAAAATGCAGGCCGGATTTGAACTAGCTTGATCGGCAAAGTTCTTCGTGGCTGAGTCGGTTAAAGCAGATCGGGTTTAACGATAATCCCCTCTGACCAGAGGGACAAAGGTTCGAATCATGCCAGAGAACGCATAATTTTCTTTAATAAGATTTGTCGAATAGTGAGGCTGGTAGATGAAAATAAATATACTGCTTAATAAATAAACAGTATCTACTGAAATTAACGTGTATATATATATATATATATATATATATATATATATATATATATATATATATATATATGAGAGAGCGAGAGAGAGTAATGAAAAACACTTGCTCAGACCGAAAAGGCTTTTTACTCATGTCGTAAGTTGTTCGTGACTATATATATATATATAAGAGAGAGAGAGAGAGAGAGAGAGAGAGTGAGAGAGAGAGAGTGTTGTGTGTCTGCGTGAAAGTTCTCAGAATATATCTGTAGAAAAGAAAAATTGAATAAAATAGACAATCGGAAAATAAGCAAAACTAAATACTGTTTTGCGATGATATATATCTCAAACTGTGTTTACTATTTCCCCGCTACTTTGAGTTGAAGAATATATATGTTAATATAATTATTAAATAGTATGGACAAGGAACATCTTTTGAAATTTGGCGAGTTTTTCCTGGTGTCGAAAAAGTTTGATGTCATTTAGTACCTTGTGAAGGAACCTGCCAAATCAAAGACCATAAGCCGAACTTCATCAATGGCTTGCAGTCCCGTCTAATTAATCCCTCCAAATCTGAGTTGGGATTAATTTCTAAGAGTATTATTGAGAAAATAACTTCATGTGTCCTGGAGAAATACCCTGCTAACCTTTGGAAAGACTCGGCCGAGACGATTAAATGGTTCCGAAAGATCCCTAACAAGAGAAGAGCCACTTTCATCCAATTTGACATCTTGGATTTTTACCCTTCTATTTCGGAGGAACTATTAAGTAACAGCCTTAATTTCGCCAAAGGATATACTGATATAACGGATAATGATCTGAACATCATTTTAGCGTCAAGAAGATCAATTCTTGCATACAATGACGCTACTTGGGTGAAGAAAAATAATGGTAGTTTCGATGTACCTATGGGGGCCTTTGATTCCGCCCAAATTGCAGATCTGGTGGGCATATATATTCTCGACACCTTGAGTAGAGTAGTTAACCTTAGCCAAGTCGGAATTTATAGAGATGACGGCCTAATCATTGTCCCAAATAGCAATGGCCCCTTGACTTCTAGCTTACATAAGAAGATAATTAGGGCCTTCAAATACTTAGGCCTTAAAATTGAAATATCTTCCAACATGAAAATAGTCAACTTTTTGGATATTACACTAAATCTATCTAATGATACCTTTAAACCCTTCCATAAAGTTGATCAAACACCCCTATATATCAACGTCCACTCTAACCACCCTAAACATGTGATAGACCACATCCCTAAAACTGTGAATACTAGAATAAATAAGCTATCTTCTAGCCAAAAAGTCTTTGATGATAATAAATTTATATACAATCAGGCCCTCAAAAATAGTGGTTTTAGACAGGAATTAAACTATAACGGAGAACTTGGAAATCAGAACAATAACAGATCTAAAAATAGAAAGAGGAAGGTAATATGGTTCAACCCACCATATTGCAAGCTCTCTAATATTGACATAGGAAGTTTTTTTCTGAAATTAATTGATAAGCATTTTCACAGAAAACATCCATTAAGTAAAATTTTCAATAGGAAGACTCTGAAAATTAGTTACTCATGCGTTAGAAATATGGAGAAAATCATATCTTCCCATAATTGCAGAATACTTAGAAACTACCATTGTAATGTGACTCAATCAAGTAACCCTACCTGCAATTGTAGGAATAAAGATCATTGCCCAATCGGGGGTAAATGTAACTACAAAAATGTAATATACGAGGCAACTATCTTTCCCGAGGAAAATATAAACGAGAAAAAAAGATATATAGGTATATCCGCCGGTAATTGGAAGCAGCGTCTATACAACCATAGACACTCTTTTAGATATAGATGCCTTAGAAGTCAAACTTCCTTATCCAAACACTACTGGGATCTGGTGGATAAGGGGTTAACCCCACTTTTGAAATGGAGATACCTATCAAGAGCCAAAACACCTAATAACTTCCGCGATCGGTGTGATCTGTGCTTGGCGGAAAAAATTTTTATTATCAAAGATAAAAATCAAGATGAACTGTTGAATCTTCGTAATGAGATATTTTCTAAATGTAGACATAAGAAGAGATTCAAAACATAAACACCGTTTTGTAACTTTCTGTCATTTATGTCAGTTCCATCTTGGTTCAAAACATCGGGCATGACATTTTAACGGAATGACTATTATGTTTATTTTGTTTATCTCTATATAGATCATTGTGTGTTTTTGTGATGCGCTATGGTTTTTTTTTTTTTTTTTTTTTTTTTTTTTTTTACGCCCAAATTGTTGAAATTTTACTTAGTTCTTAAATTCTAATTTATATGTATGTATTTGTACGTATTTGTATGAATGTGGGTATATGTATATATATAAATTGTTGAAATTTTACTTATTTAGTTTTTAAATTCTAATTTATATGTATGTATTTGTATGTATGTGGGTATATATATATATATATATATATATATGTGTGTGTGTGTGTGTGTATGTGTGTGTGTGTATGTATGTATGTATGTATGTACTTGACTACGGGTATATGTAGGTATATATTTAGGGGTGTGTGTATTTGTATATATGTGTATGTATATGTATGGATATGTGTGTGTATGTGTATATATTCATGTATACGTATGTGGGTGTGGGTATATGTAGGAGAATATATATGCAGGGATGTGTGTATATGTATATATATATATATATATATGTATATATATGTATGTATATGTATGTGTGTGGGTGTGCGTATGTGTTGGTGTATATATGTACCCATATGTATGTATGTGTATATATATGTGTGTATGTGGGTATAGATGTGCGTGTATATGTGTATGTATGTATAGCTAAACGGATAGATATAGGGATACATTGTTTTTTTTTTTTTTTTTTTTTGTTTAATTGGTTAGAAATGTAAGGTTTTAGGTATATATGTTTATGCGCATGTTCATATGTACAAGTGTGTGTAAATGGGTAAGGAGTGGATGCCTATGGATGTATGTGTGTATATGTAGGTATATGTGTGTACATTTTTGTATGTATATATATGTATATATATATATACATATATATATATATATATATATATATATGTGTGTGTGCGTATATATATCTGGTTTTTGTATGTGTGTGTATGTATATATGTGTATGTGGGTGCATGTGTATTTATGTATATGTATGTGGAAAATGTGTGTATAGGGTATAGGTGGATATACGTGTATATATGTGTGCGTATGTATATGTATGTATATGTATGTGTATGTGTGTATGTATTTATATGTGTTTGTGTGTGTACATGTATATGTATGTGTGTATGTGTATATATATGTATATATGTGTGTGTGTGTGTGTGTGTGTGTAGTATATACATGTATGTATGGTTTTGCATGCGTTTTGAACATAAAAATATAGGTCCTCGCCAGATTAGATAATCGTCATATTTATTGTTTATAATATTTTATTTGTAACCTGCAGTCGATATTATTTTTGTCAAATTTTCTCAATTACACAGCGTCCCTTGCAATTTTAATTTCACCCGCCCCATCTTTCTTCCCCACCACTTCCTTCCTTACCTCTCCCTCCTTCTTTAAGATTTGATCGGCCATGGTGTGTGTATTGTCACGTCGATGTGTATCCTTATACTGTTTTAGACATCCGTCAACAGTCTTTTTCCCCCTTCCACTCACACCTAATTTTAAATAAAACTCTCTCTGTTAAACCCCTCTCTTATAAACTAACATTCGTCCCACACTCTCATAATTACTCTCTCTCTAAATTCTATTTTTATTTCCGGAGTAGGTTTTTTTCTGTTTTCTTTTTGAATTTGTAGGTCTGATGAATTGGATCGTATTTACGATTCCAATGGAATAAATTATGACCATGGAATATTAGTGTTTAAGCCTTTTTATTATATCCTTACTCTGTCCTGGACATTGAGTTCTACCTGGATTTTATCCTCTCGGAAATTTTTTATTCTAAATATACATGTGTATATGTGCACCTGTGGATTTTGCATATATATGTATATTTACCACTAATATTATCTATATATATATATATATATATATATATATATATATATATATATACACACACAAATTAATGAGCATTAGTAAGATTACTGCCTGGCATTTTGATTTGAAATATTCATTATAAGATGTTCGATCTATTTTCACCGGTGATTTAAATACGATGCCAAGGAAGGAAAAGTATTTGCTAATTGAAATAAATGTTTTTTTTTCATTAGGTTACAGAGTTACCTACGAAGAGAATGTATTGATGTTAGGGTTAGCACAAAAACAAAACAAAAACAAAAAACGGAAAACTGTGGACTAAACTCCCAATGTCGCTGGCGGGAAGAGAATTGGTTGCAGCCATCAATTGCTTTTCGATCTACGTTTTGTAGTCAAAACTATTTCTGTCCTCTTTCTAAAGTGAGTAGGCCGTCGAGATGAAACAACAATTGTCTGGCCAACGCCTCTAAAGCAATCACATTAATGGGAACAAAAAGCCGTTGATGGGGTTTGAAGGTAGAATGAAACAGTGCACACGCAATGGGGGAGTTGAATCAGGTCAAACCAGGTGTCTGGCTGAGACCTCTTCAATGGTTAACTGACTAAACTCTTTGCTTATCATGAACTGTATTTTGAGAACTTGAACATTTTTTAAGTTGAAACCTAATAAAAATTTAAGTATATATATATATATATATATATATATATATATATATATATATATATATATATATAAAAGTTTATTTTCATAAAAGGTTTCGCACAGTGAGGAATCAAACAGAGAATGGGTTTTTGCAATTAATATGATCTCCACCAGAAATTACACCGCCCACAAAACCATCTGTCAGTGAGTAATTCCCATTTCTCTGTTTATTTCTCGCCCTGTTAGCGAAGGACATGGGACAGTCCGAAAATTCTGGACTTAAAACCTTTCTTTCAGTGTATAATTTCTGTCATATGGTTAATAATTAATATTTAATAAATGTCTTTGTACTGATTATATTTGTGCGCTTCCGTTTGTTCTTTTATTAAACTATTTTATACACCCCCCACACACACCCATATATATATATATATATATATATATATATATATATATATTGGCGAGTTTTTAAAACGTTCGTTTTCTGACCATGAGACCCGAGTTCGAGTCTCATCGTAGTCGACTTATCAGGAAGGCGACTCCTTGAACCCAGCGTGCGGCAGTTTTGGAAAGTGCCTGTAAAACCATGCCACGTGAAACCTTGTGAGTTAATCTGGGTAGATGAAACTAATTGGGATGGTTTTGCTAGCCCGAAGATGCAAGCCTTCGTGACAGATTATTTCAGCGTATTGGCCTTATTCAGTCTATTTATCACGCCAGATAATGCATTCTTTCTTTGAAACTGTAAGCTCAGCTCTGTATATTTACAGTATGAACTGCAGGTGGGCTCTGTAGGAGTTGAACAAACCCAGATGTGCTTGAGCAGGCGTCTGCAATAGGGATGGGCTAGCCACCACTAGTAGCAGCAGCATAAGGAAACTGACTGTTCTAGAAAGTAATGATAATGAAAAATAAAATGAAGCATAGAACTGATCGCCTTTCATCAAACATGATAAATGTATCTTATGTCAAAATCCCTGCAGAGATAAAATAAGCATGGCTTATTTCTATCAACAATCTGTTGTCAGTAGCATGTAGATATGTCATATGGCGTCTCGAAGGTATTGTTTGACTTGTCAGTTAAGACCAACACCGGCAAGTAATCAAATTATGATTCTATAAAAGTATCAATGACATCTTTCGACCGAGAGAATATACAAGTGAATATCCTTATATAATACTAAAATTATAATCTTCTACGAATGTATGTTAGTTTTCGACATACAACTTAAACGATACATAATACCATAGTGATTTTATAAGCATATTGTGCCTGCAATGCCAAATTTCAATAAAATAAGACAAAGACCGTTTCTCTGTTTTTACGTCAATTTTAATAGGAATATTTGTTTTAAATATATATTCTTTTATCGATCTGCTTATATAACCAAATACTCACATTTTATTTTCCAACTATTATCCGTGTGAAAATAATATTCATAAAAGAATAACATTAAATAAACTTAAAAATATACATAACACAACATATATAATTCACTAGATTAAAATGTTTCTTCTAATCAAATATCTTGGATGTTTGGCAACTACTTAATAGGTGAACAGACTATTTGGCTGGAATATTGTGACACATTACTTGTAAATAAACATATGCATGCTGGTTTGCGCCGTTACAGACTTTGGGATGATTTGTTTGTTTGTTTGTTTGTTTGTTTGAGTTTTATGGCATATCAACCACCGTGGGTTATTTAATGCCAAATCCAGTTTATATGAATTTTAAATGCCTATTTTGTATGGAATAAAAAATATATAGCTGGCAACATTATTGTTTCAAAAAAAAAACAAAAAAAAAAAACGTATAGCTGGCAACACTATTCCTTCCTAAAAAAACGCATAGCTGGCAACATTACTTTTTTACAAAAAAACGCATAGCTGGCAACATTACTTTTTTACAAAAAAACTTTGAGCTGGCAACATTATTATTTCAAAAACTTTGAGCTGGCAACATTATTTTTCTGAAAACATTATCTGAGACCTTGCTGTTGGATGCAGTTTATCGCCGTACCCAGGACGTGGATGTAGTTTATCATCATACCAAGGACGCGGATGTAGTTTACCGTCATACCCAGGACGTAAGTAAAACTTGGAAAACTAGGAGTTCACTATTTGCCCATACCTGGGACCCTAACAGGTGCTACCACTCCGGGTCAAGGTGGACCTGGGAACACCAGCAATTAAGAGGTGGTTCCACGCTCCTCAAAACCTCCTGATCAGAGGCCTTGCTGTTGGATGAAGTTTAACCAGGACGCCTCATTTGGAGGGGGGTCTTACCCCTCTACAGAGGTGCAGTCGGCGTATTCTAAAGCCCCAGCCGACAGGGCCGGACTTTGGGATGAAAAAATGTAATTATAATTTTGAAGAAATTACTTTTTTGTTAAGCAACTCAGTCCAAGAAAGGCGATAAAAGCCACTAAGACGCAAAGGACTACTATGAGTAAAAGCGAATAAAAATATTTTAGAAGTAAGTGGAAACCCATTGCTAAAAAGGAAACAAGAGATCTAAGTGCAAAAAAGGAGACATCCATTTGTTATTTCAATAAATATGAATCTCCCTAAGCAGGATATCTGTTTTTTTATGGCGCTAACCTATGAATATTACAATATGGTAAATACTAAAATTAGACTGGGATAAGAACATCGTGATTGCGAATCTGGCGAAAATACAGAGGTACCAAAACCTGGGTATTGCAAATGAGAATAATATACCGAGCAGCAGCTCAATTTGTCCCTTTTGTGGCTGGTGTAATCGGGGATATTTCTATGAATCGTTCTGTCTCGCAGGAAGCCTTCCGGATACCTGATATCATTGGCAGTGCGCAGGTGAGATCTGTACTTTGAACAGTTCACGTGCTTAGGAAAGTAAGTTGTGAATCAGAGCGGTTATATGATCATCATAATCCAGTTGAAACATCTAAGTGAATCAAATTAAATAATAATAATAATAATGAATACCTTGACAGTAAAGATAGCATGGCTCTTATTTCTGCTGATTATGTAAATATTTTGTCTTAGTGAATGAAGTTGGGACACAGTCAATATAGACCGACATTAAGCAATTGAACATGTCTGCAACGATTTGACGCATTGTGGATCTCTGTTCATGTGTACTGTGAGAGTATCATGGTCGGGAATGGTTGCGCTTTTCTTAAGTTTGACTGCTGAATGGCAGAGACTTCGTTTGGACATCTCGATACTTGGGAACACTGTCACTGAAAGGGCGTCTGAGTGGACTAGGCTACCTAAACTGAAGGCATTTTGAACTGGGCACTACCTGAAAGATTACACACTGCTTTTATCAAAACCTGTCTCAATATCGCGTATATTTGGCTGTGATTAATTTACAGCTGTTCCTGTGACCGGACACTTTCCAATAATGTTTTCAGTTGCGCTCTGCCCGCAGACAGAGACCCAAACGAAGTGTTGAAATGTAGGTTAGCCTCCTCCCGAAGGCTGATACTACACTTTGATCTTAGCCAAAGTGACTGAATAATCAAAAATCTTGAATGAGAAATCTCTAAATAGGGAATCAAAAATGAGAAAGGAAAAACGACATTGAGATAAAACATCCACGAAAGAAATCATATTCGCAATAACCATTTACAGATATGGCTTCATCGCCTTGCTTGTCATGAAATGAAAAAAAAAAAAAAAAAGGAAATACTCAAAGAGTTTAATAACTAGGTACCTTCCTCGTTAAAGCTGAAATATGTAGATTAAGGTAGAATCCTTCAAAATTAGCACATTCAAAGAAAAGAAACTGGAAGTATTAAAGTTTCGCCGAAGGAATTAAGAGACTCCAGATAAAGGCAATGCTGGGGGACTGCGATGATTCTGAGAATGGTATTAGAGATTTGCAAAAATCTGTCACTATCTCCAGCAATAATCATCAGACACGTGGTGAAAAAAAAATCTTAGAAATTCATGCAATATAAGAATAACCGTTATATATAATTTTTCTATACATGTATTTTTTGTTTCCTCTTTTTGCATTATATCATTGTATTTTGCTTTTTTTTTTCTTTTACTTTCCAAACCCTGGTTACTCGAATCTCAGCTCTGTTCTACTAATCTGCAAGGAATGAAATCCCCCAACCGTGTTCTGGGGGCGAATTTCTATGTTCGCCGAGACTCTGCGCATCCATGCATAACGTCATACAATTTCAAGCCGCCGCAGAATGTGCCTGTTAGTTCCAATGCCCTCCCATGCATAGCGCACCCCGAAACTTGGTGCAAATGTTTAATACTGCAGCTACTACTGTGGACATCATGCATATTACTATTGTAACAATTCTATTTTGGGAAACAGAACAATTCCCTGGAGTTTTCTGAATAATTCTTTCTATTTTTTCTTAAATGCTGTGTCCTTTAAGCATTTAGATGATCATGACTCCACAAATTCTTTTGCTTTATAATCTGTGAATTGCCATACATTTTGAGGAAAAAGAGCGACTTCTCTTGCCTTCTAAGTTTCTTTTTGTTTTTCCCTAGACTTGTCCTCACCCAAATCTAGTGGGACGCAGAGTTGAAAACCTATATATATTATATATCTTCTACAAATAAGGTTAAGTAGGTTGAAAGAAGAGATTAAATCAGGAGATTCTCGCAATTAATTTGGCTCACTATTTACATTATTCGGACTATTATCTTCACCTTTGTTGCCATATTTATCACAACGTTTCGGCTGTTCCTCGCCTCGACCTTCATCAAGTGGAAGGAATGTCGAACTGAACCCTTTATTTCGCTTACTGGGGTAGACTTTTCTAGTTCCACGTGCCATGCCTAATGGAAGTCAGTTATCAGTTATCTCCTGTTAATTCACCTCTCCACTGACTTAACCAGGTATTGAACTCAACTCTTTGGGTTCTGTCACTGGATCTAACCAACACCTTTATCCATTGTGCCATGTGTCCTAAAGGACACATATCTGGGTGGATAAAAGCGCACAACGGCTGAAACGTTGTGATAAATATGGCAACAAAGAGGAGGCCAATAGTCCGAATTATGTAAATAGTGTACATAATACCTCATCTCGATACTAATTTGGCTCACATTGGAAAAAAAAAAACAATAGTGATTTGTTTTTTTACGGGGAAAGAGTTACAGAAATGTCGATGTTTAAGAAGGTGTATATTCTCTAATTTCAGCATATTCACAGCAATCTTGCTATTCCAGTTTCAATCCTTAGTTGTGTATCCCACGACACTGAATTTAGTAAAGTAAGGCGATATAATTTAACCTAAATGTTAACGAAGAGAATATAATTGTCGAAACGAGTTCAAATCCTGACACATTTTCTGTAAACGCCCTTGTGAAATGTATGAATACACCACTCCAATTAGGCCAAGAGGCTTCTGGTAACGTGTCACCCTAAGCAGCCTGCTGCATGATACTTATAGAAGTGGCCGTCGTCATTAGAAGCAGAATTCCTCGAAATAAAATAAACTTTCAATGACTCAGCATAGTACTTTCAAAATAGTACGAAGAACGTAAAAAGTAGAGACAGACAAATCCCTGGTAATTTCAAAATATACGAAAGTAATCACAGGCAAAATGACGTGAGCATGGTTGTGCAAAGGACACATGGAAAGAAAAATAATGAAAAGGAAAAAACTTAAGAGAAATGAAATAAAAGATTGGAAGTATTACTGTTTCGAGGAGGGAAACTTTCGCGATAACGAAATAAAGTCACGCGAGAAATTTTATTTATATTATATAGGCTACATTAAAATTTCTGTGGGGGCGGAGTTTGGAGGACGAGAAAGAGAATCAAGAAGAAGGAAGCTTACATAAGTTTAGATGACAAATAGATTTAGTCGTCTCTAAAATAAATTATACGGTTGGACATAGTTATTCCATCCTCTTTTTAATTATGACAAAAGTTGTTTCTCTTGCTAATGTTTATTTCCCAAAACGGAAGCAAAAATAACATTTTTAAATCAAATAAATAATTACATATAATTGGCAATGTATATAAAATATTTAAGCGACAAGAAACTAAAACAATAATTCTGCAGTAGAATTGTTTTGTTTTATTACGATGACGTAACAGGAAATAGTTTTCTCCAGCTGCTCTTCAAATTAGATCTGATAATGTATGTTTTGAAAGGTCTCAATTTTCTGACAAAGTTGATGTCTAATTAACAAACTCGATTAATATAGATATATTGGTGCAAAAAATAATGACGTAGTAATGTCGTTTTTTGACGTATTTTTAACGTCAAAAAACGACATTATTACGTCATTATTTTTTCACCAACCTAATACAACTACAGTGGATTTTCTATGAAGGTCTTAAAATCTAAATACGTGAAAATTCAATATATATTTTTTCCTTGGCTCTGAATTGTCACCGAAATAATCATGCGGCTGCTAATAGGATAGGCTTACTTTCAAGAATAAGGCACTGCGTATATTCCATGAAATCTAAGTATTTCTTTAATCGTTATTATAGTTTAAGTGTCGTGAGGAAAAAAAAATTCCTACAAGTTTGGACTCGGCTGTCGGAAAAAAACACATAAAAATATTTCATTAAGAGGAGTAGCAGTAGTATTAGGTTGGTGCAAAAATAATGATGTAATAATGTCGTTTTTTGAAGTTAAACAATACGTCAAAAAACGACATTATTACGTCATTATTTTCGCACCAACCCAAGAGTATTTCTATTCTACTTTATGTTTCCCCCGTACCAAAATGTAATAACATTTCTGTTAAATCAATTCTGGTTTTCTACTGTTGTTTTTGATAACTCAGTTACAACAAAGAGTAAGATAGATAAGATTTATACATAAAGGTTACCCCCCACAAAATAACATAATTTAAAATGTAAATATCTGAGTAACTACATGTCCCAGACAAACGATATTAAATAGACTTCATATTGGACAATAGAAGATTTATTTATCAAAATTCGAACAAGATATTCAAAGAACCGAAATGTTCAATATGCGCACCACCTCTGACACGGCACACGTCAAGTTGGTAGGCCATCTGAGAAAGATTGTAGGAAGATGGGGGATATAGTCCTGTCCTTTCACATAGCCCCATAGAAAAAATCATAAGGTGTCAAGTCAGGTGAACGTGGTGGCCATTTCAACAGAACATTTTCATTATCACTGGCACGCCCGATCCATCTTCCTGGTAGATTCTCATGAAAGCACTGGAACTACCGACTTGACGTGTGTTGCATTACAGGTGGTGCACATGTTGAGTATTTGTGAAACTTTGTGAAATCGGTTACAAAATCTACATCCCTTTGAATATCATGTTCGAATTTTGATAAATAAATCTTTTGTTATTCAACATGAAGCTTATTTCATTTTGTTTGCCTGGGACATGTAGTTACTCAGATATTCACATGTTAAATGATGTCAATTTTTTAGTGGGGAAACCCTGTATATTGCCAGTTTTTTTTCTTAATTTCTCCGCTCAGGTTTCTTTTATTTTTATGGAAAAATTGTAATGAAGGAACTCATGGTACATAATCTGTATCTACGGAAATAATTCAGAATATGAAATGAATTAATACTAAACACTTCAAATATATTCGGACATGAGTAAGTTATAACAAATTTAGTCTAAGTGATCATGAAATTGAATATAGAAGAAGCTGTGCCGGGGGTAGTTTTTTCCAACACCACAAGATGCTACAAAGTCGAAACATCTTCCTCAAAATTTGAGTTAGGTTCTACAATAGCCTCGTCAGATTTCCACCGTGATATGGATATCCTGCAGAAATGTCTAATCTATCAGCAATAGACAACAGTTTTTTTTTTAATTCAGTGATTAAAACTGGATTCAACAGAATTAACCCTGTGGGTCGTGAAAAACAGAAAACATATCATTGGAAGTCATCCAACACCAGCAACAACTAAATTAACTCGAAGAGAAAATAACGCCAATCAAGAAATTAACTTTCCACATAAACAAAACAAAAGGTTTGGAAGGAAACTGCCATCAATACTAGAAATAGTGACAACAGTAGACCTGAGATCGCTATTTTCCTGAAAAGAACTTGTTTTAAGATAAATATTTTATAAATTTCAAACGGCAGCAGCTCTAGCTGCTCAGATAATGAATATCAAATATTTTCTTCAAAGGAAACGGGTAAGATCACCATTAGTCTGGTAGTGATTCTTCTCGGAACGAAACGTATCACTTCGGTGTTTTCTTTTTTGCCATTCGTTTATCCAATACATACAAGTAAGAACAATTTTAAGCGCTTGTATAGGAATTATAAAATTCACGAACTGGCTTGGAAACTAAAAATTATGGACATCTGATCATATACGCGCACGCTTTCATTAAAAGATTATCCTTCCCGTGTTGTAAACGGCGCTCCCTTAAGGAGAGGTACACATCACAGCCAGAGATCAAAACTAACAAAAACGTGTAATTTTCGGACGATAAAAGCTAAAAGTGAATATTCGTCAGTATATGTCTCTGCGAGTATGAATATGCGCAAGAGCAGAAAACACTGCCATTGCTAACATCCAAACAGTTGCATGGGACTTAGCCAGAAAGAACAAAGAAATGTAATTTATGGGCAATGGAATTCGGGGCGAATAGAGTGTCAATAAGGATTTCGTGGAATTTCAGACAGAAAGAAAGGGTACAGTAAGGAATAAAAGGAAAGAGACTCCCAAGAGTGAAAAGAATGAAAGCGTGAAAACAATTGAAGAAAACAACGGCGCGCGCGAGAGAGAGGATAGGAAACGCTGGAGAGAGAAAGAGAGCGGAACAGGAGAGAGAGAGCAGAACGAGAGAGAGATAGAGTTGAACGGGAGAGAGAGAGAGAGCAGAACGGGAGAGAGAGCGCAACGGGAGAGAGAGAGAGAGAGAGCGGAACGGGAGAGAGAGAGCGGAACGGAAAGAGAGAGAGAGAGAGCGGAACGGAAAAGTGATAGAGAGAGAGAGAGAGAGAGAGAGAGTGGAACGGGAAAGAGAGTGAGCGGAACGGGAAAGAGAGAGAGAGCGGAATGGGAAAGAGAGAGAGCGGAACGGGAAAGAGAGAGAGAGAGCATAACGGGAAAGAGAGAGTGGAACGTGAAAGAGAGAGAGAGAGAGAGAGCAGAATGGGAACGGGAGAGAGAGTGGAGTATGGAGAGTAATGATTTTAAAAACACAGAAAAGAATCAGGAGTAAGTAGAAACGTTAATATATTCAAAATTTAACTTCGCAAAAAAAGTCAATATTAAAAAAAAACAAAAAAAAAAAACAAAGAATAGGTTTGCTTTTTTTAATCTCCTGTTAAAGGAACTGACAGAAGCGAACACTGAAAGTCCGAATGCTTTATGCGATAGGGGAATGTCTGAAATTTAATAAAGAGAAAATTATTTAGAAATGAGAAAAATCGTATTAAATAACCCTTTTGTCTAAAAGCTGTTAAGTATTTAACGTTAATTGATTTCGAGATAAGAAGTCTGTAACATTAGCTGTATAATCATTTTTTTCTCTGCGCCACGTTCTTGATACAATTATTGAAATTTCTTCTTTGATGTGACCCTTCAGAACGTTGGCGATCATGGCTCTCCACCGCTTCCTATCCCTTGTAGCTATTAATAAGTTTTGTCTTTTTGCTACTTCTCCCAGACTCTGTTCTGCCATCCACTTGTTCAAGCCCATTCAGTATGTCACGCATTGCTTTCCCTTGTCCCTCTTTCCCTCTATCCGCTCTGTGAGTATCAGATTTTCCAAGCCCTCCTTTCTCATTAGGTGTCCCAGAAATTTCATCTGCCTCTTCTTGATGTTAAGTATAAGTTTCCTCTTTGTTTCTATTCTCTTCAAAACTTCGTCATTTTCCCACATGTTCGGCCCATGATATCCTAAACATCCTTCTCTAGAACCACATTTATGTCGCTTCGAGTCTCTTCTTCATCTTTGAGGAGAATGTCCATCATTCGCTGCCATACAGGAGGGCAGATATCACGTAACAGTTCAGTACTCTTTTGTTAGTTTTCTATGAAATTTTCCTGTCTCTTAATACTCTGCTTAGATTTTGGAATGCGTCTTTGGCCATTCCAATACATCAACGGATCTCACTGTCGCACTTTTCGTCCTCTGTTAGAACACTTCCTAGAAACTTAAATTTCTGAACCTGCTTGCTTTTAGAGTATCCGACTTGTAGATTGCATTTTGGGTTCATATTCTTGCTGTTGATCATGCATTCTAACTTGTAGTTTATCTTTAGCCCCTTCTTTTCACACTTCTTAGCTGTAGGAGGTTTTATAGTTTTCTCTCCTTGTATCCTATCAGCACAGTGTCATCTGCATATCTTATGTTAAGAATGTTGCCGCCAATGATGAATCCTTGTGGAATTTTCAGTTCTCAGAATTATCTCGCTGTATACTTATTTTCTAAGCATAGCTTAGATGTGGCACAAGGCCGAAAGTATAGGGTACCTAGTGATGATCGAACTCAGTTTTCAGTCGTAACTGATCTAGCGAGATATGCTCACACCACGCCGAAGAACCCAAATTGTCTCGCTGTATATGTTGAATAAGTCATGACATATACTCACCTTACATTTCTTTATATTTTTGTATATCTGTTGAACTCATTTTTATCCGCATGCAGGCGGTTTGCTGCTAGTAGAATTTTTTTTATTATTTTAATATCTTTTCCGAATATAATTTTACTAAGCTTATTTAAACATGCTACAAGGTGAAAAGTGTAGAATATCTTGCGTAGATCGAGTTTACTTACTTAATAATGGTGGGAAAGTTTAGCTTCTTAGGTATTACCCCACGGCAAGGTATCTGATAGTTACTAAGTTTATTCTCAGAGATTTCGCAAACATCTATGCAGACGAAACCAGTTTATGAACGTGCTTACAAAGTTCAAATGATCTAAGCCACCATCTCTTCTCTAGCTGTAATAGAACAATAGGAATAAAACTGGCTTCTAATTTTCAATAGCTCAAAGAAAAACCTGGCATAGTTTCATCCTCAGCGCTCAGATACTTTTTCTCCAATCATGATGAATGTTTGAATTCTCAACGAGACGCCATGATTTACACATCTATTGGGTCTCAAGTGCACTCCAGACCCCAAGTGTAACTCTTATATACAATCCATTGCTATAGGAGATGGGAAATTTTCGGTTCGTTCTTTGCTAGACATACTCAATCTTCACTTTCCAAATTTGATAGATTTAAAAATCGTTTTGCACGGTCTGGTATATGAAGATTTATTCTTTTTTTTTAAATGTCGCCTCTTTCCTAAAGACGCGGTATGCATCCTCCTCCTCTGATATGGATTAAATAGTAAGACTTAGTAGGAAAAATTATTGTTCTTCTTAAATTATTAAAGAAATATTAACTCGCGAGAAAGTTATTGTCTTAATCTAAAATATCTCGGCTGTGAATCAACCACAAACGTTTGATAAGCTGTAAACATCAAATCAATCAATCCTACCGTTAATATATTGCAAGCCCATCCCTATTCAGTAGCTATTTTCATAGCAAATGTTCAGATGAGCTCTTTTCTTTAGTTCTACCGCTGGTACTAAAATACGCTATGCTTCTTCTACGATATCGAATCACCATCATTCCCCTATATTCCAAATATGAGAAAGTTCTGTTTGGAAAGATTCTTTTTTCCCCTTGAGAATGGCTAGTTTGTGAGAAAAAAAAAACCCCAAAAAACCTCATGTTTGCTACCAGAAGCGCTACAATCTCAACATTTTCAATTCATAGGTGAATCAGTGCCGCTTTATCGTGTGTCCTACCGTTCAGTGTATCCTACATTATCTAACGTAAGGAGAAAAACGAAAATGGATGGAGGGGCGCCATTTATTATTGTATTATAAAATTTAAAATATAAAAAAAAATTATAAAATAGGCAATTTGACTAAAAAAAATATATATATATCATAAAACAAGATATTTGAATCCTTTAAATAAAAAAAACATTCTGGATGTTTTAACATATCGAGAATAAAGTCGGGACAATGCCTTAATAATATAGGATACAAATCTGGTATTAAGATACACAATAAAGCAGAAACTTATCGATTAGCGTATGTATTACATGCTAAAGTGGCACTGGTCAATCCTTATATATCCTTCTTATGCTCATTTTATTTATTTTCTGAACTTTCTACTTCATTCATATTATATCTTATTCATCAGAATTATTTATACAGTAATCGTCAGCATTGAGTGGCTCTCAAGTGTGTATTGGGTGAATTTTAATATGAAACATTTTTGTAGAAATTAAAATCACAATTGCAGAATGTATCAAGGATCGAACTCACATTGCTAGCTTTCTATATAATTTGTTAGCAGCGAAAGAGAGGTCCCAAAGAGGACATTCAGGTCTGCCTCAGGAAGAAAGTAGCTTTTATTTTTTTTAAAAATTCCCATTGGTTAAAAACCTAGATTTGAATGCCGATTTTGAAAGCGAGGAGACTCGAGATTTGAAATTCTCTGCAATACGATCTTCCTGCCTTTATTTGTTTCTCTCATTTTTTAGAGGTATGCCTAAGTTAAGCGTATTTCGAGGACACATGACAAAAAGCGGATTTGGAGAATTTAACACTTACAGGACATACTGAAGGCAATATGGACAAAAGAAAGCTACCTACCGAGCAGAACAAGAACTGGGAGGATTGATGAAAAACATACCTTACTAAGAGCTACAAAGGATAGGAACTTGTGGAGAGCCATGATCGTCCACATTCTAAAGGGACAAGACATAGAAGCTAAGTAACATTATGAAGTGTCAATATGTAGGGGAAAAATAAACGGATAGTTCGATGCAAAAAAGTCACTTGGATTCAATGACTATGAAAAATGGCGAAAAGAAACAAATGAAAAGAGAATTTTAACGTAAAAGGAAATTTAAAAAGGTTGAAAGGGGATGTTGGCGAGGATAAAGTGGCAGTTGAGAACTTTAGAGAAAGAAGGGAGAATGGATATAGAAAGTTACAAGGGACTAAATCATCAAGGAGTAACGAAAAAGAGATCTTTTTTTTTTTTTCGAGTGATCTGAACGAGTGGAAATTAGAGAAAGTTGCAAATGAGGCAAAGATAAAAGTTGGTTAAGAACGGGAAAAAAAGGGAGTAGTGATGATGAATGAGAGAAGCGTCGTAGCAGAAAAGATACGAGGGAAAAGAAAAGCCAAAATAAATAGATAATAAAAAGAAAAGAAAGACCAGAGACAGTGGTGAAACAGAAAGAGAGAGAGAGAAAGAGAGAGAGAGAGAGAGAGAGAGAGAGAGAGAGAGAGAAAGAGCTGATAGCGGGAGGTTTCAATTTACACATCATATCGATTTCAGGCATTTTATAATCGAACGCGTTGCACACAGGACGGATCCAAAATAGCGTCACGGTTCACTCTTATCATCTCTTGTCACTGGACGCTTTTGATGTTGCCGCTAAAAACCTTCAATTTCCAATCCTAACCCTGACCCGAAACTCACCGTCCCAACCAGCCCCACCGCCGTCAGCAACACACGACGCAAACCCCGATCACAGCGTCCCCTACCCTAGTGGAAATTTCCCCCCCCCACACACGTCTTTCCGAGCTCTGCAGCACCCGTGATTGCGTTCACTCAGAAT